>CAJNDS010000245.1:176869-188593 GCA_905221605.1 Symbiodinium natans | reverse complement strand
AAACCTGACCCTAAACCCCTATAACCCTAAACCCTGAGCCAAAAAGCCCTCTGCCTCTTTGGCCTGCAGCGTGCAGCGCAGCGGCGAGGATCCAGCCTCGAAGCAACCAGGAGTTTCGGCAATTGAGTTTTAGGGTTTAGGGTTCAGGGTTTAGGATATATAGGGTTTAGGGCTGGGGTTTCCCCGGCCCCAGAATCAAAATCCTGAAGGCTCAACCCAACAAAAACGCTCCAGCAGACCAACGGCCCAAAGTCCCTCAAGCCCCAACTCCCTATGTCACATAGCGCCCACAGCTCCGCACCGGGCTTGGCCCAGGACGTTTTCCAATTCGAGAAAGCTTGAGGAGGGATCTCGGGCATTTCAAGGATGCTTGTGTTGGTAGAAGTTTAGAATGTTTCAATAAGGCGTTTTCCTCTTGCATGCTTTGTGCTTGGGGGGAATCGGTGGAAACCATGGGATGGGTCGACTGCGAATCCCTCAAGCGAAGACGCCTTCGGACGCCTGGAGCCCTGAAAGGTCAGGGATCGTGTGCCCAAACGTCCCTCATAAAGAAACCCTGAACCCTAAGCCCTCAAGACAAAACAAATAGAAGTTGTATGTGGCAGCATTCTGAATTTCCCAAGTTATCTAAACAGCTGACAAGCTGAGTTTAAGTATATTAATCCCAAGACACCTCTGGGAGGCCAAATGCTCAACTTAAACCTGAGGGTATCCCAGAGCTCAGAAGTCAGGCTTCAGAAGGCCAACATGGGCCTCAGAAGGCCTTAAGTTGGCTTCAGAAGGCCCAAGAAATTGGCTTCAGGACCCGTCACCAAAAAGGTTGAAACTAGGCTTCTGTGCTTGGCGGCCTCCGAGAGAATGTCGCACAGGCCCCGTGCCACTGCCTGCGGTCGGACTCCCTTAGAGGCTTTAGGGTTTTAGGGCTTAGGGTTTAGGGTCTTAGGGTTTAAGGCCTGGGTCATTGAAGAAGAGTCGCTGTCTCACTCACATACAAGGAACAAGGACAGCCCCGTAAATACGAGGACGCCGAATGAACCAACGGTACTGAACCCACGAACCCTGAACCCCCAATTCCAAAAACCCGAGATCCTCAAAGCCGAAGGCCCTAAACTCCTTAACAAAAATCTGAGGCCACCCCCAAACCCTTCGTGCGTGCCGAAGCTCTGAACCCTAAACCATCATTTTTAGATTCACCAAGTTGTTTGTCCAATCAAGCTGGCACCACACAAAGCCCCGTGGCATTCGGAATTCGTTTGTCCAAACAAGCTGGCGCCACACAACACCACGTCAATGTACTTACACCTCTGGACTTGACACCATACCATTTTGTATGTGCAAAGCAATTTGTCTAACCAAGTCGGAAAAACACAAAGACTCGCCCCCCAAAACAGGTCCACAAACGGATGCAAATAAAACACCGGGGAGGCCCCATAAGGCCCCCAAAAGGCCAAAGGCACCCGGAAGGGAACAGGCCGCAAAAGGCCTGGAAAGGCCAAAACTGCTTGGGAGCAAGCCCCAGAGCCCCGCGAGGCCCCAAAAAAGCTCCAAACGGCCCATAAAGCAAACCAAAAGACTCGCCCAAAACTTTTGCCCAAACCTCCGGACCTGAACCCAACACAAGGTCTAGCAACCCTAACCCCTCAACCCTGTAAACCCTAAACCCTAAACCCTCAAAAGCGGCCTCTGCGAGGCTCGAAGCGGCTTGCCGGTCGGCATGCCCTTCAGGAAGGCCTCCGAGTACTGAGGGCTTTTGGGGCCTTTTTTTCAGGGGGTGCTAGTAGGGCCAAGAGGGCTTCTTGGGGTTGTCAGGGGCCACTAGTGGGGTGTGTAGGATGTGGGCTTAAGGTTGACCCTCGCGGTCCTCATGCGGCAGCCTAAGGGTTTCAGGGCTTGGAGTCGAGGTATGCTGGGGTAGGACTCGCTTCGCCAGGCCTCCGGCCAAATCGCCAAGGACCTTGGCTGGCGTCTTAAGGTACAGTCAGGGGTTTCGGGCTTGCAGCCTCCTAAACCGCGGTGTAGGGTTGCAACTTGCAACCTCAGCATGCGGGCCGCTAGGTGCTGTGCTCTGCCCATTTTGGCCAACGCGTTGGCGGTCTCTGCCCGCACACCAGGGTCGGCATGCTTGGCCTGTCAATCTGAGGCACGTATGTGGGTGTGTAGCAGTGAATAGCCCTCTGAATTTGCATGGCGTGCTTCTCACAAGGACCCATTTTTGCCGACTTAACGTGCAGGAAGTAGGGTGCTGCTAGTCATTCACCTGCCTTTGAGGTATGCAAGACATGTTTGCGCGTCTGCATAGGAAAAGGTCAAGCCATCCCAAAGCCCCGAAGCCGTGAAGCATCTCGAGATTGAAGGAAATCACGCCTCAAGCCTCCATGCCAAATGCAAGTTCTGCACCCCACGCCTCTGGATCAGTTTACTTTACCCTTTACGCACACCCGTCAGCTTTGGCTTCGGCTCTTCAGTAACTTGGCTATCTTGGGTCGGGACCACCTCTCCCCCCCCAAGAGCTCTGGGGGTGTCCCTAAAGTCTGCCCCCCCTTTCAAAGACCACCCACCCTGCAAGCACCTTCCAGAATCCGAAGCCCCAAAGCCCCAAGGCGCTGAAGCACTCAATCCTGAAGCCCTTGCACCCATGATTCAGGGTTTGCGGTTTAGGGCCGTGAGGGGGTGCGCATCTGGAGGCCTGCGCGCAGACGGCTGGGAGTGCGCTCGGGAGGTGAGGGGCAAACCTGGACTTGGAGTTACTTACTTGGAGTTCTGCTTCGGAGGATTTCTTCGGGTTTCGGGTCTACAGGCTTAGTTTTTGTAAAGTCGGTTTAAGAGCTTTAGGTTGCCGTGGCTTCGGGAGCGTCTGGATTTAGGTCCGAAGAAACCCCCCAAGCTCCGAACCCTAAGCTTGACTTGCTGAGTCTCTCTTTACCCCAATCCCCTTGAAGCGTACAAGCGGAATCCTTAAAGCCCCAGAGCCCTCAATGGCCTCTCAATGAACCTCAAGCCACTACTGGTTCCCAGAGAATCAGCTTTCGTCTAACCCATTGCCATGGCTGCATTTTTCTGCAAAGCCAACAGTCAGGTCCTAGACCCTATTTTCCTAAAGCCCGAATTGATTGCTCAAGGGTTCGGGGTTCGCCTAAGGTTGTGCCAGAAGTCGACCTGCATCTAGCTTAGCCTCTTCGTGCCAGGACACCGCGCGCCCACCGCGGCCACGTAGGTGCCGACAGCTTCAGTTGCAGCCAGTCGCTCCTGTCACCAAGAAACTTGACCCTAACTAACCCTAATCCTCGACCCTCCCAACTAAAACCAAAACAAAGCAAATCCCGGAACTCAACTATAACCGCGCCACTAACAAAGGTTGGGCAGGCTTCTCCAAGAGGTCAAGCCTCTCAAAAAACAACCCCCCGCTGGGTCAAAACGACTATGTAGAGCCCCTTTAACTCCCCACTTTCGGCGCCCTCCAGACCTCGTGAATCCATTCATTAAGGGGGGAAACGGGGGGGACGTATGCAAGACTCTGAGTCCAAAAACTCCAAAACCCTGCCAAAGACCAACTTCCCAGGCCCCTGGTCTCCTCGTGGCTTCCTGTGCGAACGGCTCGCCGCCGCCCGTGCTTCACCTTGCTCGTGGGCTTAAGAAGGGGCTTTAGGTGGCTTAGGGGTTGGAGGGCTCGTTTTTACACCACCTCCACCACCCGGGACAGACCCTGTAAACAAAAAGGGGCGCCCAAAAAGCCAGCTAGACCAAATGAACCGTCAAGCCCCGCTCAGTGCGGCGCAACCTCACCGCTTTCCGCAGCACGCATCGCCTCTAGGGCGAAAGGCAGTACCTGGCTTTGGGGCTTTCGTCTATAGTTTTAGGGCTTATAGGGTTTAGGGTTTAGGGTTCCTGCTTAGGGTAGGATCGGGTTTCAGTGCCTTAGGGCTTTTTGGGTTGGGCGGCTTTAGCTGTCGGTCGTTGCGGTTTGGTGTTGAGGGTTCCTCGCATCGCGTTGGGGGTCCTCTTCGAGATTTCAGGCTTCGGGTTCTTGGCCGATTCAACCGGTCACCTCCTCGTAGAGCAGCCCGGAACGCAGGGGCCGTACCCATACAACTGAGGCCAGCCGGCGCCGCCCCACCCCGAAAGTAGCAAAACCCGTACCCCCATTCCCTCTAAGATCGGGCACCGTATCCAAGGTTGGAGCAAACTCCTGCTCTTGCGGGGAGATTCGGACTGAGGAGTGTGGGGTTCAGGGTCACCCAAGAATAAAAGAATCGCCGTTCAGGGGGAAAGGATGGCTCGGCCGATCCCTTTTGGTTTATCGGCTTCTGGCTCGTTGCAGTGTCTGTGGGTTTAGGGCTTCCAGCGTGCTAGTCACGATAGGCACGCGCCTGCCGCGGACTGTAAGCGTTGAGGAGAGAGATCTTCTGAGTTTAAGATGCTGATCTGACTTTGTGCCTAGATGCGTGCCTGTTTGGTGCTTTTTGGTGCTTAGGGCTTGCCTGCTGCAGCATAAGGCAGCGGCTCACAGCCTAAACTGTTCATCTCCTGCCTCCGCAAACTAAGGAACATGAGCCGATAGTAGTTTTTTCTTGGGGGGCGGGAATTTGGCGCAAGTACCTCAGGCACCTCCGGGGCCTGACTGACACCGAAAACCTACAGCCAGCCGGACAGGCACTGACCACAGCACCCCCGAACCTCTCGGCGCATTGCTCACAGAAGGGCTCCGGTGATTTCCATGGACGCCCCAAAATGTGAGTTTCGGGTTTGGGACTAGGGTTTCACGAAGAGGCGCTGCCAGGTCAAGTCCTCAGGCCCGAATGCTCAGACGCCAGAAACAACCTCCCGGTTTTCTGACCCCAAGACCCTTCATCCCCAAATCCTTCCAAAAGGATTCGTCCACTCCTCGAATCGTGCAAGCGCCATCTGCGCGTAGAAGCTGTGAGCGGCTGCTTTGGCCTGTTAGCAGAGGGGCTTAAGGAGTACAAAGACCAAGAGCCTGCTTTCATTCAGGCTTCAAGGTGGGGTTGTGTAAAAACCCTAAACCCTAAACCTTGAACCCTGAACCCGAAACCCTATACCCCAAACTCCAACATCCTTCGGGATATTTCCCTGGACCAACCTTCGACGCAGTGTTGCGGGGCAAGGCAACCCCAGAAAACCCGAAGCCCGTTTTTTGCGCTTGATCTACATTGCGGGTCCTGTATGGGGATCTCTATTCTGGGAAATGCTGATGATAGTTTAGGTTTAGGGCACATGATTCACATCAACCCAAGTTGTTTATGACAAGGTTGATTCGCAGTACAACTGCCAGACATTCCAAACTGACTCTGCCTCGCTCGGTGCACGCGCATCCATCAGGACGCTGCTCGCTGTTGACGCAAGCTCCTGCCAGGGGCGTGGTTGAACTGCCCCAAGTATAGACCCCAAGCCCCAAAGCCCCAAATCCCCCAAAAGCCATGCCCCCAAGCATCATCCGAAGCCCGACTTGCTGAAAGCGAACCGTCGTATCCCGCTGCTCTTGGGGGGTGGAGAGCGTAGATCTCTGAGCACCACTTGTCCCCGCATCCCTATATTCCAACCCCCAGCCCTTAACCCTGAACCCCGAATCCCGTTCCCCACAGCACGAAACCCTTGAAGCCCCTAAACCCTAAACCCTAAACCCCAAACCCCAAACCCCAAACCCCAAACCCCAAACCCCAAACCCCAAACCCTAAACCCTAAACCCTAAACCCTAAACCCTAAACCCTACTGTACCACTCAACGCTCCCCGCTTCTCACTTCAGCTCTGGGTTCGGTTGGGTTAGGGCCCTCAGGCTCTTCAGGGTTTAGCCTTGGGTTCAAGGGAAGCTTAGGATGCGGATTTCAAGGCTTTGAGGTAGCTGTCTAAGTCAGAATCGAAAGGTACCTTAGTATGACACGGCTGAGCAGGCACTAGCAGCGCAAGCTGCCCAAACCTGACATTGCGACACCCAGCCCAACCAACTAACATCTCCAAAGCCTGAACTCAAAATTCAGCTCTAGTCCTCTAACTCCTAAACCTCCTAAACCGCGACCCTGAAACTCACAATTCCAAGCTCCCCCCAGCCCCCCAAAGCCGCCACCTCCTTTTCCGCTCTGAAGCTGGGATCCGCCCAAGCAGAAGCGATGACGGCACCTTGCAGGTTGGGTTTTGTGTTAGGGTTCAAGGCTTTCGGGGGCTCAAGCAAAGCTCTGGGTTAGGGGATGCTTCGGGTGCAGGGCTCTGTAGGGTTAAGGGGCCCCTTCAGGCAACCACTAGAATCTTTTGGCAGAAATTAATTCCGAAACCATTGCCAAAACAATGGGTCCGAAAATGGGTTCAAGCCACAAAACGCGGGAACAATTGGTCCGAAAATGGGTTTCGGGAAAAACATGGGTCCGAAAATGTGTCCAAAAAGGGCTCCGACAATGGGTCCGAAAACGGGTTCGACATTGGGCTTGAAATTGGGATTGCTTTTGTTTTGAATTGAGAAGCAAGAGAGCACTGAGTTCCGGCTCATTTTCGGACCCATTTTTGGACACATTTCGGACCCATTTTCGGACACACTTTTGCCCGAAACCCATTTTCGGACACATTTTCGGACCCATCTTTTCGCATTTTCGGCACCAGTATTTTTGCATTTTCCGACCCATTGTTTTTGCAATGTTTTCGTAATCTTATTATTTATTGGATTTCTAGCCTGAGGCTGCTCAGGGGCGCCACTTTAGGAGGTTTGACTCTCAAGATATTTCAGGAAATGCCTGCACCGGCTGCAGGGTGCAGGGTCGCCTTACTTAGCATGGAGTGCGTTCAACACTCTAAACCCTAAACGTCTTGTTCTTAGGGTTCGTAAAGCTCTTAGCGCTGCATGGTGAGGGGGAAAGCCTGCCGCATCCAGGCACGCCGCCAATACCTCGGCCACAGCTGTTTTCGGCCAAGCCGTCAACCCAAGCCAACTGCTGGCAAATTTTCTGGGCCCTTATGGTACCTGGCTCCCTCAACTCCACGGAAATATACTATAGAGGGAGACTTCAATAACCGGGAGGGGGGGCGGGGGGGAGGGGGGGGGGGCTCATTTGCCTCAACGCCCTGAAGCTCCTGAACTTCTATTGGGGCTCCTGACAGTCCTGGCCTGGCCCTCAACATGGGGTGTGGTCAAAAATAATGAGGCTTTGGGTGAAGAAGAGGAGGTATTCATGAAACCTTAGAAGCTTAAGGAACGGTAGAGCAGATTAGGCGGCCTGCCCTTGGGCCTCCCTCCCCTGTTTTAGAGCAGACCCGACATCCCCTATCCCTACAGCCCTCAGCAAAACCCTGAACCCTAACACACGCACACATCTCAACACGCTGCTTACATCTTAAACTCTCCAATATGAGCCCTACCTACCTGATTCCCACTCATATAGGGGCCTGAAGAAGGAGAATAGGGTTTTGGGGGGTTCTTAAAGTGCAATTGCAAAGGAACCATAAGGGAATATTATTAGTAATTCTTCGACCCCTATACTGAGCATCCTTTACCACGAAACGCTCGAGCCCTGGGATTCCACGCGGCTGGTGTCAGCAAGGGCGAAGGTCCACTTCCGACAGCGCCTGGCCGCAGGAAGTCTCTACTGGTCTTGGCTTCAGTCTTGGCTTTAACTTAAGGAATTTTGGGGTTTAAGGGTTCTCTTGGGTTTGGTTGTAGACATCGTAGGGTTTTCGGCTTTTAGATGGTTTTGGGGATTCTGGGCTTAACGTCACCTTGGGCTACTCACCGGCTATCTTGAACCCAGGGTTTAAGCCGGAACCCACAAAGCCTAGTGAGTGACCGGAACCCTGCAGTCACCGCCATAGCCTGGGTCTGTACCTGCACCGCGAGAATCGCTAATAAGGGACTCAAGGGTGGGTATTTTGATCACCCTAAAGACCTACGGGCTGCGGTTCAGGGTTTAGGGTTCAGGGATGGAGCACCAAACCCAAACCGGCTAAAATCAAGAAGGAGTTTCAATCCGTGGGGCCCTCTGAACTGGCTGTGCTGAGCCCTGCGGATGAAGTTGCAAGTGCTTAGCAAGACGGTCTTGCCTAGGATCTCAGAGTTATCGAACCCTAAGCCCTCAGCCTACATCCCAAAACCCTGAATCTGATTCCTTCGGTCCTGGCGTGTCCTGGCCTGGTCCAGCCGAAACACTCGCCGTGCGAAGCTGGGCGAAGCACGAAACTTTGGGGGGAAGGCTTTGCGGGCTTTTAAGGTACCTGGATTTCCAGCATTGCTTTTTACTTCGGCGGCCGCGGAGGGGGCTTCAGGAGTCTTCGGAGTTTAGGTTTTAGGGCTTTTAGGCGGCGGGGTGGGAGAGGGGGGGGCAAGAGACAGCAGAGCGTGGAATCGCGGACTCTGTGGCCCAATTAGCCTAGGACTCAAGACACGCAAGTCCTGTTGAAGGGGGAGAAGCACAGCCAGAGCTCAACCCGAAAAACGCATGCCTTTATGCTTCTATCTATCGCTCTCCCTTTCATGGCCCATGGCTTTGCAAAGAGCGAATACTGAAGCGAAGTGTGAAGGCATCAAAATGATAATATGTTCACTGTGTACCTGCATACGGTTCTAATGAATGTAGGCTTTGAGCTTTTGCCTTTCCATTTGACATATTTCCGTGTCGCGAATGTCTGTGCACACACAAAGTCATCGCAGATGAAGGAACCTGCACTACGTTTAACAACGCTGGAGGGCGTATGGCCCATCAGGTGCAACTCGTGGGTCTGTAACGACCCACAGATCAGGGAAGCAAAGCTGCGCATGCCGTGCTGTTCTAAGTCGTAGTCCCTTCAACAGACTCCTGCCTCTACCCTCTTGATTTGGGGGTTCTCAAAGTAGGGCTTTGGCGTTTTTGTTGGGATCTTTTTTTGGGATCTTTGCGCTGAGCCCGCAGCAATGGACACCAGGCTTTGCGCTGCCTCTCGGGAGCCAAGGGGCAAGGTCTGAACTATACACGCCTGACGGTTTAGGCTGCTTGGGGTTTCATTCATGGCCTTATATATCTAGGTGTAGCGCTGAGAGAATTAACGCCAGGCACTCACGTAGATGCTCCTGTCCCTTCACCTGCACCACCTCATCTGATCCACCTCTGAGAAGCCCTTGCACTGTTTTAGCCTTTCAAGGCCCCAATGGAGTTTTTGACCAGCCTACGAAGTTGCCTAACTCAACTCTGAATCTTTGCAGATACCAGTTTGCCAGCTGAAGGCTTTTCCAGTTTGCGTTCTACACTATTGCAGCCGCCTGATGCGCTCGTATATCCGATGTGCGGCCTTCTCTAGACCGTCATCCTAACATTCCAAAGCAGCACCAGTTCTGTGCCTCTGGCGCGAAGGGTGCAAACATGTCCGCCGTCGCAGCAGCCTGGCGCGACATGGCGTGTCCTCCAAATGCCCCCAGAAGCTTCCAAGCTCCTAAACCACATATACTCTAAGCCCCAGAACCTAAACTCAACACCCTCCAGCCAAAAGCGGCACAACCCTAGAAAGACCAAGAACATGTAACACCCGGGGAGGCTTGCTGTCAGCAGGCATTCTGCATGCAACCACCGTTGATCAACAACCCAAATGTAAGCCCTACACTAGACATCCAATTGAGTTCATGCATGGCATGCGTGCATCTGGGGTTGATCTTGGGAGGCTCCACGCTTGTCTTACGGCCAGGTCCGTGAGTGTACCCTGCGCCCGAGCCCAAGCCTTGACTCCAGACCCATCAACCTGCTCACCGGCGCTACCAAGCCCTAACCCTAAACCCTCAGCCCTCAACCCCAAAAACCCTCAACCCTAAACCTAAGTCCTAAACCCCAAATACTAAACTGCCCTTAACCCTATCAAAGCTATCAAAGCTACCCAAGCTCGCAGCTGGAACCAGAGCGCGCAACGCGCGGGCCACAGCCGCAGCTGCTGCCGCAGAGGCCGTAGTGGCATCCGTGGCCTCCTGCCGGCCTCGGTGTCGGCTTAGGGATTCTATATACCCCATCGGTTTAGGGTTTAGGGTTTAGGGTTTGGGGCTTGGGACTTTCCTTATGAAAAGGGGGGGGTTTGGATGAAGGGTCCCCTCTATTTTCGTAAACTCCCTTATGTGGGCATTTCCAATCATAGGGGTACCCCGAAAGGTAACCCCTCCCATACCTCAAACTCCTAATATTAACAGTTTCCCTGCAGGCACTGGCACGGCACAAGACCTCTACCACCTGCTTGCCTGCTTGCATGTTTCCCAAGAAGAACCGCTTAAGCTGCTCGCTTCCCACATCGGTGGCGGCTGCTGCGCTTGCAGCAGCAGTCAGCGCGCCGCGCGACACTTTGGTCAGCGCCTTTTGCTGAGCTTGGGGGGGGTTTAAAGCAGTGCCTCAGTACCTACGTCAAGATTTCCATACCTTTAAACTAGGCCTCTTAAGGCAGCCCCTCCAACCAGTGGTGGGACAGCGCAGTGTCAGAATCCCGAAACCTCAGGCTTTGCACCCTCAAGCCTCAATAGGCAGCGAATGGCTGCATGTATATCTCGATCTACTGTGCCGTACGGTTCTGCCGAACCCAAGACGCGAATGGGCCTTCCTGACAGCAGGGGAGTCACATTCCCTAATGACCTGGAAGTCCTCAGCCAACTTCAGTTAACATGAGCCAACACTGGGCATCCATTAGCATCAACGTTCTGCTGCCAGCTTTGTAAGGGCTATGGTGGGGGTTGCTCGTTGTAAGATTCGGCCAGCATCACAAAAAAAGGCATCTGGGAGCTGGCAGGGTCTACAAAAGGCCTATGCGACGAAAACAGGTGGCCGGTGAGCTTTGTAGTTCAGCCCAATCCTCACTCAACCGCGCGTTCCATCTGCAGCTCCCACAGCCTGGTGCTTTTCCATTTTAGGGTGGACAGAGTTCTTCCCTAAACCCTACGCCCTAAGACCCTGAATGCTAGATTCTACACCCTCAACCTTACACTTGCCCTAAACCCTCAACACCAACTTGCTAACGATGTAAGCCTTGGGAGCCGAGTTGCCCGGGCCAGGTATGGCCGGCTCCTCAACTTTAAGTCCCAATTTGGGGTGGCGTAGCTGTTCTGATATGGCCCATCCCTAAACCCTAAAACCAAAACTTTCCCGGCAGAAGCCCTCCAGCCTGAATCAGGGCCGGAGCCACCGAAGAGAGAACGGGCGCTGCCTGCTGGGGGAGTCGAGGGCTACTTGCAAGCACACGTTACGTTACCCCCCTGAACCCTAAACCCTAAACCCTAACACACCAAGCCTTAAACTTTCGCCCTGAAATTCTGAAACCCAAACCTTAAGCCCTCATCCTGAAGACTAACATTTAAACCCTCAGTTCTGAAGCCTGCAAGACGCCCGGAGATGCTCATGTTACCAGGTGGGGATTCAGTAGTTGTGGGAGTCTTGGGTGATTTAGGGGCTGTGGGCGTGCTACTTGCAATCCCTAGCCTACCAACCCCCAGACCCTAGGACCCGAAACCCTAAAACCTAGACGGGAGGGCTGAAGCGAACGAAGCGTCCTTGTATTCTATGTGTCTACAAGGAAGTGCACGTACAGAGAGAAGCCAAAGGCAGACCCTCACACTTTTGGCCGTTGTGATGGGCGACCTCTCAGCAATCAAACGTGTGACATTCTCCACAGCCCAACTTCTGAACTCTTTGGGCGGAAGCCCCGAAACCCAACCCCCCTAAACCCTCAACCCTAAACCCCAAACCCCCGAGCCTACATCTCCAGGCAGGCCCACCTCGTCACTCGAAAGC
>CAJNDS010000245.1:131869-171869 GCA_905221605.1 Symbiodinium natans | reverse complement strand
CTGAGCCCAAACTTAAGGGACCCAACGGCTGTCGACTTTCCCCCAGGTGCACACGCCCGAGCTCCTTTTTCAACTCGAGAGAGCAAGCATGGTAAACCCTAAAGGCCCTAAACCCTCAACTCGAGGCTTTGGGGCCGGGTTGGTAGTTAGGACTTCGGGCCTAGGGTTTAGGGCATATAGGGTTTAGGGCAGGTCAGGGGCCCCAATCCCTGAGCAATGAAGCCTCACTTTGACTTTGGCCGGAGCTGATGGCGCTGCAGCGTGCCCGACTCCTGGGGATCGCAGCGCACCGAGTCGCAAGGGTGCGTTGGGGTGTTCAGGACCCGAAACCCTAAACTATCCTAAACTAACTTCCAAACCCTAAAACCCTAAAACCCTAAAACCCCAAAACCCCAAAACCTCAAACCCCCAAAACCCCAAAACCCCAAAAGCCCAAAAGCCCAAAACCCCCAAACCCCAAAACCCCGAAACCGCACAACCCCAAAACCCCAAACTCGGTTGAGTGGGCATAAGGTTTGCTGGACCTTTGATGCATCTTGCAAATGGCGCTGCGCCCTGGTATGATCCCATTCGCTGGCGACAGCTCAGGCCCATAAGCCCTAAACAACTCCCTTAAACCCTAAAGCCTCCAAGCCCTAATCTCCAAACAACGCTAAACCCAAAACCTTTTAAACCAAAACCTAAAACCCTAAACTCCTAAACCATAAACCCTAAAGCTCTACACCCCAACCAACCCTAAACGTTTAAGCCCTAGACCCGAAACCCCGACAGTCCAGCCTCAGGCTTGTTCTTGATGATCACATCGGGGCCGTAAAATCCCGAGCCGAGTCGACAGAGCCTCGTTGGCTCCATCCCAGAGATCCTCAAAGAGCCTCAAAGAACCCTCGGATGGCCCTTAAAAAACCCCTTTGAACAATATTCCTGAATACGATCCTCTTAAACCTAAGAAAGGAAAACATGAACTATCCCAAGGGCCTCCCCAGAAGCTCTAGCCTAGAGGGCTTGAGGACTTGAGGGTTGCGAAACTTAGGGTGTTTGGGGGCTCAAAGCTGCAGCTCAGTTCGCCACGCAACCACACGCATGACCCACATGCACCCAGAAACCTGAAGACCCTGGTACAACGTGCAAGGGGGGTTTGGGGCTCACCGCACCGAAGCCGTGGAGCGTGTAGGTGACAGTGTTCGGCGCCAGGAATGTGGCAGGAT
The DNA here is from genome assembly GCA_905221605.1 of Symbiodinium natans. Classification (NCBI taxonomy): domain Eukaryota; class Dinophyceae; order Suessiales; family Symbiodiniaceae; genus Symbiodinium; species Symbiodinium natans. The sequence goes on along the minus strand of CAJNDS010000245.1, from coordinate 170,664 downwards.
CCGTCACGGACGCGCAGCCGAGCTGGGCGAAGTCCTCCCAAGGCTCTCATCGGCTGGAGTTCGGGCCCCTCAGCCCCTTAAAGCCCCGACCCACAACGCCCTGCAACATCCGAATTCTGCCTTAAACAGCAAACCCTACACTCTGCACCCTAAACCCTTCTGCCAGAAACGCCTCAGAGCTGCAAACAGACAAATTTCAGAGACCTCTCTGAAGCCCTGCCAAAGTTCAGGCTTTTGCTTGTAGGGCTGTTGGCATAGGATCCAGCAGGGCTTAGGGCTTAAGGGTGTTTAGGGAACAGGATGCGTGAAGGTACTGAAAAAGAATCGTGCCGTGTTTTGTAGAAGCTAGAGGGATTTAGGGCGCCCCCAGGTGCCCTTGTACATCTACACCGGGCCGAGATGCGCCAAGTACAGCTCCGACCTTCCTCGGACCGGGTGTTGATTTTGGGTTGGGCTGGGGGTTTCTGGGGTGCCTGTTCACTTTGGTTGCCAAGACCTGAATGCATGTTCTGCCTGAGGTTAAGGGTCCATGGGGCTCTGGGATTGACGACTAAGTCTCCTTGGGTTTAGGGCTGGGCTTACGCCCCTTCATGGCCAAACGCATCCAGCAAGTCCTGGCGCTGCCCCAATATACTCCAACTTGCCTACAGGCTTCCGCAGCAAGTTCAGGGCTTAGGGGTGCGGATCGATGGAGCCTTGGTGCCTGCTTTCTGGGGATTCGCGCCTCAGGTCCCCCCCCCCCCCCACCCCCTCCATGTCGAGGTGCCGTCGCCCCAGGCGGACTCGAACTGCGCGTGCACCAGGCGCATCCTTGCAGATGGCTGCACATGGATTGTGGGGTGAGCTTGAGCCCCACGGAAAGTCCAGGGACGAGTTGAAGCTGAAGGCGATAATTTGGGAAGCGGCTCTCTAGCCCCGACCTCGGCAGGCAGCTGCACACAGAGCTGGTTGCCAAAGAGACCGAGGTTGGCGGTCAGTGCCTTGCGAGTGGTCGTGGGGTGCTCAGCTGTTTGGGGCTTCTGGGGTTTATAGGGTTTTTTAGGGTTTACTGGGTTTATGGGGCTTAGGGTTCCCAAACCTGAATTAGAGAACGCGGGCCTGGCAGCCAAAGTGGCCTTTGAAGCCGATGAGCGAGTCGCCGGCGTAGCCTTCAATTCCGGCGTCCCCGTTCAAGGCTCCCAGGAGCTTTGAGGGCCGCTTGGGTCTCAGCGCTTCTCAGGCTTCAGAGTTTTGTGCTTCTATGGCATGGCTGGACAGGGGGTCTATCTTTCGGGCTTTAGGGGTTGAAGTTGTGGCAAAAAGACGCCACAAGCCGGATGCCTCGCCCCTGCAGCTATACATCCGCGGCCCGAAGGCCGAAAGACAACCCTGCACCCTCAGTGCCATCTAAGCCATATAAGCCCTACACCCGACTACCCTCTACGCCCCTGGAATCGCAGACGATGTGGCTAAATCTTCAGGGTAACACTGTTTGACTGAAGTTCGACTGACAGGACACACAACCTGCTTAACAAGCCTTGTAACTTCTTGGTTCTTGATTCCTGATAGGGACTCAAGGCACCCAACTATGGCTTGTGTGGGGGGATGCTTGTGCATGCCCCTCCGGTTCCCTCATTCTCCATACGACGAGCTGGTAAGTGCCTGGGTGGGCGAGCTCGGCCTTGTCCATGACCAAGCTGTTCTTCAGCTCGCCGCGAAGGACCTGGCGAGCTCTTGGGCCCAGAGCTCCCCGCCAGAATCCTTACTTGCTGAGTTTTTTCCAGGGGGAAGCAGCTTAACCATTGGGCTTTTTCCTAACCCTAAACTCTAAACCCTAAACCCACAGGGTCCTAAAGATCCGAGATGCTTAGAGGTGGTTACAGAGTGAGCATCCCAGGATTCAACGGTGAAGCCTTGTACCCCCTAGATCGCTGAGCTTTTCGGCTTCTCAGTTCTGCTTTACCTGCCCCAGACTCTATACCGCTAAGCCCTTGCCCCAGAAGGAGTTTAGGCTTTGAGGCTTCACTCATAGATTTTGTTTATTTTTTGGTCTTCCTTTTTTGGGCGGGCGGGGGGGGGGGGGCTTGGGCAGCCGGAGAGTCTTGAATCCTAAACCCCTCATCATCTCCAAAACCCAATTAGCCCTAAAACTCGCAGCCCTTCTTGTGCGAGCTGGGAGTCCCTGCGGCGCCCTCGCCCACCAGCACATCGCCCCGGATGTAGGCTCCGCTGCGCACCACCTGGGATTGGGGGGGCAAAGGCTTCGGACGCATTGGAGGGCCGAGTTTGGGGCTTCAGGCTGAGAGGTTTGGGGGTGTTAGGGGGCCTTAGGGTTTAGGATTTGGGTCTGTGGTTCAGGGTGAAGAGAGTTGCTCAGGGTTTGAGTATGGTTCAGGTGCAATGAGCGTTGTTGTTGTTTTTTTTTTTTTTGGGGGGGGGGGGGGGGGGGGGGTTGGTTTCTAGGGGACTTTATGTCTGAGTGTTGGGTGCTTGATGCTGTGGCGTTGAAGGCCATGTAGAGTTGCAGCATGGTGCTTCAGGGTTGGGGTTCGGTGCTTCAGAACCATGAAACGCCATATCAAGCACCTTCCATCCGACAAAGAATCCGAAACCCTACGCCCTGAAGCCTCATTGCCATCCAGAGGCAGTTCCTGCACCGATCATCGCAGGCCCTGCCACGAAAGCCCCTGGCCTCTGCTGAAGAAACGGGAGCTGGCATGCAGAACTAGATCTAGAGATGGATACAGGTATAGACGTGCAGGTCTCCAAAAGATCGTCCCGTTTCTTGGGCACCCAAGGCCGTATCAGCACAGGACCCAAACAAGCGGACACATATATACAAAGCTGGACTAATAAAGAGATGCAAATAATCCTGAAGCCTAACATTAATCCTTAAACCCGAAACTGCTAAACTCCGAAACGGTCCTGAACTCAGGCCCTACACTCTAAATTTGAGTCGTATACGGCTTGATATTTTGGAGCGTGTTTTTGTTTTTGTCAAGGTAGGTCAAGGTTGTAGATTGCTTATGCAACTTTTCGTTGTTTCTCAACTTACAACCTTAAAAGCCCGCCCCAGGAACTTCGATCATCCCCCCCCCCCCCACCCCCTTCAAGGCCTACATCCTCAGCTGGAAGCAGAAACCCCGTGCCTTGGACGCAAGCCCAAACCTTGAAACCCTACACCGTGACACTCTGAAGCTTCAACTTGCAACCTAAACCTCACATCCCAAAGCCTGAAACCTAAGCCATGAACCTTAAACCTTAAACCCTCAAGCCTCAAAGCCCTGAAGCCATGCACCCCCCCAAGGGCACTCAGGGCCGAGCTCCACCACCGCGCCAGCGCCCAGGGCCACGGAGCCCTTGCGCAGGTCGAGGACGCCGCCGAGGATCTGGGCGCCCTGGTGTGTGGCACTGTGTGGGTGTGCGAGTGTCTCTTGGAGTCTTTTTGGGGTTGGGGGTTTTGGGGGCTTGGGGGCTTGGGGGTTTGATGCTTTGGGGTTTGAGCTTGGGGCTTGGGGGTTTGGGGTTTCGGGGCTTGGGGGCGGGGGGGCGGAGATGGCGTGAGGGTTTTTGGGAATTGTCGGTGATTCAGCTTGTGGACTTTCGAGCGTTCAGGGCCTTTTGGGGCGTTGGAGCTGCGTGATCCTTAACACCACTCTCGAAACAAGAAGCCTAAGATTGCTTAGGTGCAGTTCGTTGAATAAGGGGCTCCTCGAAGATCCTGAGCCACATCCAGTACATCTCAAAAGCCACATGTAGCCCTGACCTGTAGCAGCTCACCCTGAACCCCGGCATCATGGTGTCAAGCCTAAACCTGGTCAAAGAATCATCACCTTGAGATTTTGAGCTTTTCAGAGTCGATTTGCAGTCCACTGTGTATGACCGAGCTTGAAAAGCAATAAAGCCTGCGCACCAAGCCCCGGACTGTCGAGGCACTGGAAATATCACACTCTTTCTCTCCCTCACACACACAGAGACACACAAGGTGGTCGACGCTTGCCGCCTTCCGCAGCAGCAGGCAATGTGATGATCCGGGAGCCTGAGACTGCTTAGGATTCAGGATTTCGAGTTTGCAGGGCCTCAGCTCCACGGACCCTGCACCCTGAACCCGAATCACAACTGCTCTCAGAACGAAGGCAACCCATCCCAAAACCCCCCTCAACCCCGAATCCCTCGTAGAATGTTCACAACTCTGCCTCTTTGGCGCAGCTCGGGTCCAGCAGAAGCCTATCTGGCGAGAGGATGCTGCTCGAATCCTGCATGGGGCACACTGGCACTCTGGGCCCAAGATGGTTAGGCTCCAGGGTTTATCCCCTTATTTTGATTAAAAACAAGGCAAGTTCAAAGTAAATAGGCCCCCCTATATTGAAGCCTTACACCCTCGAGCCCCTTGGCGGGCTTCGGCTTGGAGCTTCTGGTTTTTGCTGGTTTCAATCCAAGATCCAGAGCCCTTGGAGGGGTGTTTTGGGGTTCGGAAGCGGTTTCGGGGGCAAGGGCCTGGGGTGGGGCCTTGGGTGGGGCCTGCGCATGACAGTCAACGGACCCCGCAGCACCCATGATAATCTATAAACATTCTTTAGTGACGATTACTACATGACTAAATATCATGGGCACTGCGGGCCCAGGTAGACCATTCAGGGAGCCACAAGGGCCCTAAGCTTATAGACCCCTAAGCCCTGAACCATCAAAGCCCTCAGCCTGATATCCGCCACTGGCCTCTTGCAGGATGGGTGGGGAGTCCGCCGGCGGCACGCAGGGGCAACTGATGCGGCCACCTCGCAAGCACTAAACACTGAGTAATCTAGGGGTTGATTTTGGTGTCTTGGACAGTTTCTATTTGTTGTTTATGTAGGGGTTACAAGGGGATGCTACTGGCAAACGCTTTGACTCCTGTATTCAAGGCCCTGCAACCCACCTGGACAAAAGCCCTATGTACGCTCCGTGAACCCCAAGCACGCAAAAAGACCTGCGGGGCTCTGTGGCCCTTTCAACCTGCAAAAGCCTAGGAACCAAATTCCACGAGCCTCCCTACACCCCGAATTTCTTGCTGAGGCCTTTTAGAAGTTGAGGAGGGCTGACGCGGATGGCGACGTCCTCCACTTGCAGAAGGGGAAATTGCTGCCGAGATGCGAGTGGCGGACTTCAGGGACTCGACCTCCTGTTGCAGCTGCTGCTTCAAATACCTCGTGCATGAGGGTTCCGAGACCCAGAGACCTCCGTGACCCTACAACTTATAAGGCCTGAAGGACTTAACTTCTGCTTCCCCAACCTTGTAATTATAAGACCTTGGAAAGCTCTACTCTCCAAACTCCAAAGCCTTGCGGATCATCACCCTTGCGTTCCAAAATGAGCCCGTGAGGAAATGGATTCCAGATTTCGGTGTGCTCAAATATCTCGAAAACCCAGCCCTAAGAGCTAAATCCAACAACAAAAGTTCTAAAGAGCCTGAGACGTTGAGCTCAAACCACCTCACATCCCAACGAGGCCCGTCAGCCTTGCCCCAACCTGCACGGAAATCACTGAACCTCACGAACATGACTAAATCATCGAAGCTAGGTCCCAGACTCACCTAGGAAAAGTGACAAGGGTACCCTGTTCTGTTTAAAGAGGTTTAGAAGGGAACTTAAACCTCCGGGCATCAGGGCCCAATCTAGGTCCTAGCCATGATCCTAGAGCTTCCGTGAGCGAAGTCGTCCCCGCCCGGAACTTGGTCCGTCGTGCTTACATGGCAGAATTTTAAGTTTCTAACTCAATTGGTTTGGGGTGGAACAGAGAATCGCAGCATGGTCGCTTATCAACTGAGGCTCTGGCCTAAACTTTAAACAAAGCATTGTATCAAAACATTCTCAAAACACCTGCAGAGCCCCACAAAAATGTCATGAAGCAACCCATCCCCTTAAACCCCGCAACCTCTTCTGAAATCCGAGTCCCGACCCACAATGCTCCGAACCCTGAATCCCTTGAATCCCTTCAATCCTACAGCGTGCCGCGCCGCTTTGGAAGCAGCTCCAAGACCTGCTGTCTTAACAGTCTTGATGGCTTTATGGGGCTTCGGTGCTTGGGGCTTTGGGGGCTTTTGGGTGTCCGGGCTGATGAAGTCCGCGCGCGTTCAGGCTTTAGGGTGTTGGGCTCTTAAAGTTGCAGCCCCAGACCCCAGCACCCCAGCACCCAGCACCCCAGCACCCCAGCACCCCAGCACCCCAGCACCCCAGCACCCCAGCACCCCAGCACCCCAGCACCCCAGCACCCCAGCACCCCAGCACCCCTAAACCCTAAACCCTAAACCCTAAACCCTAAAACCCTAAACCCTAAACCCTAAACCCTAAACCACCCAAATCCTGCCGCCCTGCCGCCTGAATGACATCGTGGGCATCCTCCAGGAGCTTGGCATGTGCAAACGGGTGCGCCTCTGCGGATCAGGGCCGAAGGGGCAGTTGATCAGGGTCTAGGCTTCTTAGGGGGCGGCTTTGGGTTTAGGGTTTATAGGGTTTCGGGTTTCGGGTGTAGGGTGTAGGGTTTAGGGTTTAGGGTATAGGGTGTCGGGTGTAGGCTGTAGGGTTTAGGGTTCAGGGGTCTGGGGGGCCTCCGGGTGGGCTTCTAGGGGGCTTCCTGTGCCCCCAAACCGGCTCACAGCCTTAAGGTCTCGGAATCTGACTCAACTGTCAAAGGGCTGGCCTTGAAGTCGAAGTAGTATTCGGGTCGCAGCCTCCTGGGGCACGGCTGTCGACAAGTTACGGGGCTCAAGGTTTCGGGCCACTAAAACTCCTAAAGCCCCTAAAACCCCAAAAGCCCCTAAAGCCCCCAAAACCCCTTAAAACCCCTAAGGCCCTAGAGGATCTTGCTTTGGGGGTCCTGGGCTTGGGCCTAGCTTTAGGGTGGTCAGGAGGATTTAGGGTTCAGGGGTGGAGGGTTTCGGGGTTTGGGGCTTAGGGATTAGGGTTCAGAGGTGTAGGGTTTAGGGGTGTAGGGCTGACACACAAAGACCATCCACATAGGTGAAGCTACACCCTGAAGCCCCAATACACTGCTCAGAAGCCCCCCACTGGCAACACTACAGCCATAAACTGAAATCTTGGGTCTTGGATCCTGTAGCTTCCCTGCGAGCCCGAAACTGAACCCTATGGAACCTTGAGGCGTGAAGTCTAGTGTGTGCGAGCTTGGCGCCCGGGAGCTCCTGGGCACCTCGGACTTCGACAGCTCCGACAGCTGGAGGGTCTCCTGCTTTGCTTTGGCTTCGTTTTGGCCTTGCTTTGCCTTCGCTTTGGCTTGTGGCTTGTGGCTTGTGGCTGGCGGCTTGCGGCTTGGGGCGTGGCTTGTGGCTTGGGGCTTGCAGTTTGCAGCTTGGGGGCGGGGCTTCGGGATTTCGGGATTTCGGGGCTTGGGGGCTTGGGGGCTTGGGGGCCTGGGGGCTTTGGGGCTTTGGGGCTTTGGGGCTTTGGGGCTTTGGGTCTTTGGGTCTTTGGGTCTTTGGGTCTTTGGGTCTTTGGGGCTTGGGCCCCTAAACCCTGAACCCTAAAAGCCCTAAACCCGAAGCCCTGAAAGGCACTGCGAAGCCCTGGCTACCTCCTCCTTCCCCGGCTTTGCCAACTTCGCCGCCTGCACCCGACGCCGGCCTGGCTAAGGGGCTCTTTTGGGAGGGATTTATAAGGGGGTACTGGATTTTAGGGCTTTTGCTCAAGCAATTGAAGAGCAAGCCGGGCGTGCTGCTTTTGCCCCACTCTTTCAGAACTCCGGCCGCAGCTGTGAGAAGTTGGGGGTTCGGGATGCCGATTCAAAGGGTGCGGAGGACACTCCCAAGATGCCTATCTTTGCTCAGGCTCCACTGTGCCCACTCACAGTAGGACGTCCACAAGGTCCCAAGTTGTGCCAACCGACAGCATCAAAGTTGGGCGTACATCATGTCGTACAGCCGGCTCCAGCTCTCAACCCCACCCAAACCTTCAAAGTTCTCTGCATCCGCAAAGAAGTCCTCGCTGGAAAAGAAGTGGTCGTTCAGCTCCTCCGTGCGTGCACTATCTTCCATGGATTGGATGCCACTACCATAGATCTGCTCGCCAGTAAACCTCAGGGAGCGGCCACCCATCATGGCTTGGAAGACGTTTTCGCCTCCCCACTTCTCCTGGGCATCCGACTTTTCGAAAGCGTAGCGCAGATGCTTGGCGGCAGTGTCAAGGAACTTGCCCCAGTTCCAGCTGCTGGGAATTGCGCCGACCTCCTTGGCTTGCTTGCAGAAAACCCAAAAATCGCCAACGATGTCTTCGCCACCAGCATCTTCGTCACTGTAGAGGCCGCGGAGGTTGCCGCGGTAGGCATAATCGTCGTCAACACGCATGCGATAGCAATCCACAAGCCACTCGTACCTCTCCTGCTCGGACAAGCCTGATGCCCATGCTGACAGCTCGCCGGCGTTCGGCACAGCCCCGATTCCCAAGCCTTGAGAGAAGCCCTTCTTCTGAAAGTTGCGCTCAAAAGCATTTTGGGGCTTGCGCTGACCTGTGCTGCTGGTTCTTGACATTTCATGCGCTTCGCTACACTTCGACCGAAAGAACATAACCACACACCTCATGCCGTTACAGCTCGCGCACAAACAAATCTTGAGTGCTGCTAACCAGACTGGTGCATCACGAACCGACACGTAACCGGGAACAAGGCGGCAGTCCTCAAGGTCGGCAATCGCATCCTCCAGCTTTCCTAGGCTCTCGTGGGCCTTGGCGCGTCGGAAGAGGGCCTTGTAGTTGCTCGCGAAAAGGCGGACTGCGCCTGTGGCCGCATCGCATGCCATGGAGTAGTCCTTCTGACGCAGGTGGGCCTCTGCTAAGTTCGAGGCAATCTTGCTTGCTTCCTCGCGATGGACAAGGTCACTAGGGTTGCCAAGAAGATGAAGTGCTTCGACATACTTCCCGCAAGCCTCAGGATACTGCCCTGCTGCAAAGTGCCCATTGCCCTGCGTCTTCAGCATGACTGCATTTTTAAAATTGGCGGGCGAAACAGGGGACATCGCACAAGCTGGCCTTGAGGCAGCCTGCTTGCAGGCCATCTGCATCAGGTGCAGCGTCTCGATTTCCCAGTTGACATCCCCGAAAAAGAAGATGCGACCACCACCATCACCTTCGTGCACGTCGAGCCAGGGTGCGAATCTCTCCCTGCCATCGTGGGAACTAGGGATTGGGTCCGATTCTCCGCGGTGGTGCACCAAAGCCTCTCATGCTCCGGAATGTTGTCCATCATGTTGCTCTTCACCGAGAACTGTTTGAGCTTGCCTTCTGCCTCAGGGAAAACTCGCTTTCCGGCGTCCGTTTGCGAGTGCACTGCCCTGAAGTATGCGAAGCCGTTCCATTGGGTCCCAAAGTGTTGATTCGTCTTCTCATGAACGGAGGTGTTGCTGGCGTGGACAATAACTGTGCCGCCCTGCTCATAGAAGTGCACAAGGTCTTCGGAAAATAAGCTCCAGCAGTCGTCCTCGAAGAAGTAATCATTCAGTAGGACAGTGTGATACTTGCCAGAGAGGACCTTTTGTCGCAAACTTCTCCCCATCACTGCGATATCACCACCTTCGACAGCATCTACGCGGTTCTTGGGAAAGATCGTCCAGGAGCTGAGGCTGAGAGCATCCAACATAAAGTCCTCCCCATAACATACCAGCACACGGTCGCCGCCACACACACGCTTTGTGAAGTCCATGGCCGGCTACTGAGCTATCCCACTCAAAAAAAAAACTGACAAGAGAAGATGCTTGATTACAGTACATGATGTCTGATGCCGCATGCTTCAGTTTTTTTCGTGAACCTTCGCTGTGATGGCTGCTTTCGGGGCAGAGTCTGACAGTTGTTCCTTCAGAGCAACCCCCTTTGCGGCCCTGAAGTTCAAGCTCTGAAGCCCTCCCCCCCCCCCCACCCCCCAACTCCCCCCCAACTCCCCATCTAAGTCTGAGCACTCCAGCAAACGGAGCCTAGCCAAGCAATCGCCGCAATGGCCTTGGGACCGAGGGCTCGATTGGTGCTCTTGCGTGTGACATCCACAGCTTCAGCCTGAAGAGTTTGCCGGTTACCCAAGTGCATGGCTTGATGCTGCACTCAAACTTGGTAAGCTCCGCCACAAACAGTCTTGCCTTAAGTCCCTTGGTGCTCCAGAGCCTTTGTAAAACAGCTGAGGCACGGGCTGCCAGGGTCGCGGCTGAAACGCAAGCGCCAGCAGCGAAATCACTGCGTGACATGGTAGCTTGCTGGCGTGGAACGTTTAGGTTGCAACTGAGGAAGATCCCCCTAAATCACCAGGCAACCCTAAACAGTGCCAGCAACTATCTCGTTGTTGAGTGCATGTGGCCAAACTTGCCTCATGACTTGAGCTGGGGAAATGTCCGCGGCAGTCCCGTCCGTTTGATTTCAATTCCCGCTGCTTTGGCTTTTCTGGCTTCTAGTTTAGGGCTCAAAACAACAACCTCCAGCCTTCTAACTCCGGTCCTCCCAACCGCCGCCCTGTCCCCACGAACCGTATAAACTCTGAAGCCGAAAGCCCCAAACCCTCAAAACGCCCAAAGCCTTGGAACCCCAAACTGCAGTTGCCTAAGAAGCCCTGAGCCTATTTCAATCCCTGAATCCTCCCCCTCCAAAATGAGGGTTTCCGATATTAGGGGTACCTACCGTATTGGGGTCCTTGTTAATCCCTTACAAGGGGATCCTAAGATTTCGGGTCTTATCTGAGGGGCCCTTCCTATCGTAAACCCCCAAATCCCCCCCCAAAAGCCCCGGGCATCAGCTGACTGGGCCGCTTTCTGGGCAGCCTCCGGCGCACTGCGGAGGGTGGGAGGGTCTTACGGTGAACATCCCTTAAAGCCCTTGCCTGGAAGCCCCTTCTCCCCTAAAAACCCCACGCCCCCGGAGCGCACGCCCTCAAACCCCAGGCCAAAAACCTCAACCCTCCGAACCCCAAAACCCCCAAACCCTGCAAACCCTCAACCCCTTTTCAACTCGAAGGCCTCCACCCCCTAAACCCTTCATCGTTTGCTTTGGCAGTTGGTGAACCAAGCACCACAGTCTGTTCGGGGTTCGGGCCCGTGTGGTTCAGTTTGTCAGGTTGGGAGTTCTTTCACCCAGTTTCAGTTGTGGAGATGTGATCAGGTTTAGCCGTCCCAACTGCTTCGGGCTTAGGGTTTAGGGTTTACGAAAGAAATTCAAGCAATGTTCGGTTTAGGGTTCGAAGAAGTCCCGAAGCTTGTAAAGCCGCTACAGGACCCACCAAACTTCTACATCCCCTAGATGCACTTAACTCAACAAAGCACTTAACCTTAAACACCCTTACCATCCCTGCACCTCAAACCTTAAACCCTTTACCCTAAAAAAACCTGTAAGCAAGCAGCACACCCCCCAAAGGCCCTGAAAGCCTCAAGGATCGCTGGGAGCACATCGTCCGGCGCCCGTCGGGCAAGCGCCCGCAAGCCTCGGACCCAATCGGAGGCATTCTGAGGCTTGGGGCCTCTAGGGCTAATAAGGGCTTTGTCCGAGGGGGGGTACAGGGCTTATAGAACTTGTAAGGGTTAACAGGGCTTCGGGCTTCAAGGCTGCAGGGCTTGAGGCGAGAGATGTTGAGGGGTTCATTGTGGGGGTTTGGGTCGTTGCCAGGATTGCGGCGTAATTATAGAGCTTCAGGACTTTGCCAGAAAAGGCCGACGACAAGCATGCGGACCGCCCATGTCGCACCAAGGATACCGAAGGTCCTCGTGCCTTCGCGGAAAGTACCGGATTTCTTGTCTGGCCGCCTTTATCACAGGTTGGCCTGGTTGAACCCTAAATCATGATCCCAAATATGATCCAAAGGGCATACCCGACCCCTAAACCTAAAGCCTAAAGCCCAAACAACGTCGCAATTAAGGATCCGTGTGTCAAAGTGTTCGGTCTTGAGAGAACTTTGTGCTTGAAGGCGTGAGTCAGCAATTGGAAGCTATAGGGCTCAGGGCTTAGGATCTGGGGATTGGACTTTTGAGGCAGGCAAGGCCTACCTCAAGTTTAAAGGCCCTGAACCCCATATTACGAGCTGTGCTGCTATGCAGTCAAGTGACACTCGCGGCCGGACTGTGCGGTGCTACTCACCTGCAAGGCAGAGCCAAAGAACCCTGGCAGCCTAATACATGGGGCGTCTGTTTGGGTCGTATCCGCATTGTCTCGATTTGGACTCAAAAAGAACGCTTTCGATTAAGTGCGATGGGAGACCTTCATTTGCGGGTGGCACTTCGTCATGAGCCAAACCCTGGTGATAGAAAGAGGGGTTCAAGTTGCAGCCCCCGACTCAACACTCAAAAACAGCTGGAAGAGAGTGTGGGGAGCGGGGAGGTAGCATTATGGCCCAAGCGAGATGGGGCTTGTAGTCATGTGCCTGAGGGCTCGTTCTACGTCGACCGTGTGAAAGAAAGCAGGAGCACAAGCACGAGGGAAGCTCTGGCCAGCGTCTTCCCTTTTCCGACTCTTGCATTCTCAGCTCTACATGCGAAAACCTGAGCCCTAAACGGGCCACCCTAAACGGTAAACCCCAAACCCTATATGGGGGTTTCCGAAATAAGGGTGCCCTGTTTGGGGGTTGCCATAGTGGGGATCCTGGAATTTGGGGGCCTATTCGGGGTAATTTAAATCTTGGGAATTGCCCATATCCCCTTAGGCTGAGGATCCCACCTCGTCCAGGTCGTCCACTGCTGGTGCCGCGTCCTTGGCCGCGGCAAAAGCCGCGGCCACTGCTGCCACCAGGCCCTGGCAAACTTTGAAGCTTGCTTAGGATTCAGGGTTTAGGGCTTTAGGGTTTAGGGTTTAGATGGGTGTAGAGTTGTGGACCTGTGTAAGGATGAATTAGGGTTGAGGGCGTTTTTGTTTGGCTTGCGTCGAGTTGATGTTAGGATGGAGTCTGAGTTGTGTGGACAGGCTGGTCATGGGAGTTCTATGTAGGGTTGAGGGTTCGGGGTGTCTGAAAGCTTCAAGGGGCTGTGAGGGATTGAAGAAGGGCCGCGGAGTCGAGGGCTACGTTGGGTGATGTGAAGTAGTCTTCGGTGCACCTTGAGATTCAACCGTCTCGCTTCACTTGTCTATACCCTGAGCCCTAAACCCAAACCGTAACCCTGGAATATCTCACTCCAATGGACGTCCAGGAGACATGCATGCCCCCGCCGGCTTTCAGGGTGTTGGGCACAAGGGGAGAGGGGGGGGGGGGCAGGGGGAATTCTAAACGGGGTTTCTGGGACCCGTCATTGGGGAGCGGGTTCACATTCTTGTCAGCCTCCTAAATAGACCACCAAACCCTAACCCCCCAAATCCTGAACCCCAATTACCTAAACCTCAACCTCCTGAGCCTTAACCCCTAAACCCTATAAAACCCGCTAAAACCCTAAAACCCATAAAATTTAAAACCCTAAACCCTAAACCTGAAAACAGGCTAAACCCGCAACCCAAAACTTTGGAGCTCGCCTGCTTCCCACCCAGCAACTCCGCACTGCTCTTCGCCAGGGACCGGAGGAGCTGCAGGGCCTGTCTTTGCTTAGGGGGGGGGGGTTAGGGGTTTAGGGGGTTTAGGGGGTTTAGGGGTTTAGGGGTTTAGGGGTTTAGGGGTTTAGGGGTTTAGGGGTTTGGGGGTTTGGAGGTTTAGGGGTTCAGGGGTTTAGGGGCTTAGGGGCTTAGGGGCTTAGGGTTTAGGGGTTCAGGGTTTTGGCTGGCTTTTGGCTTCCAAGGGCTCGTGACTCGGGTTTGGGGTCTAGGGCAAGGTGGTGGGATGCCCACGCGCATTTGGAGTTTCCACGCTGGCAAAGCACGATACTGCCTGGCTCTCTGGCCTCAAGGGGCCGAAGATTTCAGTCCCCAGCCCACAGCCCGAAGCCCCAAACCCAAAATACCCAAAACCACGTCACGGGTACATGGTCCTTTAAGCCTTCAACTGCGCAGCCCTCATTGACAAGTTTAAAGAAGACTCAAGAGATGGCGCTGGGCTCCTCATAAGGCCACTCCAGACCCTGGTCGCTCCAAAGCTGTTCCGTTAGAACTTCGGGTACCTAAACCTAAACCCTAAACCCTCTGGACCCTCTAACCCCTAAACCCCTAGATGTCCCTAAACCCGAAACCCTAAGCCCTAAACCCTGAACCCTGAACCCTGACGAGCCCCAAAAGCCTCTGGCCTGAGTCTGACAAGGCTCTAGGGCGCGAGGCACCGAGCTGGATGCAAGCACGCGGCAGGCCTCCAAACTCTGGTTGAGGGTTTTCAGGGTTTTTAGGGCTTTTGGGGGTTTTGGGGTTTCTGGGGTTGTTAGGGCTTTTCGGGTTAACCCAGAACAGAAAGGTCTTAGGGGTTTAAGGGTTTTTAGGAGTTTGGGGTTTGTTAGGGTTTCGGGCCTTCAGGGCTCGAAGAGACTTTGTGCCTCGGTAGCGTTGAGGGCTGTTGGCTGTTGTTGGCTTCTGGGCCTATGGGGTTTGGAATTTTCTTTTCTGTTCTGGGTTTGCAGTCGCACGCATGTAATGATGCGATTTAATTTTGGGGGGAGGGGCTTCGACTCTATGATGATCATGAGGAGGTCCCCAGACCCAGTCACCTACCCCTTCAAATGTCCTACCTACAAATCAAGACTCGGAACCCTCAACCCTGAAACGAAAGGGGGGTGACTGTAGTATCATTACAAAGGGACCATGAGGGAATGCTGCTAGTAATTATTCCGACCCCTAGCCTATATTACTCTCTGAACCTGACTTCCAGGATGGCCCTGGCTTCTCAAGGATTCAGGGTGCAGGGTTTAGGCTTCGACAGTACAGCCTTCAGGTATCCCAAGCGTTCCATAATCTCCAAACTCTCTAAACCCTCCAAACCCTCTAAACCCTATAAAACTCCTATTGCTCCCATATCACTTCGAGCAAGGCTCGGGAGACCCTGAAACCGAGCCCAGCACCAGCTCCAGCGACGCGGTGCCTAAGGCCTCTGGGCTCGGCTTCTTAGGGCTTCTGGGGGCTTCTTAGGGTTTCCTAGGGTTTCTAGGGATTCTAGGGGCTTACAGGGCTTACAGGGTTTTAGAGGGTTTAGAGGGTTTGTGATTAGGGTTTCTAGAACCATACAGGGGCTTACAGGGCTGAAGGGTTTGTAGGTTTATCTGGGGCTTATGGGGTTTAGGGTTTAGGGGTTTATAAATAGGACAGTAGGAAATTGGGTCCCTTTAGGGCCAGGGTTTAAGGTTCATGGCCCTCGGTGCAAACGTTGTGGTGGCAGGCCTCTAGGGACTCGTCAGCTCTAAAAAGTCTTTGGTTACGATGGTGGCGTTGAAGATGTTGGATCCCAAGCTCTCAACTTCAGCCCTTCCTGAGCCAAGAGGTTGAAGCCTCAGATCTACATCCACATCCCCCACTGTTTTTCATCAAGTTTCAGGCGCAAAGCCATAGAGTAGGTTCCGCAAATCAGGGTCTTTTTTTGGTACCTATTGCAACGCGGACCCTCGTATTCGAGAAAAAGGCACCTGATTCAGAACCCCCCCCCCCCCCCTCCATCTTCTGCCTCGGATCGCAACGCGGGGGCCAGCGCGCCCAGTGCCCGGAGAGCCGCCGAGAGGAGCTGAGCAGGATGGAATCCGAAACACTGAGCCAGCAAAGGCCTGGAAATGGGAACCTTAAACCCCCAAAACCCTACGCCCTGAAGCCCTTCCGACAACCCCTTGTGAAGACCCAGCAGGTGCTGTATGCGTTTTCCCTTCGCTTGTTGTGTCATTGTTCCAGTTGATCTTATTCTTCGTACTATCAGACGTTCTTGATTCTTGCTGCGCTTTTCAGGGGGGTAGTTCAGGGTTAGGACTGTGGGCGCGCACCTGTAGCGCCAGCGCCGAGCAAGTCCAGATACCAAGCTACAGCTTTAAGACCCAAACCCCCCAAAGCCCAAACTCAACCAACGCCATGCGCTCTTGGAATCCGGCCTTGGGTGCTTCCCTTGGCTGCAGAACTTAGCGGGTTTAGGGCTTCTTGGGGGGGGGTCTCAGTGCTTTCTGCTGGGATTTAGTTTTCTTCTTGGTGTGCGGCTTCTTGGGATCCTAAACACATCGGCGTGAAAGCCGGAAGACGCCCACTGCGGAGAAAAGAAGGATCTTCTTGGCCGACGAGGGTTTGGGGTTTAGCTCGTGAGGCTTAAAAGCTTGGGCGGGCAGTTTCGTTCGTCTTCAACAGCCCCACAGCTATCCGGGGGCAAAGAGCGACTGGGCATCCAACTTTTGACATCTACCGATATACGGCTAGTTCTCTACATTAGGCCTCATTAATTATAGTACGGCACACCCTGAAAATAAGGACTCCGAAAGGGACTTGCTTTAATTTTGAGAACTGCCCATACGCGCGATGGCCGTAGCAAATCGACATCACCCATTCCTGCGGGATCATTGCAAGTATCCACACTATCCTTCCCCACCTAACCTTTCAACCCAATACCCACACAAACCAAGGCCGAGCCCCAGCTAGTTCTTGTTTTTTTTCTAAGCTAAGGTTTCCATGTTTTTGGGCTTGCGGTTTAGTATTGCGGCCAGGCCGCTCAGACGCAGGGCCAGAAACAGCGGCGACAGCAACCTGACTTGAGGGGTTGTCTACATTACTTTAGGGTTGTCAGGGTCTAGAACTTACGGGCGTGGATGGGCAAAGGGTTTTTGCGCCCTAGGGCCCCATGTGTCCTTTTACCAGCTTGCAAGTTTGGAGGCCTGAGACAGAGAGAGAGAGAGAGAGAGAGAGAGAGAGAGAGAGAGAGAGACAGAGAGAGAAAGAGATCTCTGAACCCTTCCACATGAGCGGGCGCCAAAAGGGCCCTTTTCCACCTGGCCTTGCTCTTCTCAGTCTCTATCTTAGGTTGGGGCCCACAGACCCTTCACCGATGAGAACCCCCACAAACGCCTCCAGCGTGGCGTCTGCTGCCCCATGCCAGTTCTGGCGGTCCTGCGCTTGCAGAGCAAAAACTCTCCGAAACCCTGGGACACCAGGTAAGCTGTGCCTTCGACGGGTAAGGGGGGGTTCAATTCTACCGACTTCTACGGCCCTATAGCATGGAAACCTTGAAGCTTTCGTCGTCCTTGAAGGTGGCTCGGCCTTCCACGCCCCACAATATACTGAGCCCCAGAATACCCTAACCATCCCTTCTTTTTGGGTCTTTAGGGTTTTTAGGGTTGAGAGTTTAAGCAGCAATCTACTCCAATCACCATAGGAACGCGAAGCGCGCACTCCTTTGCGCGGGAAAGCTTCGGGGATTGAAGGGCATGGGCTTAGACTCCAAACCCTACGCTGCACCACTGGTGAGCGATGGATAGGGTGTGGGGTTTACCTGAAAACCAAAGTATCCATCGTACTGACACTCTATTCAGGGCATGATTACGTGCACTGTAGGTATTACATAGCACCCTAAACCCTAAACCCTAAACCCTAAACCCTAAACCCTAAACCCTAAACCCTAAACCCTAAACCCTAAACCCTAAACCCTAAACCCTAAACCCTAAACCCTAAACCCCCCGAACCCTGAACTGGCCTACGGAGCAAAGGTGCTGCGACTCTTTCTCTCACAACTGCGCGTGGCGCCGGAGTGGCTCGGCGTCGTTGCACCACTCCAACCTCAGAAGGTCGCCAAGAAGAGGAAGAGGGTCAATTGGGTTTAGGGTTTAGGGTTTAGGGTTTAGGGTTTAGGGTTTAGGGTTTAGGGATTGGGGTTTAGGGTTTAGGGGTTTACTGAACTCAAGGCCTTTCACGCCTTCAGATCCCAGGGCACCCTCCTAAACCCTAGCACCCTAGAGCCTGAATCCTTAAACCCTCTAAGCCCTAAACCCCAAGTCCCCAAAGCCTAAGCCCTGAGCCTCAACCCTGCGGTCTAAACCCCAAACTGAGAACGGGGTCCCGGGCAGGCCAACAGCTCCGATGGTGTGCAAGGCATGCTCGCAGCAGGAAACCTGGTTTCAGGGTTCTTAGGGGTTTAGGGTTTAGGGTTTAGGGGGTGGGTTTGATGCATAGCATAAGTCGGGAACCCACGACTAACCAACAAGAAAAACAGGAGCCCTAAATCCGACAAGGGCCCCTGGGCCCTTTCACAGGCCCCCAAGAGAAATTCATGTCTAGAGCTGTATCATAAGGATCGTATATAAAGAAGCACTAAGCAGAATCTCAGGAAGGTCAGGTTTTGTTTCGGTGGGAGGTCTAAAGCAAACTGGTCAACTGTACGATCTTGCAAACTTTGCCTGAGACGGAAGGCGACCAAGCAGCCACAACACTGCAGCTGGGCATGTCGACTTGCACCTGCACCACTTGAGGTTGAGAAAGCGGCATCAAGGGGACTTTGCAACCCTGACCCTAAACCCTAACCCCTGAACCCTGACCCCCCCCGCCTGGTTCTGTGCAGCCGAAGTCATTAACTGCAAGGAAGCCTGCCAGGCTCTCATCCGGCCCTGAGAGCGCGTGCGCGGCAGAAAAACAACTCTGGAGCGCTTCAGGGGTTCGGGGTTTACCAGGAAGGGCTACTGGGCCTTATAATCCCCATAGTCAGCCCTAAAATGGGGCCTTTTTTTAGTTATAGGGTATAATAGCCCATCCTGGTGGGGACCCTACCAACCTGCACCTTTCTCGGCCCTAGACCCAAGCTTCAGGCTCTGGATCTTGTTTTTGCCTTCTCAAAGAGGTCTAAGCATAACGCCTTAAACATGAGGCGAAAATCCATCTAAGCCCCGAGATATGAAGCCATTGATTCTGAGTTCTGGGGCTCAGTGCTGACTTTACCACATCGGCCAGGTCCCGATACCCGAAACACTTCTGCACCTTTCGCACACCGATGTCTCATGTGCAGCTTAGCGGCGCAGGCGGACAAGCCTGGGCATTCCACGGCAAAATGGGCTAGCTTCTAGTTTGGCTCTTTTCAGGGCCCTCGGCAGGAAAGGGCCCCTAAACCTCAGCCTACGAAGTCCTATACCTTGAGTGCCAATCGCCTTGAGAGTTCGAAGGTGGCAGAGGCCCTTCAGGACTTTCGAAGCATCTTTGTCGGGCTTCTCCCTTCAGGAAAAGCGGCGAGCATTCGACCCCTGAGCCAAGCCGCCTGTCCCGCAAGCAGACTTGTCGTGCAGCACGCCAGAATTCAGCCTGAGCGCCCAGCAAGAACAGACACCCTACCCTCCCTACGAGTATATCGAGCATCACCCCAAAACCTTTAAGTTCAGCAGCTGGATCCCAACAAAATAGCAGCACACTTTCCTGGGTGGTTGGATGTGTGTTTGGAGAGGATCCCAAAGCCACCCCCTTCACTGGGCTGTGCGTGTCAAGCTTCCAACCAGGGCTTTGAAGGATCCCTGAACCTCTGGCCCTTCACCTTTGTCCCCCTAAACCCTAAACCCTAAACCCTACACCCTAAATCCTAAACCCTAAACCCCTCCCCCACTACCCACAACAAAATGACCGAACCCTCGGCGGCCGCGCCACGTTCGCAGCGCCTCCTCCCAACGCCCGGCCCCGCCGGAGGCAGCGGCGGCCGCATTGCGGAGCACCATGTCCCGGCGCACGTGAGCACCTGGGGCTCTAGCTGTGAAAGGGTTGGGATGTTCCCCCTTACACTAACAGTCCTTAAGAGGGATTTATTGTACCCCCGATTCTCATCCCTAACTATTAAGGACTGTTGGAAAAAAAAGGGGGAACATGCCAACATACGGGTTCCGTTTGTCGTAGTGTCTGGTGTTGAGCTTATCTGGTTCAGGGTTAGGCATGCAGCTGGGGATTTTGGGTTTAGGGTCGTTTCGGATCCGGGGTTTCGGTACGTCCCTGTCGGGTTTGGCCGTGGTGGTCAGGGTTTTGGGGCCTTACGTGAGACGTTCACCCTTTTTGCTGAACACCCTTATTGCTTCACAGGTTTATGAGGGAACTTAGCCCCAAACAACAGGGAAGGTGTGTAAGACCGGAATTAAAGTGAAGGCTCCGAACACAAGGCTGCAACCCGCGTGCTGGTCCGGACGTTGGGATGTTACATGAGAGTTTCCCGGTCCTTACCAAACTTGGGAACGCTGAGATAAGCACAGGCCTCATTCAGTGAAACACTTGGAGAGTTATCGGCCTTGTCGAAGTTGGCGATGCCACCGGATGAACAACACAACAACACAACAAAAACACCGAACTTCGCTGGGACCCTGGGTTGCTAAGCCCAAAACCCTCTACTACTACCCTTCGAGTTGAACCCCAACACCCCAAGACCCCCTCACGCCCTAGGCTCCCTCCCTACACCCCGTAATCCATAAGCTCTGCGCCGCCTACTCCCTAAACCTCTCCGTCCCGGCGCCGGCCATCTGACGGAGCAACGTGGAGGCCGTGAGCCACTGACCTCCGGTGGCTTGGCGAAATTTTGCTCAGGGGGCAGAGGAGAGGGGGGAAGTGAGCAATCTCCAGAATACTCTGATAGATCGCTCCTAGCATCTAGATTGTACTCCCCTACTCCTTTGAGCACCAGGAACAAGTGTCTTGCGGATCCATGTTCGGTCAGAAAACCAGGTGCCTCTAGTTAACAGGTTCCCCAATAACGCAAGAGGGAAGCGTGTGATCCGAAACCTGGGCATCTTCTCAACCCTGCACTTCACCCTGAACCCTCTAAAGCCCTCAAAGCCTGAAACCCTTTAACACCCTGCACCCCTAGATGCCCCGAAGCCCTCCTAAAAGCCCCCTAGCCCCCTAAAACCCTAAGCCCTAGAACCTCCCTCAAAGCACCAGCCAAACCTAGAACCCCATAACGCTGCCATGGAAAACCCCCTACCCTCTAACCCGAAACCCCGGAAAGTTCCCCGCCCTCTAAGCACCAGTGAAACCCAGCGTATGGGTTTATGGGTTATGGGTTCTGAGTGATGGGTTCTGGTTTATGGCTATGGGTTAAGGGTTGTGGGTTTAGGGTTTAGGGTTTGGGGGAGGTGCGGCCCAGGAGGCTTAAGTTCTCGCAAGCGCTGATGGCCGAACTGAAGCCTGTCATCAGGGCTTCGGGTTCTGAAGTTCATGGGCTTTGCAGGGCTTCGGGCTCTGAAGTTCTTGGGCTTTGGGGAGGGCTTTTGGTAGGGCTTTTGTAGGGGTTTATGTTCGAAGAGGGTTTTTTGGAGCTGTCGAGCTGCAGGGTTTAAGCTCTTGAAGGGATCCGGGCCACTTTCGCGGCTGCGAGCCCTTATGAACGCAGAAACGAACCCCCCCCCCCCCTCCCACGGTATGTAAGCCCAACTTTTCGGGAAGCCTACACTCCACACCATACATCGGCCTCGGGTGCTCGCAAGGTTCTGAAATTGCATGCCTTGGCTTGGGAATTAGGGTTGCCAGGGCTTGGGCGGGAGCAACCTCAACCCTACGGTTGAAACAGTGTTGAAACCCCCAACCCTCCTGGGTTTAGGGTTTTAGGGTTTGAAATTGTGCTGCGAATTCGGCGATTCTGGAAATTTTTCCTTTCAGCTATGAAAGATGTGAAGCCTCAATCTCGATAACACAAGGTACTCGTCATCTTGTCAATGCAAGATCTCTAGTCGCACGGACGTCCCCTGCACTACAGCATGACACATTTGACTGGCTTGGCATGCCCCATGATCACAGGGCTGCACTCTCTATCATGGCAGCATCTCGGCAACTCTCAGCAACTCCCAGCAAGCGGCCATTGCAGAAGTGCAGCGCCAGCGTCCTAGCGATCTCTAGACCATGTAGGGCTTCTGCTGGAGGAGCCAAGCTAAAGCAAGGGGCCATGTCGGGTCATCTGGAGGACTGCTGAATCACGGCTTGCCTCGTGACAAGCTCCTCAAAACACGAGTCTGGAAGCCAATCGCACAAATTTCCGTCCAGTGATGTGCACGTTCGGCGCGCTGCGAGGCGGCGCCCAGCGCGACCTGACTGACCTGGCGCGGAGCCGGCGTCAAATTGAAGCAAGAATTATGGCTTATATAGGGTTTCTAGGCTGTTGGTGGTTCTTGTTTTGTTGTTGTAGTGTTCCTCTTTCAGTTTTGGCCATCTCGGGGATTGGCTCCCCAATGGCGCAAGGAAAAATGCTTCTAGGCTTCAGAAACTGTACAGGCTTGACCGTAACAAGAACGCATGGCACAAAATTCTGAGTCCTGCAACCCGAAGCTCGGCGCAGGGTGGTTTGGGGCTGTCCTCCGGCGCTTGGGGTCGGGGACCCGAAACTCTGAAGAGCCACCAGGCCTTAGTGATGTAGTTGCCGGTATTGTCTCCCCTAAGCCCCCACAGTATATAAGCTGGCCTGAATTATAAGAAGAGGCCCTGTATATTGCACTCCCCCCTTTCCCCTCCGGAGGTGTCAAGCTCTTGTTGTTCCTTTGCTTGCGACCACACCCTGCTCCTGCACCCTAGAACCCTAGAACCCTAGAACCCTAGAACCTCAGAACCCCAGAACCCCAAAACCCTAAAACCCTAAACCTAAACCCTAGAACCCTAAATCCCTAGAACCCATTCGAACCGCAGAGCCCTGCGAGTAAAACCCTAAAAACCCCTAAAACTGCTGAGGCCCGGCCTCCAGGCTCTCTTTCAGAACCATGTCCAGCAGCCTTACGGCACCTCGCGCGAGAAAGCCGAAGCCCTAAACTCCACACCCTAAACCGTGGACCCCTAAACCGTAAACTCCAAATCCCAAACTTCTAAACCCTAAACCCTAAACTCTCACCCCTGAACCGCCTTGGGTCCCAGAACTAGCCCCCAAGGTTTCCCAGCCAAGCTGCTCGGCCATGCTCTACTGCCCGGGTCGCGTGCAGCCAAGAGCAGGCCGTAGCTGAAGATGTCCTTATCGACTCTTTTCAACCAGTCTCAACATTTAAGTACACATGGCCCTTCACGGTCCCCTACAATCTATAGTCCAATACTCCTACTTACTCTCAAACTCGAACTCTAACTTTAACTCTTACTCTTACCACGACGGCTACTACGACTACGACTACGAGTACTGGTACTAGTACTAGTCCAAGTACTAGCACTACGACGACGACGACGACTGCTACTACCACTACTACTACTACGACTACTACTACTACTACTACTACTACTACTACTACTACTGCTGCTGCTGCTGCTGCTACTACTACTACTACGACGGCGGCGGCGACGACGACGACGACTACTACTACTACTACTTCTTCTTCTTCCGAAGCCATACCGTGAATCGACTGTACGTCAACACACTACTTACTCTTTCTTCTTCTTCTTCTTTTTGTCCTCCTTCTCCTTCTCCTTCTCCTACTGCTACTCCTACTCCGACTCCTACTGCTGCCGCTGCCGCCGTCGCCGCCGCCGCGCCCGCCACGACGAACAGCACCACCACCACCACCACCACCACCACTACTACTACCACTACGACTTGGGCGATGGCTACAACTACCTTTTGATGGTTCGTGAAATTATTCTCAAGTATAACCAATCAAAAGCATCATGTCCACAACGGTCGAGAGTCTGGGAGGTAGCCAAGCCTCGGCTTCACACTCAATCCCGCCCCAAACATCTTGGAGGCTGGAAACCAATTCTTTTTGGGACGAAGGATGCAGGAGTGGAAGTAGCTTACCGGGTTTGTTCAAAACATGCTGCAGGGTCCTTGATTGGGGGGTGCCTACATGGGGACCTAAGATTCAAGAGAAGGAAACCCCATGTCTCCCCGGTCTCCCTCCTCTCTCTCCCCCCATCCCCTCTCTCCCCTCTCGCATGTCCGCAAGCGTGTGTCCCAAAAGTGCATGTCCAAAAACTCATGTCCGAAAACGCATGTCCCAAGAAAGCATGTCCCAAAATGCATGTCCGAAAACACATGTCCCAAAAACGCATTTCCAACAATGTGTTTTCCGGCCCTCCGACTCACCACTCTGCCCAGCAGCCGCTTGATACCATCCAGGGATGTCACGACCTCCTGCCACTTCCCGGCGCTGTGCATCGCCCCTGCCAGCGCAGTCACTGTTAAAGCCCCCCTGGACAGGATTCAGGGACTCCTTAGTTCGGACACGCCCTACGGGTATCACGCGCGCAAAGCCCTCAAACTGAAGGTTCGTCATTCTTGTGGCTTCTGGGGTCTTTCTCTATTGGGTCTGCAGTGTAACTTGGGGCCCTTTCTTCAACGAGCCCGGCCTATCAGGCGGTGTTGGGCCACCAGCTGCACTTGAACCTTGGTGTCTCGCTGCCGGGAATTTGTTTTCGGACTTGTCAAGCCTTAGCGACGACTTCCCGACCGTGTTGTCTAGTGACTAGTCCGATGCAAATGCTGCACCCAGCCATTCCTAATCTCTAATCCCTTCCTCCCCCGGCCCCCAAATACCTGCTACGTTGTGGCTTTGCCACCTGCTCATTTGGAGGGTCTCGAGTTGCGGGTACACGCTGTGAACCCTGAAGCCGGGATCCGCTACATGCTAAACCCAAATCCGGAAACCCTCGTGGTAAACACTGAAGCCACAATCCCCTCAAGCCCTAAAGCCGCCACCCACTAAACTTTACTGAACTTGGAACACTAGCAAAAATTCTAACTTTAGCTGCTTCTTAGGAACTAATTTCCGCACTCGAAAATTAAAAATAAGGACTCCCACCACGAATCCCTAAGGAAACCCTAAACCGCCTGCGCGCCGGCCACAGCGCGCAGCAAAGCGGCCGCGTCACGCCAGGCACCGGAGTTGGCGAAGGCACCTGTGGGAGCTCTGTAGGGTGTATGTTTCGGAGCATATATAGTTTAGGGTTTAGGGTTTAGGGTTTATGGTTTAGGCTGAATCCAGGGCACTTATGAGCCGTTCGTGCAACTCCAACACTCTGGCTCCACAACCGGTCCCTAAACCCTAAACCCCAAACCCCAAACCCTAAACCCTCAACATCCTTAACCCAATGCCCCAAACCCTAAACCCTAAACCCTAAACCCTAAACCCTAAACCCTAAACCCTCAAACCCCAAACCCAAAACCCAAAGGGTCCAAGCAGCTCAGTGCCAAGAACGCCGGCACGACATCCTTGGGGCTGCCCCTTAAGAACCCCCCCCCCCCCCCCCAAAAAAAAAAAAAAAAAAAAAAAACTTTTCTGCTAGGGGGTTTGGGGTTTAGGGTTTAGGGCTACTCACAACCCTCCTAGGATTCTGAGGCAACCTACAGGGGGTTCTTGAGATCTTGGTTGGGGTGCAGGGGGGAGTCAGGGCTTAAGAGGGGCTTGCTTGGTGGTTGTCGTTCTGTCTTAAACCACGGGGTTCAGGATCTGGGTTTAGGGTTGAGGATTCAGGATTCTGAGCGTATAGTGAGACACGAAGAACATGAAACTCAGATAATGATCATGCCAGGAGGCAGGCTCCACGTGGAGCGCGCGCATCTGCTCCAGCACTTTGCGCAGTGCTTCGAAGTCCCCGGCACGAGCAAATGCTTTCAGGCAGCGTTGGCTGGTTTCCAGCACTTCCAGGGGGTCGTGCACCTGAAAAAGCAAAGTGTGCTGCGTATGTGTAGGTTGTGTTAGAAGCACATCTTGTGGACCTGTTGCTACACAAGGCTGTTCTACCCCAGACTTTCATGACCAGCTAAACATGAGCCTGGCACGATGCTTGCGTGCCACTTAGTTTTGCAAGATCCATCCCTTATGTAAAGCCATCCTAGCCGAAGATGCTACACTGGGATGAGCACCAACTGGAATCAAGGCAAAGGCACCATCTGTGCCAAGTAAGCCATCGTCCAGGGCCACGGTCCTGGCTGCTCCTGAGCACGTAGATCGCTCAAATATGGGTCTCGCCTACCCTGCCCTCCATTTCTTGTGTTGGGGGTGGGGGGGATTTCCTATAACAGTAAGGATTCAGCATTGGTAAATGTAAGGACCCTTACTACGGGAAATGCCCATAGAAGCTGCAACCTACATTCGTTTCGAGTCCCACTTACACCAGAAGCCACCGAGGCCCACCCACTTCATGGGATTCGTGATCTCATTGCATACAGCAGGGCTCTGGCTGAAAAACAGAGTTTAGGTGTGAGGGTTCCCTGAACATGCAAGAGCCTAGCCCTTCACACAATATGAACGCGGTTAGGGTTTAGGGTTTAGGGTTTCGGGTTTGGGGTTTAGGGTTTAGGGTCACTGTAGGAACACTAAGCCGCGACCCTGAATCCGTCGCCAGAGCACCCAGGCTCGGGCGCAGCCACTGGGGGAAGCACGCCGCAGGGTGGCGGCCGACAAGAGTGCAAGGGACCTCGCAGGGCATCCTAAACCCTAAACCCTAAACCCTAAACCCTAAACCTTAAACCCTAAACCCTAAACCCTAAACCCTAAACCCTAAACCCTAAAACCTAAAACCTAAAACCTAAAACCTAAACCGCTATATAGTGTTTAGGGCTTAGGGCTCGAGCTTCGCAGGTTCTAGCTTCTTCTGGGATGTCCATGGCTTCAAAGGCACAAGTGGCTTGGAGCTGTTGCTCTTGCGACTCAAGGCTGTAATACAGTCCAGTCAAGGGTGCCAAAAAAAGTTCCAGAACTTGGAGAACCATGTAAGGGGCTGCTTAAGGGTCTACTGCATAAACCCTCAGCAACCTTCCAAAACCGCAACAAATCCTCCCCCTTGCCCCCTAAAATGAAGCCTGCTACTTGCATGTTCTACACACCCTACAACCCTAAACCCTATAAACCCTAAACCCCTAAATCACCAAGCCCTTGCAAAGATGCGGCCCGGGCACTGGTCCCAAGAGCCAGCGGCGGCGGCCAAGCTGAGGCCGTGTTGCCAAAGTCCTGGCTTGGGCACGGTTTTAGGGTTTAAGGTTTAGGGTTTAAGGTTTCGGGCTTAAGGTTTAGGGTTGAGGGTTTAGGTTTGCTGTTTGCAGAGGATTAAAAAATAGCACGAACCAGGGGCCGAGGGTGATGCACTTGGGGTTCGCCGGGTGCACCGTGTGAGTTTTACCAACAGTCGGGACTGCAACAGTGCCCTGCGCAATAGAGCGGCCAACCATCCCAGAATGCATGAAGCTTTCATACCTGAGTTTCAGCCGCCCTGCCGACTCGTGATCAAAAACGCGCAGAAAGTCCTGCAAAGGAAAGTGTGCGAGCCACGATGTTGTGCCCAGCCTCTGCTCAGCGGGCTTTGCTGGGAACTCATGGGTTCAAGGGGGCAGGAGGAAGCCCCCCCCCCTGCTTCTACGGCCCTCTGAGGTCTGCATAGCTCGGGGACATGTCCAAGACCCACCAAGCGCAAGGCTCTACACGCAGCAACGAAACGTGGCTCTCGTGCTTAAGCCAGCATGCAAGCTCTTATAGGGGTGAAAAAGGCTCGGCCCCGCACCTCGTTTGCTTGAATCCCCTGTGAGCGCGCTGCAGAGATCAGCGAAATGGAAAACCTCGGAATCGACGTTTCACAAGGCATTCCTCAGCGGATTTGCTTCTGAGCTTTTTTGTCCTAGCTGTCGTCATCGCTATGGTTATGGCCAGCCTCCAAGTCCTTACAAGCACAATATCTTATACAGCCTGGTGATCTCTTGTCTTTATCTAGACTAGCCAATATAGCCCCTACATACCAGAATAAGGATCCCTATATCTACACCTTTTCAAACAGAAACCCCCATGAAAGAGACCACCAACCTGTAGCTTAAACAATATCGCATGAGCGACACATGGTCACCCGGTGTCCAGGTGCAAAAAGCCAGGATGCCTCAGGGCAGTTCTGCTGGAGCTCGGCTTCAGCGGTGTTCTGAGCCCGGTCGCCCAGAGGGTCTGCTGGGACATCCGTAACGACGCCCTCTGTGCTCCAGGTCACTTGTCGACCGTCCCTGTTTGCAATGCTCAACCTCCATTCCTCCGTAAGAGCATTCGCCTCGTCAAGCACCCGAGGCTCCAAAATTTCAAAACCCAAATGATACATGCGGCGCAACCTAAGGACACGTCATATGACTTCCTTGAAGGCAAATTTTCATTGGGTCAATACCGAGCTAACCAGTCAGACGTCCAAACCCAGGTGCCGTACTTGCGTGTAAGTACCCTTTGCGTAGTTACATTCAAGCCACCAAGCCCTAAGCCTTCGCGACGCCTGGAGAAATTTCGGCAAGCCACGGCCAAGAGTGAGAGTCGAAAGCGCGAGCTGCTTCCTGGGCCCCACGAAAAATGCCAGGAAGATTTGGGGCCGGTTTGGGGTTTAGGGTTTAGGGCTTCGGGTTTAGGGTTTAGGGCTTAGGGAGGCGCAGGCAAAGGTTCACAAGTCCGACAATGTCCACGCAGACACTCAGCACGCTTGCTGCGGCGTGGCAAGACATTCCGTTGGCACACAGTGTTGCAGCAGGTTGCGCCCCACAGATAAGCACCCCAGAGCTTGGCGAGTATGACACGGAACTGCCTCAGGACATATTGACATGAAACTTCCAAGGCCTGCAGTGCCCAGGCAAAGATGGTAATTACACGATGGTCCAGCAAATCATTTGCACAAAGCAAGACGTAGAGAAGCAAACGGGTGGTGTTCTTGGGCTCCGATCACAAGATGAAACCATGTCGTCTGCTGTTCAAATTCCGTCGGTCCATTGTCAGTGACCCAGCCATACGTACAGTTTTGAATTCTTACGAGCACGCGTGCGCAGAGACATCCCACACGTACAGTGTGCATACACAGAGAGGGAGGGAGAGCGAGAGAGAGAGAGAGGGTGCTAATAAAAACATTGCAAAACCATGCAACCCAGCACATTCAAGAAAGACAAGCATGCATACACCGCCCAGGCAAGCCTAAAAGTCCAGCATGTGAATCGGGTGCAAGAACTGAGGGCGCGGCAGTGACGGTCACGGTGTTGGGTTCGATCCCGGAATCCCGGAGAAGGTCCAGCGTGCTGGCCTACAGAAGCGAAGGGTCACGTCTGCGGGGTTTGTGGCTACATGACATGTGTGCTATGTGTGCAGCCAACGGCTTCGAACAGTAGACAGAACAAGAAAAGCCTCATGATGTAGGGTCCCAAACAGGCCTCGAACAACAAGGCACATGATCACATGTACATTATTTGAATTATTTGTCTTTGCACCAGAGACCCGTTGCCGACTGAAGATCCTTCTGACCCAGATCCCCAGCTCGAAGCAGTTGGAGTGCAGGGTTTTGAGGTTCTCAAGAGTTGCAAGGACTCAGGGCTTTAGGCTTTTGCAGTGACATCCACAGCTGGCTGGAAGCCCTTGAACCCTTGAACGGGGCGCAGGCTATGGATTTTCTTGGTGCGAGGGCTAAGGGCTGAGGGTCCTAGATGTAAGGGCCTGTCCTCACCCACCAACAACCTTTAGCAATGACTAGGGCTAGGCGCTTAGTAGGCTCAGTCTGTTTAAGTTTTGAACATGGTGCTATCCGAGTACGGCAGAATGGGATCGTCCTACCTGTCCTGCTTTGCTTTCAAACCCCAAACTCCCAACGAGCTAAGGGCTTGGGCTTGTCTCTCGAACGTTAGGGTGGAGGGTTCAACAATTTTGGATCTTAAGCCCTCCACTGAGGATTCTTGGGGTTGGGGTACTTCAGGAACCACATTCCAGCCAAGCCTTCTGGGCGCCCGACCCATTGCCGGCCCGCGCGGGAGGCTTGCAGAAGAGCGGCGAGGGCGAAGGACTTGGCAATGGGAGATCGCTTACCCGAAGCTCTAAGGTGCAAATCGGGGTTTAGGGTTGAGGGGCTCAGGTTTACGAGCTGTCTCAATTCTCAGGTCAACATCCTTGGCAGCATGGAGATGGCGACAGCAGCATTACCAGAGCTGATGGCAGAAGCCTGCTGATCGATGCAGCATGGGCGCGTCTTCAAGAACAGGTTGTTGCCGAGCAACATATATACAAGGCGACAGTTAGTAAGACAATTGGCCACCTTTCTCAGCGTCAACCAGGACTCCCCCCAGCACTCAGAGAAGCGGAAGACTGAGTGTCGGGGTCGTGACAAGCTGTTTGGGCTTCCGAGGGTAGCTCTGAATTGTCGGGCTGCGCCCGGAATCATGTGTGATTTTCCCGGCAGCCATGAGCTACGACTAAGGATGCCAGAAGGCCTCCGGGCCTCGCTGATGCTGACCTCCGAGAAAAACTCCATGCTTCCGACAGCATCATCTGTTCGTACTCGGTAGCTGCAGCTACAACCAGCTCCACAACAGTCCATGAAGCACCACAAAGCAGGTTGGTCCTCATCGAGGCGTCAGCTCGCTAACGCTGTTGACGTGATGGCCGCATCCCAGGAGGAGCGAATGGAAGGCCACAACCCCCCAATATGAAGATGAGCTGCAGACCCTGCAGCTGAAACGATGTGCCTAAAGAGTACCCTGCCTGCTGACATGGAAACTTGCAGACCTGCGCCACCGTGTGGACTGCGGAACATTGCCGTGCAAGCCCTACACCCAGACCCTGAGCCCCCCACATTCTGTTGCAGAGCTCCGTTCTCCGCCAGTCGAATCGCCCGGCGCCACGCCCCATCTGCAGACTCTGCACCGTGGGGTTTAAGGGAGTCATGTAGGACTTGAGGTCTGAATGTATCCATGCGCTTTGGATACAGACTTGAATCAAGCCTTGTTCTTGAATCCGCCCAAGTCTACAGCTTCATCAGCACTGCCAAAGTCGTTCTTCTCGGACTCGCGGGCCCCATCACCCTTAGACTGCAAAACTCCAAACCTTGCAAGCCCGAAACCCCTAAAGCCCTAAACGCCTGAACCTCCAGCCCACCGGAGCTTCGGTCGGGCTTAGAGTTTCTCATGGTCTGATCAAAAAACGCCCTCGACCCTGTCAAGGGCCAAGCCTGACATCCTCACGTGCCCAAGCACCAGAAGACCCCTGTATCTTAAGAGCCCTCCACGGCCCATGCCCCCCCAAACCCTCAAAACCCCAAAGCCCCACACCAGCAATCCTAGAACCCCTCCCGCCGGCCTTCGATGCAAGAGAACATGGCCGCAGTGAGATGCTGCGCGCCAGGCTGGAGAGCCTGCCTGCTCAAAACCGGCGTTTACTCACTGTCGGTTCGTAGGGAATGGGGGAATGGGGTGCCCTAATGTATTCCCTTTAAGGGTCTGTAAGTTTAGGGTGCAGGGTCCTCCCCGGTAAGTTAATGGGTTGGAATCCCTATAGCTGCGGAATTGTGTGGCCTTTGAGTCCTAGGAATAGCCAGGGTGCACTTGTCTGTGGAGTGCGGGTATCGGAAACCTTCTCACCTCTGAATAGTGTCCTCCCAACAACAGGAAAAAGTTAAGATATCCCAAGACCTACCTAGTATATAGGGGAGGGAACCGATAAGCCCTCAAAAAGGGCATGACAAAGGTACCACCCTACCGGTAAGGCTCTTTGGGTTGAGGTTGCGAGGGTCCGGCGAGGGGGCACAAAACTTCAGCAGAGGCCCCAATGGTACGGAAAACGAGGATTTCGGGGGTGTCAGTGTCAGAGGCGAAGGCTTCACCTAAAGGGTCTTCGGCCCAAGTACGGCTTGCAGGGTTTCGAGATGAGTGCTGTATAAGGCCTAGGGCGCAGTTCAGGGCTGTTTTGGGGGGGACATCTAGAGCACTGTTTTGCCTGCCCCAAGGGAGTGTGCATGCAGGCCCCGCGGCAGATCTGAACCGCCAAAGAGCCTGATGCATGTCCGGAAGCGCTTTGGGAGGGTACCCTCTCGCGCCTGCTCATGCGAGCTAGTAGCTGCAGCACGTGCATCCACGAAGCGACCTTGCGGGTTCTCCCCCCCCTCCCCCCGAAGCTCCTCAACCCCAATATCCCAAACACCCCAAATCTCTGAACCCTAAAGCCGAAGGGAAGCAAAGTCCAGACCTCAAACCCCAAGTGAAACCAAAACCCAAAAACCCCGGCACTCCCCTTATAGAACGTTGATAATAACGCAACGGCTTGTTCTTCATTTACTCCCTCTAATTTAAACCCTCAACCCCGAAGGAGCGCTGCATTCAACTAAGCGGGCTCACCGCCAGGGCCGCCGTGAAGGAGACCTCCGTAAGGCGCACGTCAAGGCGCCTGGCCCAGGGTTTAGGGTTTAGGCTTTAGGGTGGATTGTGGCTTAAGGGCTGGTGGGGTTTCGGGCTTGATATTAGACTACAGCTTTATCGGGTTTCGGGTGTAAGGGTTTGGGTCTTCGACTTCTTTCTCGGTTCTTCAGAAAGCTGATCTGGTCAGGATTTCCTTTCTCAGGGCAGGTGCGATCATGCTAGAGAGGCTTGTTTGCTTTGAGAGGGCCCTTGGGTATGAAGTCCAGGCCGGGAGTCGTTTTGCGATTCCTTTGCCCACACCGACACAGGCTTAGGCCATCTTAGGCCATCACAGCAACAGCGGGCAAAGGGCAAACGAGGCGCTCTTTTGCAACCCGCCTTTCGCTGCGGGATGCTGTAAATCTCGTCTCATCAATTCTGTGGTGGCTTGACACAAACATTGTCGTCCGACCACATACTAAGAAGAGACTCTCCGGGCATTAGAAGGTGGCAAGCCCCGGCCCGAAGCGAAAGGTGGAGGGTGCGTTGCCGACTCTCTCTGGCATGCCTCTGAGAACTCCGACCTGGGCAATATGCTTGGCACCCGACTGGATGGCGAGCCCTGCGTGGAGCAGCCGGTGTTCGAATACCAGAGCACAGCCTTGGGGCAGCTCCACGTCCACGGCCGTGTCGTCATAGCTACCGGAGGGCCAGAGTCGTGTAGCTCCCCCCTCGAGCTCGGACCTCTTGGACAAGGAGATGAGCAGCGTGTGGCTCGAGTCATACCGCTCCTTGCCTTCACCTGCCTTCACGGTCAGGAAGTCTGCCTGGTCGTAGTGGGCAGCGAAGTACTCCCCGACGTCATAGCGAGCCAGTCGCCAGTTGGGGTGGATGCCGCGGACGCAGGTATGGGGCTTCGTCTCCTCAAGAAGCTCCAATAAAGCCTCTGGAAGGCGATGCGCTATGCGTCCTGCAAGCTCGGGGTTGCAGTAGTCGGCAGTGCGCTTGCTGGTGCGAAGGCCCGTGACTCCTGCGGCTGTTCTCGGAGGCTCCAAGCCAAACTCCTCACCCAAGCGGATGAGGTCTCCACACTCTTCGCTGCTTAGCAGCTGGGGGACCACCCAGGCCCGTCCATGGATCACTGTCGTGATGCCGTCTCCTGAGATCTGCTCGCCACGCCCACCAACGAGCCGGGGCACCGGTGCTGCCACGTGCTGCCAGTAGGCCCTTCGCAGCGCCTCCTTGCTGCGAGGCGACAGCGGCTTGGCGAGCTTGACGGCCGCGGGCTTTCCCGGCGCACTCAGAGGACCTGGCGGTGACGGCCGGGGGTTCAACAAAGCCACCGCCAAGGGCGACTCCTTCGAGATGGGGCGCTCGAGGTCCGCAATAAGGGCCAATTTCCTCTCAGCGGCGAGGAGTACCCGCGGGTCCTCGTGATACTCAAGAGCTGGCATTGCGTGCAGGCTGCCGATTCTAAGCTGTACAACTGGCAACCGGATTGATCCAAAATTTTCTTCACGGCGGCACTAAGTTTGCAACTCCGTGTGCGGGCGGCGAGAAACTTCCCTTCAGACCAAACGGGGGGTGTTGACGTGCATGTCAGATTGCTTGGAATGACAGCCTGATGCAGACTCTGACATGCCAGAGAGACTCAACTTCGTCCAGCAACTCCGAGATCAGGTCGCTCCTGCAAGGAGTGATCATGCTCTACCATGTTTACCCAAGCAAGCTACAGCCGCATGCAGAACCCTGTATGCAATATGTCATCCTTCCTGGGGCCTGAGCCTTGTTCCAAATGTCGCTGCTTTGGGGCGTCTCCAGTTAAGGGCTAGCAGTGCAAAACGGATTTGTCCCATGGAGGCGTGGCTTGCCACTTCTGCAATCTAACGAAACCAAGGAATCGAACAACATGTGCTCGAAAACCTGCAAGCACTTCGCAGCTCACAACCCTAAACCCTAAACCCCAACAATCCTATAAACCCTAAACCTATGATAGTCAAGAGAGGCCCCTGCCAGCTGCCTGCGAGCTCGGCCGTATGCCGTCAGGGCTGTGCCGTAGGAAACCTCATGCCAAGAGTCTCTTGATGCCAGGATGGGCTAGGCCCCATAATCCCCACAATCAACCCCAATAAAGGACCTCTTTAAGGGGTTGTAGGGTACAATCCCCATTATCAGCCCTTAAAAGGGCCTTTTTAAGGGGTTATGGGGAATAAGAGCCCGTCCTGATGAGTCTGCTCGTAATGGGGACGCTTCTGAAAACGCGCAAAGTGCCCGAAAGCCCCCAAGGCCGACACCTATAGTTTGGGATGTTCGCCCCTTATACTAGCAGTCCTGGGTAGGGATTTTCATCGCGGTTCCAACAATCCCTATTAAGGACTGTTTATCTAAGGGGGAACATCCCAACTTGAAACCTCAACCTTCAAACACTCCTGGTCATGTGGGCTCCAGGGTTCAGGATCTCAAGCAACCAATGGCTTCCTAGTCCAGGATGGGCTATTGTACCCAAAAAACCCTGAAAGAGGCCCCTTTATAGGGTTGATCATGGGGATTATAAGGCCTAATAGCCCATCCTGGGTGGGGGGGTTGCGAGTGGAGTGTTGGAGGTTGCTTTTCATCGTGGGTTCTGGCACCATTCCAGGACTCTGCAAGCAGAATCCGGGGAATCATCGCCTTCATACACCTCCTAGACATGATGTGCAAAACGCAAGAAGAGCCGCACAGAACATCACGGCACCACCCCCAACAAATCAAACAACTATGTGAGCTCGTAAACAGGCAAGAGCCCAAAATCGCCCCCCAAAAGCGTACACACATGCCCAGAATCGCTAGACCCTAAACCATGAGAGGCCGAAAACGTACACACAAGCCCAGAAGCCCTCAACCCTAAACCATGAGGGCCTATAGCCCATGCTCGAACTTCGGGCTTCGACGACCCCCTCCCGAAGCCATCGACCTACAGACCCTACATTGCCAAGCCCCCCAACCATTCAAGCTCATAAGGAGAATGTGCCCCCCCTTAACCCTAAACCCTAAACCCCAAACGGCCCAAACCCCAAACCCTCAACCGGTCGTAGTCCCTGGGCTGCCCGGCAGCGTCTCGGCCCTCGCCCAGGCCTGCCTGCAAGGCGCCCATCAGCAGCAACCTGCTGCCCGGTTTTACCGGCTTCTTGCGTTGCGTTCGGGTTGGGACGCCCAGTGCCCTGGCCAAAAGATTTATAAAGGGTTCTGATAGACCACTGACCCCACCCCTCACCAAATAAAAATCACAAAAAGAGTTGGAACCTGAACTGCGGCGCAACTATGGGGAAAAAGTAGCCGGTGGAGCCTTCTGAAGAAGACTTCAATCCGGCAAAGAGGTTGCGATCATGCTGTGGCATGGTTTGGGGTCTTATGGGCTTGGGGCTTCGAAGCTTTGGCTCACGTCCTACACCTAAAGCTGGACGCCCCCCATGCTGGGGTCTCGGGTATCACAGGGTCCAAAACCCCAGAAAACCTAAAAAACATAACCAAAAACCCACACACCCGGAACCTGCAACCCCAAACCCTGCCCAGCCGAATCTGAGGCCGCCCACACAACTGGCCAAGCTGCACACTGGCCTTCAGGACGTGGGAGGGCTTCAGAGGTAAGGGTTCACAGTGTTCGGCTCGATTATTTTAGGGCATCGGGTTTAGTGTGGGTTTGGGGTTTAGGGTTTGGGGTTTAGAGCACCTAAGCCCCAGAAGTCAAGGCCCAAGGCATTCCAAGGACGTGCTCACCCTCCAACAAACGCGTAGAACAAAAAACATAATAATGATCGTACCTCTCGAGGTTTCGGGTCTCTGCGACAAACGGAGGCTCTTCGACTGTCCCCCAAAAACCTCCAATCGACCCAGCTCAGCCTTAGCCCTGGGTTTGGGTTTGAGGCTTTTGCACCTAAGGTTTACCGAGGCTTCAGGGCTTTGGGTTTGGTGTTGGGTTGTTCGCGTGCCTGCAAATACCAGATTATATCACTGAGGTCCACAACTTGCACGCCGCTCTTTCATACAATTTAGGGCCAGAGGTTTCTCAACAAACACATGCAGCCATGCACCCGGAAGCCCTAAGCTCATTGTACAAATCCCGTATACGGCGCCTCTATCTACGCCGCGACAAGCAAAAACACCTAGACTCGGCAAAAACAAATTCTAGTCCAAATGCGACCGCCAGACCCGAGCAACAACAAAGTCCGCATAGACCAAGCCAGAGCCTTGGGATGTTCCCCCTTATACTAACAGCCCTTAATAGGGATAACAATAGGGGGCACTCAAATTCCCTATAAAGGACAGTTCGCATTGAAGGGGGGGAACATCCCAACCTAAACCCCTGAGCTGCACTTCTTTGCAAGATGACAGCTGGTGTTGGGCCCTCGGCCGCAGGTCTTCATGACCACGTTCGCCGAGGCGGTGGACCTCTGGGCTCGTGGACATGTTCTGCAGCTTTCAGCATTGGATCCTTCAGAGGCTCTACTTTGTCTACCCTAGGAGCTTTGGGGGCTTGGGCTTGGTGGCTTCTACATGTAGGGCATAGCTAGCTCCCTCTCCGGCATCCTCCCCGCCCTCCCCACCCTCAACCGCCACTCGCGTTTCGGGCTCCCCTGAGAACCCCAGAGCCCTAGAGGGTTCCAGAGAGGGGTTGGAGGGATTTCCCGGTGCTAGAAAAAGGCTTCGCAAACCTTAAGCCCTAGGGCTAAAGGGCTTTCCAGGGCTCAGGTTCTCTTGAACCCCCAAGCCCCAGTTTCCGAAGAATGAAAAGGGGTGCCTACCTGAGCTTTTTGTTTTCATGGACTTTTCTAAAAGCTGGGCCCTAATCCTCAAAGGCGTTCGGGTACTACTGGGCACTGGGCATTGCAAAAACCCTCACCTATACCCTGAACCCTAAATCTCTAGATCTAGAACCAAAACTTGGGATGTTCCTCTTACACTAACAGTCCTCAATACGGAATTTAGTACCCCCGATTACCATCCCTATTCAGGACTGCTAGTATACGGGGGAACATCCAAACCAAAAGCCCTGAACCCCTCTGAAGATTGGCTCCGGGCGGGGTCAACAGCTCAGAGCGCATGAGCGCCAAAAGGCCCACGGCCTTGGCAGAAACAAGCCCAGAATCCCCCTCAATTCCTGCCAGGGCTTAGGGTTCTTTAGTTATTTAGGGTTCATAAGGTGTAGGGTAGCGTCCAAATCCCACCCCACCCTCCCACCCCCCAAAAATAAAATAATAAAATAATATAAAAAAACATAACAACAAGAGTAATGAAGAAGTGTAGGGCCTAGTGGAGCGAAGTCTTTGAACACCCCAGACCAGCCACGGCTTCAGGGCCAACCAGGGCTTCCGGGCTTTGCAGGTTTGGGGGGTCTAGGTGTCCCCCAGCAACCTCGCTCAAAAGGGCGCCCGTTTTTTGGCAAACAGGGCCTATCATCTAAGGGAACCTACAAGCCCTTTTGCAAAGGGAAGAAAGGGCACCACTGGGGGTGCTGGGGGTATCCCGGCTTTGGGGCTTAGGCCCAACGTTTTGAGCTTCCGCGCAGCTTGTGAAATCATCCTTCCGAGCGAAAAGCCTTAATGCGCTACAGTCGCTTGCTGGCTGAGATTTCCATTGGGCAAACGGTAGCCTCTGGGATTTTCAAAGGGCTTAAGCCCCCAGAAAGTTTACTCAGCACCCTGCGTAGTCAACAAAACAAGTCAGATCAGCTCATCCCGAAGTATACACAGTACCAAACCTCCTAGACCCCTAGGTCCTTAGACCTTCCTTCCTTCCTTCCGAGGCATCAGGGTCCAGCAGGTACCCGCGCGGGCCAAAAACAGAATCGCTGTGATTCTGCAGCCCAGAGACGAAATCAACGACCTAAGGTGAAAAGGGCCCTGATCCCTATAGGTTCCTTCTTGAACCCTTGATAAAACTCCAGGAAGCCCGTGTTCATCGGCAAGCCACAACCTCCCAGCAGCCCTGCTCGGCACAGGCCGCCATGGCGGTATTGACGGCCAGCACGTCTGGGCGGACACCTTCGGCTCGGTTGGGGTTTGGGATGTGTGGGCTCTGTACAAGCAGGGCATTTCGTGGCTCTCTCTCTTCTTCTTCTTCTTCTTCTTCTTCTGCTTCTTCTTCTTCTTCTTCTTCTTCTTCTTCTTCTTCTTCTTCTTCTTCTTCTTCTTCTGCTGGGCATGAAGGGAACCCCGAAAAGGCCCCCCCCCCCCCCCCGCGCACGAAGCGCTCTCTCTCTCTCTCTCTCTCTCTCTCTTTCTCTGTGCAGGAATCTCTCTCTCTCTCTCTCTCTGTGCAGGAACGGGGCGTCAGTTTTGGGCGTGTAGGGTTTAGGGTTCAAGGTCTGCAGGCTCTAGGGTCACGAAGTCCTGGCGCTTAAGCCTTGGCGCGCGCTTCAACAGCGTTTTCCATCAGCTTGAGAGAATGCGGAGGCAGTCGGGTTGAACGTTCAGGTTTCGGATCTTGGGCATTCTGCGAACACTTCGAGTCATCCTTCGAGGCTCTTTCCAGTTCCCATGAACACCCGAAAACCCAGGAAATCCTAAACCCCAAACCCCGAACCTCCCCAACTCCTGACAGTTGAATCCTGCACAACACCCCCGAAAACCCAAAACCCAAACCCTTACCTTCTGCCATCATCGTGGAGAGGAGAGCCAGAGCTGGTTGCCAACTTCCGACATCCTGACGGCAGTCTCAAGGTCAAAAGAACGAATATCATAGCTCTTCGGGTACTTGCGAATGAATGAAACCTGTTGAGACAAAAGATCTAGGTTCGCCAGCTTGGGGTCGAACTCAATTGAAAACGGGATAAGGGTGCGGATAGGCATGCTTCGAACTTATGGGGCCCTGAAGCTGTGCTTGAGGATCTCAATGCAACGAGACATGATCCAACAAATCTCACGGCGAGAGAAACCATGACCCGAACACGACACGCATGTCACAGTAAGTGTTGGGCGAATTATGTCTAATTTGGTCAAGGAAATTTGATGCTG
>CAJNDS010000245.1:114369-126869 GCA_905221605.1 Symbiodinium natans | reverse complement strand
ACCCCCACCCCACCCCCCACACCCCAGCACCCCCCCACCTCCCCCCCACCCCCCAATGCTTTCAGGCCTGCTGCCTGCTTCATCACCCCCCTCACACTTGCAGCGCATGCCCAACCCTCGCGCCCCTTAGCGCCCTGCCCCGAGCCCCAAAGATATGAATTTCGGTTTTATACAAATATAAAAAGATAAAAGATCACTAAAAGATATCTCCTTTATCTTTTGGTCTTCATGTTTACCAAAAACTCATTATATACTTTAAAATACTATGTGTATAGATATTAGTTATACATAGAACTCATTCTTTTTAAATATTTTTTGCTACAGCCCTTAACCCTAAACCCTAAATCTTGGAGCCTGTACTGGCTCTGCGGCTTGCCGGCCTGCCGCCCGCCCTCCTGTCTGGGGTCGGCGGCACTGGCGGTAGCCGTTAAATCGGGCAGCGCGAGGTCCCCAAAGGACCGAGCAAATGCGGACCTTTTAACCCGGGTCGTCCCGGGAATAGCCTTGCTGGCCTCTGGCCTTCTGCGAAGCAGAATTAGGCCGGACGCCAGTGCCGCCGACCCCCGCGTGCCGCCGGTGAACGGTTTTTTTTTCGTGGTTTTTTTGCGTCGCCACGGAGGCCCCCAGAGGGCGCGCATCATGAGCATCAGCGGGTCCAGCCCGGGACCCCCAGGCGCGCATCAGGAGCATCAGCGGCTCCCGGGGCGGGACCCCGGGGGCGCATCAGGAGCATGATGCCCCCCAAAGGGAGGGCATAAGCGACGTGTCTAAGCCCGGGGCTAGGAAAAAGGGAGTTTAGGGGCCTTATATAGTGCTTAGAAACGTTAAGGGAGTCTAGGAGCCTCAAACGCTTAGAGATTTGAAGGGAGTTTAGGGGCCTGAAAATGCTTAGAAACTTAACGCTTAGAGATTTTAAGGGAGTTTAGGGGCCTCAACATGCTTAGAAACTGCTCGCCCCGGTCGTCCCGGGAATAGCCTTGCTGGCCTTATGAGCATCAGCGGGTCCAGCCCGGGACCCCCAGGCGAGCATCAGGAGCATCAGCGGCTCCCGGGGCGGGACCCCGGGGGCGCATCAGGAGCATGATGCCCCCCAAAGGGCGGGCATAAGCGACGTGTCTCAGCCCGGGGCTAGGAAAAAGGGAGCTTAGGGGCCTTGTAAAGTGCTTAGAAACGTTAAGGGAGTCTAGGAGCCTCAAACGCTTAGAGATTTGAAGGGAGTTTAGGGGCCTGAAAATGCTTAGAAACATTAAGGGAGTTCAGGAGCCTCAAACGCTTAGAGATTTTAAGGGAATTTAGGGGCCTCAAAATGCTTAGAATAGAAACTTCAAGGGAGTTTAGGAGCCTCCAACGCTTAGAGAAACCCCAAACCTGTGACGGATCTGCTCGCCCCGCGCTTCTGCCTGCGCTGCCCGCCCATGGGCGCAGCCCCTTAAAATAAAACAACAAATCGAGGGTGGGTGTGGAGCTGGGGCCGGGGGAGCGCGCATGAAACCTACCCTCCTACCTCTCTGCCACCTCCTCCTCCTCCGGTTGCAAACCAGAGCGCTATCATGCCGACCTCAATCCACCAGACAGTGTGGAAGCCTGGCCCAGCAACCAAAGCCGAAACGCATCGCCCAATAACCAGTAAAACACGGCAACGGGTACCTCACCCCTGGAAGAAAAGGGTAAACACATGGCACCACTAGACTTAGAGTCCTAGGAAGGCCTAC
Organism: Symbiodinium natans; assembly: GCA_905221605.1. Lineage (NCBI taxonomy): Eukaryota > Dinophyceae > Suessiales > Symbiodiniaceae > Symbiodinium > Symbiodinium natans. The sequence continues at coordinate 125,157 of CAJNDS010000245.1, read as the reverse complement.
TCCCAACAAGAGGCGAGCTGCAGCTGCGGCAGTCAGGCTGTCACACACTGCCACGTCCGGTCGAAGTTGCCCTCTTGATAGCGACGTTGCTACCTCCACCTCGGAATGCGACGCGCGGCTACTGCCTTGTAGGGTTGAGGGAGATTGTTGCAGTCATCCGTGTAGCACGAGCTATTGAAATAATTAGGCCCTAAACCCTCACCTTGTAAACTCCAACCTCAGCAGAGTTTATAGTGCGCTACCCGGACTGAAGCCCAGAATCACTGGAGCATCAGCTTATTGCACAAAGAGTAGCCCAGCTTTGCATGTGCAGCCGAGATGCTGCAGCTTGCCACGCTGCAGTCTTTCCGCAGCTTCCAACAGCGGCCACGGTGGCTGCCAGGTCTGTCTGGATGCACTTCCTGCAACGCAAAACCCCCCTAAACCCTAAACCCTTCATCCTTAAACCCTAAACATCCCTAAACCCTTAACACTTAAACCCTAAACATCCCTAAACCCTAAACCCTAAACCCTAAACCCTAAACCTACTAAACCTACTAAACCTAAACCCTAAACCCTACACTCCTAACATCCTGGGAGCTCAGGGCTCCTCTGCATGGTTCGGAGAAGCTGGAGCGCCGAGCGCCACAAGCCGCGCACCTGCAACGCAGCGTGGCGACGACGGGCTGAGGGTGGAGGGAGTCGGTTACCAGTAGTTTGGGCGTGATCAGACGAGAGATGCAGGGTTCAACGGGGGTAAAGGACAGAAGTTAAACTCGTTTCGTGATCCGAATAGACGGATCATGTTTTCGTAGGGGTATTCATGGACCCCAAACGACCAAAACCAACCCTCCTAACCATACGTTGTTCAGATCAGGGAACGAGGTGGCAAGGTGGTGCTGGCAAGGTGGTGCTCACCAGGCCCCCAGGAGCACTTTCACAAGTTGTACTGCAGAAGGCTTGCCCGATTGAGGTTTCGAGCCTCTGTGCGAGAGTTCAAAACCATTGAGGTTTGAGGAAGTAAACCTCTCCCCCCAAAATCCCCGGCACCTCATGCAAGGCCAGGGCTACATTCTGAGCAGCTCGGCCGATCTCCAAGCGCAAAGCCTCGGCAGTCACTGGCTCCAGTGATGGCGAAAAGAAGCTGAAGAGAAGCTGGAGTCCTTCTACTGTTACTCATAGGCTTCTCCCAAAACCCCCCCCCCCCCCCCAGCCCCCTGCCTTCATGTCTTCCAGCAGCTTCGCCACAGCTCGGATCTTGGAGGACTTCATGCAGGCCAAGAGCATGGCCGTGTAGGCCACAGCATCCGCGCACCTTGCATGCTACCAATTGACCCTTTCTCGCCCGTGGAATCGCTTCACAGGATTCATTCACTTCAAGGCTCGCTGAACTGGGTAGGTTTTGGGGGCCTACAAGAATTAGCCCAAAACCATGGCTTTAGAAGGTATAAATAGGGGATTAAGGGTAGTAAAACTATGTTCAACCCTCCCCCTGGGCATGTGCTTAGATACAAATTCGCCCTCCCAAGCCTCCCAAAGTCCCCCAAGCCGCTGCTATCCCAACCTCCGACTGCACATGCTAAGTGGGCGTAAGTCACTGTGCAAAACATAGGGACGCCCTGGTAACCTTCTTTTTGGGTACCTCCCCCTCCCTCCCCGCAAGTTATTTTTATATGGACCCAAGACCCTCAAATTCCTGGGACCCTATTTACCTACAGTTTGGTAGAAAGTACCCCTGTTTAGTAGGCATAACCCTTAGAGCTGTAAATACATAGGGCCACAGGATAACTCTGAAACCCCCAAACCCTCCGCAAGTGCTCCGTTGCGGCCGAGGAAGCCCTGCTGCCCCTTGGCCGCAGAAGCGCAGGTCGCCAAGCAGCGCCAGGCCGGACCTAAGGTTGTTTGAGGGTTAAGGGGGTAAATAGCCTTACTACCGTGAGCCCGGGAGACTCTAAACTCAAAACCCCAAATGGAAATGAAAATGGAATGCCACAGCAGAATACATGGCGGAGGCAGCGCTGCACCAGGACATTCTGCTACACATATTGCGCGATACCTCAAGGGGAGCCTTGCAGGTCAGGACAATGTGCGAAAGGTCCCTGAACCCCAAGCACCCTAAACCCTAAACCCTAAACCCTAAACTCAAGGGGAGCCTTGCAGGTCAGGACAATGTGCGAAAGGTCCCTGAACCCCAAGCACCCTAAACCCTAAACCCTAAACCCTAAACCCCAAACCCCTAAACCCCAAACCCCAAACCGAAATAGGTAACCGAGGTGGATGAAGCCTTGGAGTCTTGGAGACCCGCCTCCAAGCTCTCCTCCGCGCGGCCGCGGCCAGGCCGGCGCTGGCCGCAAGCTCCCCAGGGCCCAGTGTCCTTGGGCCCCACGGGTTTAGGGTTTAGGGTTTTAGGGTTTTAGGGTTTTAGGGTTTTAGGGTTTCAGGGTTTTAGGGTTTAGGGTTTTAGGGTTTTAGGGTTTTAGGGCTTTAGGGCTTTCGGGTTTTAGGGCTTTAGGGTTTTAGGGTTTTGGTATTTTGCGGATACTGGGGGCTTTCGGGTTTATAGGCCTTTTTAGGGCTCTTCGGGTTCTCTTCGGGCTCTTAGGGAACTCTTGGGGTTCTTGGCGCTTTTGATGTTCTTAGGTTGCCACACCAGTTGAGGGTGTAGAGCTTGTTGGGTTCAGAATTTAGGGACCTAGACCTCAGCCCCAGTTTTGGGTGCAGGGTTTTAGGGTTCAGGGTAAAGGGACGACACCCCCTAAGCCTCCTGAACCCCCCCGCCTTGTGCAACTTCCAACTTGAGCCAGGCAGCTGCTCCGGCATGCCTGCGAAAAGCTGCACGGCCCAAGCCCACCTGCATCAGGGAGCCCCCTGTGGTCTAAGGGTGGTTGCATGGTCCCTTACAAACTAAGGGCCCATACATCAGAACCCCTTAAAGGAGGTTAGGGACCATGCAACCATATTCAGGGCCCATGAAAGTACCCTCAGATGTAGGAGATAGAAACAAACCTGAGAACCCGCAAGCCTTTGTTTGTGTCGCTTAATGATGGTCCCTAAGGATCTTATATGATAATATCTCAAACCATTGTATGGTGAGGGCTTCTGCAACAGCAGCCCGCACGACACGTGGTTTGGTGTTCTTGAGTTCATTTCGGAACCCATATTATTGATCATCATGTAGGTTTCGGGTTTAAGGTTCAGTTCCCACCACCCCCCCCACCACCCCCCACCCCCCCCACCCCCCCCCCGTGTGTGAGCAAAACCGGGTCTATTTAGAAGCTGGGGCTTGTGATTTATAATACAGGTCCATATACCTAAATGTAATAAACCTAGAAGAGCACGGCTTCTAAATAGACCCTACGGTCGGATTTCAAAAGGACGTTGGCAGAAATTAATAATTTTAATAATTTTAATAGTTTTAATAATTTTAATAATTTTAATAATTTTAATAATTTTAATATTTTTAATAATCCTGAGAGGCTCCCGGAAAATTAAAATTATTAACAATATTAAAATTATTAAAATTATTAATTTCTGCCCTGAAAGGCTCCCGGAAAATTAAAATTATTAAAATTATTAAATTTATTAAAATTATTAAAAATATTATTTTCTGCCATGAGAGGCTCCCGGAAAATTAAAATTATTAAAATTATTGAAATTATTAAAATTATTAATTTCTGCCCTGAGAGGCTCCCGGAAAATTAAAATTATTAAAATTATTAAAATTATTAAAATTATTAAAATTATTAAAATTATTAAAATTATTAAAATTATTAAAATTATTAAAATTATTAATTTCTGCCCTGGGGGGCTCCCGGAAAATTAAAATTATTAAAATTATTAAAATTATTAAAATTATTAAAATTATTAAAATTATTAAAATTATTAATTTCTGCCCTGAGAGGCTCCCGGAAAATTAAAATTACTAAAATTATCAAAATTATTAAAATTATTAAAATTATTAATTTCTGCCCTGAGAGGCTCCCGGAAAATTAAAATTATTAAAATTATTAAAATTATTAAAATTATTAAAATTATTAATTTCTGCCATGAGAGGCTCCCGGAAAATTAAAATTATTAAAAATATTAAAATTATTAAAATTATTAAAATTATTAAAATTATTAATTTCTGCCCTGAGAGGCTCCCGGAAAATTAAAATTATTAAAATTATTAAAATTATTAAAATTATTAAAATTATTAAAATTATTAAAATTATTAAAATTATTAATTTCTGCCCTGAGAGGCTCCCGGAAAATTAAAATTATTAAAATTATTAAAATTATTAAAATTATTAAAACTATGAAACCATTAATAATTAAAATTTTAATAATTTGAATAATTTCAATACTTTTAATAATTTTAACAATCTTAATAATTCTAATAATTTTAATAATTTTAATTTTCCGGGAGTCTCTCAGGGCAGAAATTAATAATTTTAATAATTTTAATAATTTTAATAATTTTAATAATTTTAATAATTTTAATTTTCCGGGAGCCTCCCAGGGCAGAAATTAATATTTTTAATAATTTTAATAATTTTAATAAATTCAATAATTTTAATAATTTTAATTTTCCGGGAGCCTCTCAGGGCAGAAATTAATAATTTTAATAATTTTAATAAGTTTAATAATTTTAATAATTTTAATAATTTTAATAATTTTAATAATTTTAATAATTTTAATAATTTTAATAATTTTAATAATTTTTAATAATTTTAATAATTTTAATTTTCCGGGAGCCTCTCAGGGCAGAAATTAATACTTTTAATAATTTTAATAATTTTAATAATTTTAATTTTCCGGGAGCCTCTCAGGGCAGAAATTAATAATTTTAATAATTTTAATAATTTTAATAATTTTATTAATTTTATTAATTTTAATAATTTTAATTTTCCGGGAGCCTCCCAGGGCAGAAATTAATAATTTTAATAATTTTAATAATTTTAATAATTTTAATAATTTTAATAATTTTAATAATTTTAATAATTTTAATAATTTTAATAATTTTAATAATTTTAATAATTTTAATAATTTTAATAATTTTAATTTTCCGGGAGCCTCTCAGAGCAGAAATTGATAATTTTAATAATTTTAATAATTTTAATAATTTTAATAATTTTAATAATTTTAATAATTTTAATTTTCGGGGAGCCTCTCAGGGCAGAAATTAATAATTTTAATAATTTTAATAATTTTAATTTTCCGGGAGCCTCTCAGGGCAGAAATTAATAATTTTAATAATTTTAATAATTTTAATATTTTTTCTAATTTTAATTTTCAGGGAGCCTCTCAGGGCAGAAAATAATAATTTTAATAATTTTAATAATTTTAATAATTTTAATAATTTTAATTTTCCGGGAGCCTCTCAGGGCAGAAATTAATAATTCTAATAATTTTAAAAATTTTAATAATTTTCATAATTTTAATAATTTTAATAATTTTAATAATTTTAATTTTCCGGGAGCCTCTCAGGGCAGAAATTAATAATTTTAATTATTTTAATAATTTTAATAATTTTAATAATTTTAAATGTACTTTTTAAGCTTAGAATCAGTAAAAACTGAAAATTTGCTCAAAGAATCCTACAACATAGTAAAAAATCGCAAAAATTGACCAATTTTGGGGGCCCGTGTAGTATAAAATCAAATAAAAAACGGTACGTGAGAATGCCTTCAGATGCAGGAGAAAAGAGTACCCAGAAACCGCGGTATCATCTCCAAAAAATGACAAAAACACACCGTACTCTCCCACGCGATCCTACGCGCTATCCTGCATTCCTTCCTCTTTGTCTTTGGTTCGGAAAAGAAAGGAACGGCTACCAGCCTCCCTCCCGACTTACATCTTTACATTCTCTTGTTTCGTCCTGCTCACCCGGAAAGAAGGTCTGCCTCCAGTCTTTCCTCGCCTCCCTGCTCACTATTATGAGTTCCTTTCACTTCTCTTCTGTTGCTTACATTCTTCTCAAAAGTGTGAAAGGTGCGGGGGACATCCCTTTCACTTTGTCTCTTCTGGGGAAATTCCCAATTGCAGGAGGCTATCTCTCCTTGTCTTTGTTCTGTGTTCATATAGGGAATGAAGATAGAAGATGAATAAATAAGAAAGAATCAAGTCTATAATGTCCTCTATCCGTGTCTCTTGTGATTTCTTCAATTCCTATCTCTGCAGATTCTTCAATGGAAGGCGGACTTCTTCCTCCAACCAAAAGCGACCTTCTCAAAAAGAAGACAAGAGACGAACATCAATCACCGGAACCTGACTCCTAATCTCCTGTGTTTCCTTGCCTCTTTCCTCGCTATTCTCTCTTCCTTTCTTCTCTCCCGGTGCTTACATTCCCATCAACATGAAAATTGAGGGGGCAGCGCATCCCTTTCCTTTCCCCATCAAAGAAAGGCTGCCTTCCTATCCGCGTATGTTCTTCTTCCTTCCGAAAAGACTATAAGAGGTAGGGGTAAACAGAATGAAAGAGGAGTCTCCTGTTGCTTTCCGACTACCTTCTCACCACAAAAAGGAACCTTCCCACTATTCCCTACTTTCTTTCTTTTATCTTTTTGCACTTTACGTTTCCCGCTGAGAAAATGAGACGTTTCCCACTGAGAAAATGAGACAATGATGACAATAAGGAAAAAAGATCACCTGCCTGTATTTTCAAACCTGTCCGCTGCATCTTTTCCCTTTACATCGCAGATTGAAGGAAAGCAAAAAAAGGGAAGAATCCCTTTCCCTACCTTTCCCAGTTCATTCCTTGTGCTTTCCATGTTCTTTGGAATTGCTTTGTTCTTCAGCAAGGAAAAGCGCAACTTCCCTCTCAATTTCATGTTTCCATTTCTCCGATGTCTTTTTTATTCAAGAAGCAAGCGGAGGGGCTGCCTCCTGTGTTTCCTTGCCTCTTTCCTCGCTATTCTCTTTTCCTTTCTCTTCTCTCTTGGTGCTTACATTCTTATGAAAAACGTGACAGTTGTGGGGGCATCCCTTTCGCTTTCTCTCTTCTGGGGAAATTCCCAATTGCAGGGGGCTCTCTCTCCTTGTCTGTCTTCTTTTCTCATACATAGGGAAAGGAGAAAGAAGATGAAGAACTAGGAAAGAATCATTTCCACACATTCCTCTATTCCTACTGTCCGGAGATTGGCAAGCTTTCGGAAGCTCTGGTCTCTAGTCACGCCTGACCAAAGTCAACTTCCCGTGCGTGAGGGCCATATGTGAGGGGCCAGGAGGGGGGCAGAAAGTCCGGAATAAGGTAGTGTTTCGAGTTTCAAAATCGTTTCCATAGTTTCAAATTAGTCTCAAGTCAGTTTCAAACTAGTTTCAAAATCCAGTTGAAATATCGCTGTTAAGGAGGAGCTGCAATTTCTGTCCGCGCTTGTTGAAAACCAGAACCTCTAGAGATTCCTGCATTTTTTGCAATTGCGCGTAGAAAACGCAGTTTCCCCTTAACAACGAATTCGCAACTGGATTTTGAAACTGTTTTGCAACTAGTCTGAAACTACAGAAACGAATTTGAAACTTGAAGAACGCAGCATTTCTGCTCCCTGGCGCTTGGCCACGCCCAAGCAAGAGGAGGCTAGAAGCCGCGGCTCGCGAAACCAGCAACAACTCTTGCCAAGGCAGCCACGCAATCACAAGTCAGTAAATTATCTTGTCTGAGACTGTGTCTCTTCTGAGTTGTTCTATTCCTTTCTCTGCATCCTTTCTTCTTCTCACTTGTCCTTTCACTTTTCTTTTGTCTCTTCTCACTCCAACCAAAAGGGAAATCGCAAGGGAGTCATATAGGGAAAGGCGACAACGTGAAGAAATAAGAAAGAATCATTTCCATATTGTCCCCTATTCCTGTCTCTAAATCTGCAGATTTTTCAGAATGGAAGGAGGGCTTCTTTCTCCCTCTCACTTTTCCTTTCGCTTTTCTTTATATTTTCTCACTCCAACCAAGCAGACAAGGGAGAGGGGTGAGAGATAGAACGCCCTTTACCTTCTCAAAACATAGAGAGGTGACGAAAATCAATCACGGAAACCTATCCTGCCTTCCTTCCTCTTTGTCTTTGGTTCGGAAAAGAAAGGAACGGCTACCAGCCTCCCTCCCGACTTACATCTTACATTCTCTTGTTTCGTCCTGCTCAACCGGAAAGAAGGTCTGCCTCCAGTCTTTCCTCGCCTCCCTGCTCACTATTATGAGTTCCTTTCTCTTCTCTTCTGTTGCTTACATTCTTCTCAAAAGTGTGAAAAGTGCGGGGGACATCCCTTTCACTTTGTCTCTTCTGGGGAAATTCCCAATTGCAGGAGGCTCTCTCTCCTTGTCTTTGTTCTGTGTTCATATAGGGAAAGAAGAAAGAAGATGAATGAATAAGAAAGAATCATGTCTATAATGTCCTCTATCCGTGTCTCTTGTGATTTCTTCAATTCCTATCTCTGCAGATTCTTCAAAATGGAAGGCGGACTTCTTCCTCCAACCAAAAGCGACCTTCTCAAAAAGAAGACAAGAGACGAACATCAATCACCGGAACCTGACTCCTAATCTCCTGTGTTTCCTTGCCTCTTTCCTCGCTATTCTCTCTTCCTTTCTTCTCTCCCGGTGCTTACATTCCCATCAACATGAAAATTGAGGGGGCAGTGCATCCCTTTCCTTTTCCCCATCAAAGAAAGGCTGCCTTCCTATCCGCGTATGTTCTTCCCTCTTGCTTCCCAAAAAGACTATAAGAGGTAGGGATAAGCAGAATGAAAGAGGAGTCTCCTGTTGCTTTCCGACTACCTTCTCACCACAAAAAGGAACCTTCCAACTCTTCCCTACTTTCTTTCTTTTATCTTTTTGCACTTTACGTTTCCCGCTGAGAAAATGAGACGTTTCCCACTGAGAAAAAGAGACAATGATGACAATAAGGAAAAAAGATCACCTGCCTGTATTTTCAGACCTGTCCGCTGCATCTTTTCCGTTTACATCGCAGATTGAAGGAAAGCAAAAAAAGGGAAGAATCCCTTTCCCTACCTTTCCCAGTTCATTCCTTGTGCTTTCCATGTTCTTTGGAATTGCTTTGTTCTTCAGCAAGGAAAAGCGTAACTTCCCTCTCAATTTCATGTTTCCATTTCTCCGATGTCTTTTTCATTCAAGAAGCAAGCGGAGGGGCTGCCTCCTGTGTTTCCTTGCCTCTTTCCTCGCTATTATCTTTTCCTTTCTCTTCTCTCTTGGTGCTTACATTCTTATGAAAAACGTGAAAGTTGTGGGGGCATCCCTTTCGCTTTCTCTCTTCTGGGGAAATTCCCAATTGCAGGGGGCTCTCTCTCCTTGTCTGTCTTCTTTTCTCATACATAGGGAAAGGAGAAAGAAGATGAAGAACTAGGAAAGAATCATTTCCACACATTCCTCTATTCCTACTGTCCGGAGATTGGCAAGCTTTCGGAAGCTCTGGTCTCTAGTCACGCCTGACCAAAGTCAACTTCCCGTGCGTGAGGGCCATATGTGATGGGCCAGGAGGGGGGCAGAAAGTCCGGAATATGGTAGTGTTTCGAGTTTCAAATTCGTTTCCATAGTTTCAAATTAGTCTCAAGTCAGTTTCAAACTAGTTTCAAAATCCAGTTGAAATATCGCTGTTAAGGAGGAGCTGCAATTTCTGTCCGCGCTTGTTGAAAACCAGAACCTCTAGAGATTCCTGCATTTTTTGCAATTGCACGTAGAAAAACGCAGTTTCCCCTTAACAACGAATTCGCAACTGGATTTTGAAACTGTTTTGCAACTAGTCTGAAACTACAGAAACGAATTTGAAACTTGAAGAACGCAGCATTTCTGCTCCCTGGCGCTTGGCCACGCCCAAGCAAGAGGAGGCTAGAAGCCGCGGCTCGCGAAACCAGCAACAACTCTTGCCAAGGCAGCCACGCAATCACAAGTCAGTAAATTATCTTGTCTGAGACTGTGTCTCTTCTGAGTTGTTCTATTCCTTTCTCTGCATCCTTTCTTCTTCTCACTTGTCCTTTCACTTTTCTTTTGTCTCTTCTCACTCCAACCAAAAGGGAAATCGCAAGGGAGTCATATAGGAAAGGAGACAACGTGAAGAAATAAGAAAGAATCATTTCCATATTGTCCCCTATTCCTGTCTCTAAATCTGCAGATTTTTCAGAATGGAAGGAGGGCTTCTTTCTCCCTCTCACTCTTCCTTTCGCTTTTTTTTTTTATATTTTCTCACGCCAACCAAGAAGACAAGGGAGAGGGGTGAGAGATAGAACGCCCTTTACCTTCTCAAAACATAGAGAGGTGACGAAAATCAATCACGGAAACCTATCCTGCCTTCCTTCCTCTTTGTCTTTGGTTCGGAAAAGAAAGGAACGGCTACCAGCCTTCCTCCCGACTTACATCTTTACATTCTCTTGTTTCGTCCTGCTCAACCGGAAAGAAGGTCTGCCTCCAGTCTTTCCTCGCCTCCCTGCTCACTATTATGAGTTCCTTTCTCTTCTCTTCTGTTGCTTACATTCTTCTCAAAAGTGTGAAAGGTGCGGGGGACATCCCTTTCACTTTGTCTCTTCTGGGGAAATTCCCAATTGCAGGAGGCTCTCTCTCCTTGTCTTTGTTCTGTGTTCATATAGGGAAAGAAGAAAGAAGATGAATGAATAAGAAAGAATCATGTCTATAATGTCCTCTATCCGTGTCTCTTGTGATTTCTTCAATTCCTATCTCTGCAGATTCTTCAAAATGGAAGGCGGACTTCTTCCTCCAACCAAAAGCGACCTTCTCAAAAAGAAGACAAGAGACGAACATCAATCACCGGAACCTGACTCCTAATCTCATGTGTTTCCTTGCCTCTTTCCTCGCTATTCTCTCTTCCTTTCTTCTCT
>CAJNDS010000245.1:74859-114269 GCA_905221605.1 Symbiodinium natans | reverse complement strand
TTTCTCTTCTGGGGAAATTCCCAATTGCAGGGGGCTCTCTCTCCTTGTCTGTCTTCTTTTCTCATACATAGGGAAAGGAGAAAGAAGATTAAGAACTAGGAAAGAATCATTTCCACACATTCCTCTATTCCTACTGTCCGGAGATTGGCAAGCTTTCGGAAGCTCTGGTCTCTAGTCACGCCTGACCAAAGTCAACTTCCCGTGCGTGAGGGCCATATGTGAGGGGCCAGGAGGGGCAGAAAGTCCGGAATATGGTAGTGTTTCGAGTTTCAAAATCGTTTCCATAGTTTCAAATTAGTCTCAAGTCAGTTTCAAACTAGTTTCAAAATCCAGTTGAAATATCGCTGTTAAGGAGGAGCTGCAATTTCTGTCCGCGCTTGTTGAAAACCAGAACTTCTGCATGTTTTGCAATTGCGCGTAGAAAAACGCAGTTTCCCCTTAACAACGATTTTGCAACTGGATTTTGAAACTATTTTGCAACTAGTCTGAAACTGCAGAAACGAATTTGAAACTTGAAAAACGCAGCATTTCTGCTCCCTGGCGCTTGGCCACGCCCAAGCAAGAGGAGGCCAGAAGCTGCGGCTCGCGAAACACGCCTGGATCGAAAAGTGCACCTCCGACTTTCTTCCCAAAAGCCATTCCAGCAACAACTCTTGCCAAGGCAGCCACGCAATCACAAGTCAGTAAATTATCTTGTCTGAGACTGTGTCTCTTCTGAGTTTTTCTATTCCTATCTCTGCGTCCTTTCTCCTTCTCACTTTTCCTTTCACTTTTCTTTTGTCTCTTCTCACTCCAACCAAAAAGGAAATCGCAAGGGAGTCATATAGGGAAAGGAGACAACGTGAAGAAATAAGAAAGAATCATTTCCATATTGTCCCCTATTCCTGTCTCTAAATCTGCAGATTTTTCAGAATGGAAGGAGGGCTTCTTTCTCCCTCTCACTTTTCCTTTCGCTTTTCTTTATATTTTCTCACTCCAACCAAGCAGACAAGGGAGAGGGGTGAGACATAGAACGCCCTTTACCTTCTCAAAACATAGAGAGGTGACGAAAATCAATCACGGAAACCTATCCTGCCTTCCTTCCTCTTTGTCTTTGGTTCGGAAAAGAAAGGAACGGCTACCAGCCTCCCTCCCGACCTACATCTTTACATTCTCTTGTTTCGTCCTGCTCAACCGGAAAGAAGGTCTGCCTCCAGTCTTTCCTCGCCTCCCTGCTCACTAGTATGAGTTCCTTTCTCTTCTCTTCTGTTGCTTACATTCTTCTCAAAAGTGTGAAAGGTGCGGGGGACATCCCTTTCACTTTGTCTCTTCTTGGGAAATTCCCAATTGCAGGAGGCTCTCTCTCCTTGTCTTTGTTCTGTGTTCATATAGGGAATGAAGATAGAAGATGAATAAATAAAACAGAATCAAGTCTATAATGTCCTCTATCCGTGTCTCTTGTGATTTCTTCAATTCCTATCTCTGCAGATTCTTCAAAATGGAAGGCGGACTTCTTCCTCCAACCAAAAGCGACCTTCAAAAAGAAGACCTGTGTTTCCTTGCCTCTTTCCTCGCTATTCTCTCTTCCTTTCTTCTCTCCCGGTGCTTACATTCCCATCAACATGAAAATTGAGGGGGCAGCGCGTCCCTTTCCTTTCCCCATCAAAGAAAGGCTGCCTTCCTATCCGCGTATGTTCTTCCCTCTTCCTTCCGAAAAGACTATAAGAGGTAGGGGTAAACAGAATGAAAGAGGAGTCTCCTGTTGCTTTCCGACTACCTTCTCACCACAAAAAGGAACCTTCCCACTCTTCCCTACTTTCTTTCTTTTATCGTTTTGCACTTTACGGTTCCCGCTGAGAAAATGAGACGTTTCCCACTGAGAAAAAGAGACAATGATGACAATAAGGAAAAAAGATCACCTGCCTGTATTTTCAGACCTGTCCGCTGCATCTTTCCCTTTACATCGCAGATTGAAGGAAAGCAAAAAAGTCAGAGGGAAGAATCCCTTTCCCTACCTTTCCCAGTACATTCCTTGTGCTTTCCATGTTCTTTGGAGTTGCTTTGTTCTTCAGCAAGGAAAAGCGCAACTTCCCTCTCAATTTCATGTTTCCATTTCTCCGATGTCTTTTTCATTCAAGAAGCAAGCGGAGGGGCTGCCTCCTGTGTTTCCTTGCCTCTTTCCTCGCTATTCTCTTTTCCTTTCTCTTCTCTCTTGGTGCTTACATTCTTATGAAAAACGTGAAAGTTGTGGGGGCATCCCTTTCGCTTTCTCTCTTCTGGGGAAATTCCCAATTGCAGGGGGCTCTCTCTCCTTGTCTGTCTTCTTTTCTCATACATAGGGAAAGGAGAAAGAAGATGAAGAACTAGGAAAGAATCATTTCCACACATTCCTCTATTCCTACTGTCCGGAGATTGGCAAGCTTTCGGAAGCTCTGGTCTCTAGTCACGCCTGACCAAAGTCAACTTCCCGTGCGTGAGGGCCATATGTGAGGGGCCAGGAGGGGGGCAGAAAGTCCGGAATATGGTAGTGTTTCGAGTTTCAAAATCGTTTCCATAGTTTCAAATTAGTCTCAAGTCAGTTTCAAACTAGTTTCAAAATCCAGTTGAAATATCGCTGTTAAGGAGGAGCTGCAATTTCTGTCCGCGCTTGTTGAAAACCAGAACCTCTAGAGATTCCTGCATTTTTTGCAATTGCGCGTAGAAAAACGCAGTTTCCCCTTAACAACGAATTCGCAACTGGATTTTGAAACTGTTTTGCAACTAGTCTGAAACTACAGAAACGAATTTGAAACTTGAAGAACGCAGCATTTCTGCTCCCTGGCGCTTGGCCACGCCCAAGCAAGAGGAGGCTAGAAGCCGCGGCTCGCGAAACCAGCAACAACTCTTGCCAAGGCAGCCACGCAATCACAAGTCAGTAAATTATCTTGTCTGAGACTGTGTCTCTTCTGAGTTGTTCTATTCCTTTCTCTGCATCCTTTCTTCTTCTCACTTGTCCTTTCACTTTTCTTTTGTCTCTTCTCACTCCAACCAAAAGGGAAATCGCAAGGGAGTCATATAGGGAAAGGAGACAACGTGAAGAAATAAGAAAGAATCATTTCCATATTGTCCCCTATTCCTGTCTCTAAATCTGCAGATTTTTCAGAATGGAAGGAGGGCTTCTTTCTCCCTCTCACTTTTCCTTTCGCTTTTTTTTATATTTTCTCACTCCAACCAAGAAGACAAGGGAGAGGGGTGAGAGATAGAACGCCCTTTACCTTCTCAAAACATAGAGAGGTGACGAAAATCAATCACGGAAACCTATCCTGCCTTCCTTCCTCTTTGTCTTTGGTTCGGAAAAGAAAGGAACGGCTACCAGCCTCCCTCCCGACTTACATCTTACATTCTCTTGTTTCGTCCTGCTCAACCGGAAAGAAGGTCTGCCTCCAGTCTTTCCTCGCCTCCCTGCTCACTATTATGAGTTCCTTTCTCTTCTCTTCTGTTGCTTACATTCTTCTCAAAAGTGTGAAAGGTGCGGGGGACATCCCTTTCACTTTGTCTCTTCTGGGGAAATTCCCAATTGCAGGAGGCTCTCTCTCCTTGTCTTTGTTCTGTGTTCATATAGGGAAAGAAGAAAGAAGATGAATGAATAAGAAAGAATCATGTCTATAATGTCCTCTATCCGTGTCTCTTGTGATTTCTTCAATTCCTATCTCTGCAGATTCTTCAAAATGGAAGGCGGACTTCTTCCTCCAACCAAAAGCGACCTTCTCAAAAAGAAGACAAGAGACGAACATCAATCACCGGAACCTGACTCCTAATCTCCTGTGTTTCCTTGCCTCTTTCCTCGCTATTCTCTCTTCCTTTCTTCTCTCCCGGTGCTTACATTCCCATCAACATGAAAATTGAGGGGGCAGCGCATCCCTTTCCTTTCCCCATCAAAGAAAGGCTGCCTTCCTATCCGCGTATGTTCTTCCCTCTTCCTTCCGAAAAGACTATAAGAGGTAGGGGTAAACAGAATGAAAGAGGAGTCTCCTGTTGCTTTCCGACTACCTTCTCACCACAAAAAGGAACCTTCCCACTCTTCCCTACTTTCTTTCTTTTATCTTTTTGCACTTTACGTTTCCCGCTGAGAAAATGAGACGTTTCCCACTGAGAAAATGAGACAATGATGACAATAAGGAAAAAAGATCACCTGCCTGTATTTTCAGACCTGTCCGCTGCATCTTTCCCTTTACATCGCAGATTGAAGGAAAGCAAAAAAGTCAGAGGGAAGAATCCCTTTCCCTACCTTTCCCAGTACATTCCTTGTGCTTTCCATGTTCTTTGGAATTGCTTTGTTCTTCAGCAAGGAAAAGCGCAACTTCCCTCTCAATTTCATGTTTCCATTTCTCCGATGTCTTTTTCATTCAAGAAGCAAGCGGAGGGGCTGCCTCCTGTGTTTCCTTGCCTCTTTCCTCGCTATTCTCTTTTCCTTTCTCTTCTCTTTTGGTGCTTACATTCTTCTCAAAAACGTGAAAGTTGCGGGGGCATCCCTTTCGCTTTCTCTTCTGGGGAAATTCCTAATTGCAGGGGGCTCTCTCCTTGTCTGTCTTCTTTTCTCATACATAGGGAAAGGAGAAAGAAGATGAAGAACTAGGAAAGAATCATTTCCACACATTCCTCTATTCCTACTGTCCGGAGATTGGCAAGCTTTCGGAAGCTCTGGTCTCTAGTCACGCCTGACCAAAGTCAACTTCCCGTGCGTGAGGGCCATATGTGAGGGGCCAGGAGGGGGGCAGAAAGTCCGGAATATGGTAGTGTTTCGAGTTTCAAAATCGTTTCCATAGTTTCAAATTAGTCTCAAGTCAGTTTCAAACTAGTTTCAAAATCCAGTTGAAATATC
Organism: Symbiodinium natans; assembly: GCA_905221605.1. Classification (NCBI taxonomy): domain Eukaryota; class Dinophyceae; order Suessiales; family Symbiodiniaceae; genus Symbiodinium; species Symbiodinium natans. The sequence continues at coordinate 109,429 of CAJNDS010000245.1, read as the reverse complement.
GCTGTTAAGGAGGAGCTGCAATTTCTGTCCGCGCTTGTTGAAAACCAGAACCTCTAGAGATTCCTGCATTTTTTGCAATTGCGCGTAGAAAAACGCAGTTTCCCCTTAACAACGATTTTGCAACTGGATTTTGAAACTATTTTGCAACTAGTCTGAAACTACAGAAACGAATTTGAAACTTGAAAAACGCAGCATTTCTGCTCCCTGGCGCTTGGCCACGCCCAAGCAAGAGGAGGCCAGAAGCTGCGGCTCGCGAAACACGCCTGGATCGAAAAGTGCACCTCCGACTTTCTTCCCAAAAGCCATTCCAGCAACAACTCTTGCCAAGGCAGCCACGCAATCACAAGTCAGCAAATTATCTTGTCTGAGACTGTGTCTCTTCTGAGTTTTTCTATTCCTATCTCTGCGTCCTTTCTCCTTCTCACTTTTCCTTTCACTTTTCTTTTGTCTCTTCTCACTCCAACCAAAAGGGAAATCGCAAGGGAGTCATATAGGGAAAGGAGACAACGTGAAGAAATAAGAAAGAATCATTTCCATATTGTCCCCTATTCCTGTCTCTAAATCTGTAGATTTTTCAGAATGGAAGGAGGGCTTCTTTCTCCCTCTCACTTTTCCTTTCGCTTTTCTTTATATTTTCTCACTCCAACCAAAAAGACAAGGGAGAGAGGTGGGAGATATAAAGCCCTTTACCTTCCCAAAACAGAAAAAAGTGACGAGAATCAATCAGGGAAACCTGGCTCCTAATCTCCTCGGTTTCCGCTCTTTCCTCGTTATTCTCTCTTCCTTTCTTCTCTGCTGGCGCTTGCATTCTTATCAAAATATGAAAGTTGCGGGGGCATCCCTTTCACTTTCTCCCTTCTACGGGCACTTCACTCCTTTTTTCCCACGATCTTCTTCGATCTTCCTTCCGAAAAAATTCGAAAAGGAAGCGATAGACCAGGGTGAAGGAGCAGTTTCCATCTTCGTTCCCGGCACCTTCTTATTCGTTCTTCTCTCTTATTATCTCTTTGTTTCTTTTCTTCCGCCCAAAACAGGAATTGCCGCAGGGCTCTCTCTCCTAATCTTTCTTCTTTACTCATATGGGAATGATAAAGAAGAAGAAATGAGAAAGAATCATGAGCTCTTCTTTTCGTATCTCTTCAGCATTTTCAGCATGGAAGGCGGGCCAGAGGCGAGAGAGTGCAAAGGGAAGAGACGCGAGAGATCAATGGGGACAAGCGAAGGGACGTGCGGGGAAAGGAGGGACAGCCCGGTCGAGACAAGCTCCCGAGAACCTGCGTGCAGGCAGGTGATCTTTCTTCACTTATCTTCATCATTGTCTCATTTTCTTAGTGGGAAACGTAGAATGCAAACAAGATAAAAGAAAGTCAAGGGAAGAAAGAGAAGGGTTCCTTTTTGTGGTGAGAAGGTAGTCGGAAAGCAAAAGGAGACTCCTCTTTCATTCTGTTTATCCCTGCCTCTTATAGTCTTTTTCGGAAGGAAGAGAAAAGAAAATATGCGGATAGGAAGGGAGCCTTTCTTCGATGGGAAAAGTGAAAGAAATGCCCCCGCACCTGTCACACAAAGCAACAGAAGAGAAAAGAAAGGAAGTTATAACAGTGCAGAAGGAGGCGAGGAAACACTAGAGGCCGCCCTTCTTCTGTCCGTTTGAGCGTGACGAAACAAAAGAAATGGAAAGATGAAAGTCGGGAGGGGGGCTGGTAGCTGTTCCTTTCTTTTCCGAACCAGGATTCCAGGATAGCGAAGGAAATAGTAGGGAAAGGCCCTCTTTCTTCTTTCGTGTTTATTTATGTCTGCACTGTGCAAAGAAAAGAAGGCGGGGACAGGCCGTTTAGAAATGAAAGCAGGCGATCTTTTCATCCATTTTGGTCACCTTTCTATTTATTGAGCTGTAAGGGGCTCTCTATCTCTCACCTCTCTCCCTTGTCTTCTCCCTTCTGCTTGGAGTGAGAAAAGAAAAGTGAAAGGAAAAGTGAGAGGGAAAATGAAGCCCTCCTTCCATTCTGAAAAATCAGCAGAGATAGGAATAGAAGAACTCCGAAGATAGGAACACAGGAACGTCTGCACATGATTCTTTCTTTTTCCTCCTTTTCTTTCTAGATTCTGGGTTTAGGAGTTAGAGTTTAGGAAATACGGTATAGAGTTTCTTGTGTAGGGTTTTAGAGTGTACGAATTTGTGGTCAGGGTTCCGGGCTTAGGGTCTGAGATTGCAAGAGCCAAAACATTTATCAGTCCGAAATGAGTTGTCTAAGTGCGCATATGCGTGAGACGTTGTTGGAGAAGTAGCTGGGTTGTCTTGGATATGCTAAAATTGATTAATAATCCCAGGCGGTAGCTTCTAAATAGACCCTATTTTGCTCAGCCACACCCCCCCCCCCCCCCCCCCCCGCCCCGCCCCACCCCCCCCCCCCCCCCCCACCCCCCCCCCCCCACCCCCCCCCAACCCCCCCAACCCCCCCCCCCCCCCCCCCCACCCCCCCCCCACCCCCTTACGCGCCCCCAGGGTTTAAGGTTTAGAGTTTAAGGTTTGTGGGTTTGTGTTTAGGGGAGGGGCATTTAGGGTTTAGGGGAGGGAGGGGGGAGGGGGGGTGGCATACCTTGTGGTGGGGGGCGGGGGGAGGCGGTGAACAGGCGAACCGCAATCACATTTGCGGACATATTTTTTGTATACACATACATAGACATGCATAGACTGCATATTACTCCATATTACTCCATATTACTGCATATTTCCGCGTTATGGCAACTTAGTTTCTCGTCGCACCCCTAGAATTGGGCTTGCGGGAGCACTGAGCTCTTCTTACTTGAACACGCCCATGAAGACGCTGGGCACCAGACAACTCGGCACAGTGATCACAAGCTTTTTTGCGTGGGGATGTTTTGGGGGAATCTCTATCAACCCTAAATCCTAAACCCTAAACCCTAAACCCCAGTCGGGCAGGCCTGTCGGCCTTGCAGCATGCGCTCACGGCGGTATTTCGACAAACGCTATCGCAACGAATGCCGCAGTCTCGCCTCTGCTTGTGTGTGGCCGGGCCCAGGGCGCATGAAGTGCTGTGTATCAGCATCGCCAAAGTAAAACGCCGAGCCCTATAAACCCTAAATCCTATACACCCAAGATGAGATGGAAGACAACTCCGCAAAAGTGGACAACTAACTCTTACTTCACCCTCTTAACCTTCCCTTTGCTCTCAACCAAATCTTTAAACCTTCAACACGAGCTTGATGTGAGCTCCACATGTCCCAAACACCGCCAAACCCTTCAAGCCTCAAACGTGACTCTGCAAATTCCCAGAAGCACATCTAAGTATTCCCCTTAACCAGTGCCCTGCGCCAAACCCTTGGGAACAAAATAGGGTTGTCATCCAGTGGCTTCATCAGCCCTAAACCCTAAACCCGAACCCCCCCCCCCAACAAGGGACTCCTTCACCCACCAGTCGAAGAACCCTCACCCTACTGCCCGAGTTTTCTCAGGGGAGGGCGTTCTCCTTTGTGTCTTTGACTTCGGGCAAGGGTGTATAGGGTACCCCCAATAATCTTAGAGGCTGGCTGCGCGGAGCACCTTAGCCTCCGAGTCACAGCTGGGCGCTCTTGGCCATCGCCTCGGCCCATCTCCCGGGCCTCTCGCAAGCCTGGGGGCTTCAAGGTTTCAGAGTCTGAAGGGTTCAGGGTTTCTGAGCTGACGAATTAAAGTTTCAAAGTTACAGGCTTGCTTGGATATCCATGGTTTAGGGGTTCGGGATTGAGGATGTAGAATTATGCGCTTGGTGTATTGGGCGGCGGCGGGGGAGGGAGGGGAACGGGGGTGGCCATGTGTGGTTCGGCTGTAAACAAATCCAAGGTGGAGGCCTTGGAGCCGGCAGAGGGGGGCTCTTTAAAACACAGAGGAGTGCCCCTCTGATTCTTTGTTGCTCTTAATTTTTTTTGCGCAGCATTTGTGTCGCCCCAGGACTACTCCTCCGACTCTTCCTTTGGACTGTGGAGTTCCAGGCTTGGACTGCGGAGTGCCGAATCTGGTACCGTGGCAGACCACCTTGCACCCTCAGCAGGTGCTACATGCTGACGCAAACATGCTGACGCAAAGATGTGGCTTGTTATGATAGCTTGCATTGTAGAAACTGCTTGAAAAATTGGGCTCCTAGTCGGGAGCCTCATTTCGAGCAGACTCCCCAGACGTAGGCGGCGTAAAGCCACCGAGCACTCACAGGTTGCAACGATGGTCGAAGCCCGGCAGTTTGTTTAAGGTTGTTTAGGGCGCGGGGTTTGTGCAGGGTTTTCAAAAGCCTTAAAAGCCCTGAAGATCGTCTGGTTGCGCCAGGCTACAGCCATGCACGAAGCACAGGAGACCACGTCGGTGCGAATGGCTGCTTGCCGAGCGCCTCGTCAGCTCACAAAGCAAAGCAAGGTGTTGAACAAGCTAAAGCCGACATCCCAAACCCTGAGGCTGTAATTCATGGAATTACCTACGAACCTTCAACTGGTGCAAGCCGACAACATCTTCCGATTGAGCTGGAAGGAAACACATCTGACTGGCGGCGGTGGCCCCACCATTCCCCCTACGAAGTGCAACGAGGCATCGCTAGTTTCCTGCTTTTCGGTCGAGGGTCTTTGCATGATGCTGAGGCTTGTCCGCCAAGTCGTGCAGCTCGCTAACCTCACGCAAATGCAGAGTTTGGAGCATCCTTAAGCTCGACAAGCCCTGAGATCCGCAAAGTTCAGGTACAGCTTCTGGAGCCAAACAACTCATCCTCAAGACTCTGAATACATGCAGCCTGGAATCATGGTGTTGATGGACACCTCGCTGGTAATCCAATGAAGTGGGAGGCGCTTTTGCTGTTTTGGAATCAGGGTTTAGGGGCTTGGGATAGTCGGATGGTCTGCAGAGTCTGCTGGGTGCTGCTATTGAAAAGGAAATGGCCCGAAATATTCTGCAGATTCTATGGCCCTGTTTCGCAGGAAGAACGAAAACCCGGCCATTTTGCTTGCAACCCTAAACCCTAAACCCCAAATCCCAAGCCCCAAACCGCAAACCCCAAACCCTAAACCCTACAGACTCGACATCAAGTGTCCTTCAATAGCTTCAGGTTCGTCAGAAACACAGCAACACAGGGAAACTGGCGCAGCAGGCAACGAAGCCAGGTCTTCTGCAGAAGCTGAGAGGAATCCCCTAAACCCGAAACCCCCGAAGCCTCGACACCGGTAAAGATAACAGGAATCGGAATCCTATTGAAACTCGTAGGAATCCTATTAAGACTCATAGGAATCCTAAGAAAATACAATCACCATTCTTCAAGCCAGCTGTCTTCACACCCTTGCCTGGTCGAGGTCCAACCCCTGTTCCTTCCGACAACGGGCAGTGTGGGAAGGACGTCTACACGCGGCCTCGAAACCCTCCAAACCCTAAAACGCCTAACCTCTCAACTCCCGAAACCTTGAACATGCCGCGTTGACGAACGTGGGACTTTTCAGGGCATCTTCAAGAAGACCTCATCTAGGTTCCCCAGTAACACAAGAATGAAACAGGGCACCTGTTCTTGACGCAATGGAACAGAATTTTTTAAACGACAAGGGAATAAGGGTACTACTGGTCACTCTTGCAAGTGAAGACCGATTTTGCAAACATCCGGGCCGGAACCCTCCAAAACACAGCCGGGTTTGGGGCTTACGCCCGTGGCCTGGAGGTGCTGCAACAGCCAAGCAGTCTCCTCCCACTGCCCGAGCTTCGCCGACACATCCTTAGTGGCATCTCGTGGTTTGGGGGCTTTCTTCGCGTGTTGAGAGTTCATGGGTTCGGTCGGTTCGGTAACTGAAGTCTGCCTAAGAGGTGTGTCTCGGCTCCGCTGCTGCTCTTTGATTTCGGCTTCACTTGTCTTCAACTGGTCGCACAGTTCATCGCCCATCGCTGCTTGCGCTCCTCTTCGATCCCATGCCCCGCTTGTTTAGGGTTTAGGGTTTAGGGATTAGGGTGCCATGTCAATCCGGCCTGGCAATCCAAGTGGCGGCAGCCGTGTTGAAGGACACTACGTCCGGCTCCAGCTTCCTCTTCTTAAAGTCCCCGAGACGCTGAGCTCCTGCTTAGGGGTATGTTACTACGAAGTGCTTAAGAACCCCCCAAAAAATATAATATAATTCCTTACTAAGGGTCATACAGGGATTATTCTTTTGTATTCTTTTGGGGCTCTTAAGCAAATAATAATATATTAGAGTGCTCAAGGTTTAGGGCCTGAGGGCGGCATAGGGTACTAAATCGGTTTGTTGCTTGTCAGGAGGGTTTGGGCCAAGGTTTCTGTACCTTAAGCTTTGGCCGTAGCCTGAGACCTAAGATGCCCCCCCGGGAGCCTGACCCGAATTTAGAGCATCCTCCCCCTGGCAACTGTGGGCTTTCAGCATACGCCCGCACACAAACAAAAACACACACACACACACACACACACACATGCGAGTGCGCGGGGCTCCTGCAGCCACGGCGGCGTTCAGAACGACGGTGTTGATTGGGATCTGTGAATAAGGCACGTTTGAAGCTGCAGTGGTGCATGCCCATGTACATCCTTGCAGCGGCATGTTTATATGAAAGTGCGATGAAGCTGAATCCCAGAAGTAGGCTTTGAACAAGTTAGCAAGCAGACAAGGTCAGGTGAGTCATGAGTTTCTTAAGCTCAGGCAATTTGCACCATATAAGCCGTCTTATGACAAGTGCAGCCTCGTTTTGCTGCCAGCGCCCAGACAATGCTGTATTACAGGTGCGTCGCACCTCTGAACTGTTGCCGTGGCCGTGCTGTGTTGTTGCATGGTTTCGGTTGGCGCACTTCAGGGTATTTTGCCGCGGCGAGTAAAGACGACGCCTGGTCACTTCGGTCGAGCAGTTGAGCAGTGGCGACGATATCGATATTCGCCTCAGAGACGGCAGCACCGAGGCCAGAGTGATGACGACCGTTGGCATGGAATTCAGTAGTCGGCCAGCAATCGGCCGTAGCCGTCGAAGCGATCGTCAATTCCAGCCAGCCGCAGGCAATCCCAGATCATGGCTTGGTTGCTGCAAATCGCCGGTTTACCGGCCCGCACCTCGATTTCTCCGATGACGTCGAGCGTGCGCAAAGCACCACAGGAAACGAAAATGGCATCGGCATCGGCGCGATCCTGCGCCAGCGCGAATTCGACCAGATAGTCGGGTGCGACACGCACCATGTCGCTGTCCTTTTCCAGGTTGAGCCCGCACATCGAGAGCACCTCGAAGCCGGCCTGCTCGAGATAATCGACTTCACGCCGGTTGACCTCGTCAAGATATGGCGTTGCAACGACGATGCGTTTTGCCTTGAGCAGTCGCAGAGCCCGGATGACTCCCGAAATCAGCGAGGTCGCCCGGGCGCCGGGTGCACCGCGCTTGAGTTCGGCGAACACGCGCTCTTCGCCAATGACCAGGCTGCCGGAAGTGCAGGCGTAACAAACGACATCGAGACTGCCGTCCGGCAATAGCGTCGCCGCACAATCGGCCAGCAGGTCGGCCTGCGCGGCCAGCGAGTCGTTGGTGATCGAGTCCGAGTTCGCGACCCGCGTGAAGTGCACACCCACGCCTGGGGGGCGCAGCTGCATGACGTCGTCCTGTACCGTTTGCTCGGTGGCAAGCAGGACGTAGCCGATCTTGGCCCTGGCATGGCGGCCATCATCAAAGCGAATTTGCGCAGGTGGCGACGCAATAACCTGGTCAGCGGACATTCGAAACCGTTTGCGGGACCTGCTAGGGGAGCTGTTTCCACAAATCCCGAAGCCTGACCGAGCCAAACTGTTGCGGAAAAGCATGTACAGAAGCCCAAACCATCCAGTTTTGACTCCTAGGTTCCATGGGAACATCAGATCACTACTTGTCCTCATGCCTGTGGCAGCCCAACAGCCTCAGCCCCCAATCGCTAAATAACTAAATCGAAGCACGTACTGCCAGGGGACTAAATGAACCCTCAAAGGGTTTATGCTTCATGTACCTTAATAGGAATTATTTGGTTTGTATTTATATCACCTTGATAGGAGTTATCGTAGTCAGGGTATATGACCCCCATTTTAGGGTTCATTTGCTGAACCCATACCCTTTTTGGGTTAAACGGGCTAAAAAGGGAACCTAAACCCAAAAACAAGGGAATAAGGGCCTACGCTGGGTAAGACCCCAAACCCTAAACCTAAACCCTAACCCCCAAACCCCAAACCCTAAACCCCAAACCCTAAACCCTAAACCCTTAGTCTCCATGCCCCCCTCCGGCCCCGGGGGCTGCCAGGAGCGCAGTGCTGTGGAGCCATGGCGCCTTCAAGGCAGACACCACCTCGAAGGCTTCTAGGGCCAAACCCCTAGGGTTTAGGGTTCGGGTCTAGGGTCTAGGGTTTGGGGTTTTGGGGTTTGGGGTTTGGGGTTTGGGGTTTGGGCTTTGGGCTTTGGGGTTTGGGCTTTAGGGTTCCTGAATCCCATCTGAACCACTGCTACGGGGTGCTTGGGGGGTGCGTTTTGGCTCTATAAACCTGTGGGCTTAGGGTTGAGTTCTGGTTCCCTAAACATTTATCGACGAGGGACTGTCCGGCAAGAAATAGCCACGCCGCAGGCACCGCTGCACCTGCATGGTGCTACACCCAAGGATTTCCCCGAACCCTGCACCAAGATCTCCTCTAAACCCGAGAGCCTAGCCATATCATAGACCTAATCCTACGCCCCCCAAATAGTCCTCCCCCTGCCCTGGTGTAGGGATGTATGGAAGCATGGAAGCAGGACATAAAAGAGCTGGGGATAAAGAAAAACCGGACTCAAGGCGACGAAGGTAGCACAAATGCAGAATTGAGAAGCTGGGACTTGAGGGTGTCAGAGACGCCCCGTCCAAGCAATGTGCGATTTTGGTTGAAAGTGAAAAGTTTTGAAAAGCCGATGCCTCACGTCGCACCCCTACAGTCCTCTTAGTGGTGGCTTACAAGAGTCGGAGAATCGCTCTGCCCCTTGAAGATGGCCCCACTGTGCCTCTTGGGCCTAGAACTGTGCCTCTTGGGCCTAGAACAGCTGAGTATCAGGCTTCTGGCTTCCAGCTCAAAGTACTGCAGAGCTACACTAAACCCAAACCCCTCAACCCGGTTCCTCGAACCCTTTGCTTGCATGAGGCTGTAGAGTTTTCCTGAAGGTTGCGTAGTGGTGGCAGTATTCAGCATGTACGGAGCGCCCTCTGTAAAGCTCCACCCCGAGGTATCAAGCTGTCACACAGTCATGGCGCCACATGAGGGCGAAGGCTTCTTGCCACTTCGAGCTCCGGGCGCGCGCGGACCTCCATCACAAGAACAATAAAAGGAATGACACTAAAACGAATCATATTGCGAGCAACAAAAGCTTTAACAGCAACAATAATAACAGTGACAGTGGTCGTATATTCGTAGATGGGTGAGAGCAATCGGCGCAGCCGCACTCAGAAACAGCAACAGTAACAGCTTTTGAATGGCCCAAGTAAATACTGGTAGTGGATTAAACATAAATAGTAAATAGTAAATAGTAAAGTAAATGGTAAATAGCAAGTAGTAAATATAGCAGCAAACAGCACCAGCAATCACACGACTACAGCAACAGTAACTGCAAAAGCACAACCATATTAATTATGCCAAAAGCACAACCATATTAATTATGCTACTACCAGTAATTATGAATGATCATCTGCTGCTGCTGCTGCTGCTGCTGCTGCTGCTGCTGAGGAGGATGATGATGATGGCGAAATTTGAACACACACACACACACAGACACACACACACACACACACACACACACACACACACACACACACACACACACACACACACACACACACACACACACACACCACACACACACACACACACACACACACACACACACACACACACACACACACACACACACACACACACACACACACACACACACACACACACACACACACACACACACCCCCCCCCCCCCCCCCCCCACCACCACCCCACGCCCCGAACCCAACTCCAAATCGCAAGTTCCCTGAACCGTTCCACCCTATCTCTCCTGCTTAGCCCGAAACCAAACCAGAGGAATACCGCAGCCCGACGTTGCCAAATAAAAAACCCTAAGCTAAGCCCTAAACCTGCAGGCCCAGATGCACAATGACATTCAGCATCGCCACGTCCGGTTCTGGACCAAGCTTCCACAGCCTCCTCAGGGTGTGCATCAGGGTCAGGGTGAACATCTTTATTTCTGAGCAATTGCTTTGAACTCATATGTTCATATGATTCATATTGTTGATGCTGTTGTATAGAATATAATCTTGGGTTTAGGGATCGGGGTGTCGAGATTGAGGTTTAGGGATTAACACTTGGAACTTTCAGGGTTTCGGGTTTGGAGTCTGAATGATCAGACAACCCATGCCCTACACCCGAAGCCCCCAAACCCTGCAACCGCTGCCAGTCCCTGAAGCCTGTGATGCTCACAGCCCAAGCCGGGACCACCGCAACTGAACTTGGCGAAGCACCTCATAGACCTCATAGTTTGTAATAACAAATAGGTTACACTTAGTAGATGACTAAAGCACTAAAGGACACTATTGAATTCACACAAAGTAGGTAAGTGTTAAGAAGAAACCTTGCACCCCAGACCCCTAAAGCCCTGACTCCTTCAGCCCAGCAACTGGAAGCAGAGCGTCGCCTTTCCCCAGGGCGCGCGGACAGCTCCGCTCAGGAGCGCAGTTGCAGCCACTCTGAGATCGGGCTTAGGGTTTAGGGCTTAGGATGGCTTAGGGTTTGAGTGCTCTTGTTTTCGGGGGTTTAGTAGGTCCCTGAGAGTCTATGACTTGCTTTTCGGGCTGGTGTTGGAGGCTTACAACCTCGCTGGCTTGGTGTTTAGGGGTGTTATAGAGAAACGTGTGAGGGGTTGAGAGGGCTTGGGAATCTGCAGTCTAGAGTGCGCGGGTTTAGCACAGAAGTCCAGCGCCGCTCCTTGCAAGAAGAGGCACGTGTCTAGACGCAAGCCGGTGGCTTCTGCACGGCGTGCAACGTCCTTAGGTGAAGGGGTGGACTAAGGCTTCAAAAAAGACCCGCAAAGGGAACTGGTGCTGGTGCGTGCACGGGATGTCTCAAACCTCCCTCCTCTGCCCAACTACCCCTCAGACCAGCGGGGCCCTTATCCAAATGTTCCATCGCAAGGTACAGAACCTTCTGCCATCCACAAGCGCTACTCGCACAGAATCCGAGACTGCAAAATGCCAACTTCTTCAAAACTTGGGGGCTCTTGAAAGGCTTTGAGGGTTTGCAGGGCCCTGATCTGAAAGCAAGCAAAGGGACCACGGCCTGCTTCCAGCGACTCAGTCGGGCGAGCTTCGAGATGGAGGACGTCAGCTGGGGCAGCGCGTTGGGAACGGCAACCTGAACCGGCGCCCTGACTTCAGAATGTGGACCCCAAAGAACAGTTTGAGTTAAAACCATGTCTTCCCATATCCATGATAACTAAGGGGCGTTGGCTCTGGTCCCCCTTCCCGCCATTTTGAAACCCGCCACCTTGCAACAGTACAAACATTGAGACATCTCCGGGTGAAGCCACTGTAGGGGTCGGAATAAGTTTATAAGAGTATTCTGTCATGTTCCCTATATAAAGCCCTATTCTCATTCTTAAGGCTCCCATATTGGAGCATTTAGGCTCCAAGAAGGAGAGCATCAGATTCAGAGCCGCGCGCAATGTGAGCGGGACAGGACCCTAAACCCTAAACCCTAAACCTTAAACCCTAAACCTTAAACCCTAAACCCCCTCAACTACGTTCCAAACCCTAGGTTGCCCTAAGCCCGACATGCCGGCACAGCTTTCTGAATCCTGACCTCTGAAACCCTCTACTGTACCTCCTGCGCCGAGGACCTGAAGCCAACGACCGGAGGATCTGCAGTTGAGGGATTGCGGGGTTTAGGGTTTAGGGTTTATAGGGTTAGGGTTTAGGGTTTAGGGTTTAGGGTTTAGGGTCTAGGGTCTAGGGTCTAGGGTCTAGGGTCTAGGGTCTAGGGTCTAGGGTCTAGGGTCTAGGGTTTAGGGTTTAGGGTTTAGGGTTTAGGGTTTAGGGTTTAGGGTTTAGGGTTTAGGGTTTAGGGTTTAGGGTTTAGGGCTTGGGGTTCGCGTTTGGGGTTTAGGGCGTCGGGTCGGGTCGCAGATTCTGCGTGGAGACCCTTTCAACAGGAGCCTGCTCCATCGGCCCGCCGCTACCCGGCCGTGGCGCTGGTGCTCCTTGCAGGCCATATCCCAACCCTTCAACCCCCCTAAACCCTAAACCCTAAACCCTAAACCCTAAACCCTAAACCCTAAACCCTAAACCCTAAACCCTAAACGCTCCAGACTCTGAAGCCGCAAAATGGAACCCGTAACCCACCAGCCCCACAAGCTCATCTCAAGGCCAACAGCCGGATGTTCGAGCGCTAGAGGTTTTGGATTTTCTAGCCATAGGGTCGGAGTCGACGGTCGGAGCTTCAGTACATGCACATGGGCAAATTCCTGAACTAGGAACTACCCACATGTTGGTGTCTTCTCAAGCTTCCTCTTGGGCCTTCTTTCGAGTGGATAGGCTCTCAGATTTGAAGCCGCAAACCCGATACTAACCTTGATTACACCCGGTTGGCAGTAGAGATCCCTCCATGCCATGGGTCTCAAGGAGGTTATAGCCACTTAGGACTAGAGCTAGGATCAGCTAGAAGAATCCACGAAGCTCCAAGCAAGCCCCGAGAAACACACAAAAAACAAACAAGCACCCTAAGCTCTTCAGGGCGAAAACAACACAAACATAGCTAAAACAAGCCGAAGCCCGCACTACTTTAGGATCCCCATGACACGGACCCAAGCCCTAAACCCTTCAGGTGTCAGAGAGCTTCGAGCTTACAGCCTTTTAGGGTCTACAAGGTGTCACAAATTGAAAAAACTACAGGGTACTCTTCGTCTTTTCTACATTTTTTGGGGGGGAGGCCTTCTTAATCAGGAATCGAAAAATGTTGGGGTGTGCAACCCTAAACCCTTAAACCCTAGCTTTTTGGGGAAATCCCCCATCTCCAGCAAGGGGGCCTCGTGTGGCCCACGGAGATCCAGGGCATCGCTCTTCTCAGTTTGGGCCATGTCCCAGCTGCTTGGCCTGGTTTGGGTTTAGGGTTTAGGGTTTAGGGTTTAGGGTTTAGGGTTTAGGGTTTAGGGTTTAGGGTTTAGGGTTTAGGGTTTAGGGTTTAGGGTTTAGGGTTTAGGGTTTAGGGTTTAGGGTTTAGGGTGTGCAACAGATTTTGCAGCAGTTCCTGTTGTTTTTGTCTGAAATCGAAACACCCTAACCGAACTTGGTCTATACTATAGTTGACTAGAGAGTAGAGTAAGGAGATTTTGCAGCAGTTCCTGAGATTATGGTTTGTCAAACCGAGACATGTGCAACAGTTTTGCAGCAGTTCCTGGTGTTTGTTCTGAAATCGAACCATCCTGAGATTCCATCGCAACTTTGCAAAGTATGTCCTTTTTACCGACTCCTAGTGACCTCACTGAGCCAATCCCTTTGGGGGGGGGCATGATCATGGGCATGATCATCCTCATGCCGGGGAAGTGGGTTAGGCTGCAAGTGTACAACCTTAGTTTAGGGTTTAGGGTTTAGGGTTTAGGGTTTAGGGTTTAGGGTTTAGGGTTTAGGGTTTAGGGTTTAGGGTTTAGGGTTTAGGGGCTTAGGTCACTCCCGTGTTTACGTGTGGCACTTTGGGGGGTTGCTGAAATTAGGGGGTTTGCGGGGTCCCTTTCAGGGGATTCTATTCTGCTATTTGGGGCACAAAAGGGGGTACCCCTATTTGGGGAAAGAACCATTCAGAGTTGAGCGGAAGCTTAGGGGTTTAGGCCCCCTAAGGCAAAATCAACGGCGCCCAGCCTCGTCTCCGAAGTCGAGCTGTGCACTGCAACTGCCAGCCATGGCCGTCGAGGCATCCGGCTGCCCATGACTATCAGGGTTCAGGGTTTAGGGCTTAGGGAGTATAGTTTGTAGGGTAAGGGGAGGTTTGGGGTTTAGAGTTAGGGGGTTGAGGAAAGAAGGGATTTAGAGCTTAGGGTGTGGGGCGTTGAGGAATGAGGGGCTTTGGGTTGAATGGGGTTTAGAGTCTAGAGCTTTATTGAATAATGGCTAGGACCCTATAATCCCTAATTCAGCGGTAGGGTAGCTCCAGAAATATGTCTTGTCTCAGTAAGCCTATTTGGAATCTCAATCCTACTTCTCATCTGGTCTGGGGCATCTACGCCACCCTTCAAGGAGCAAAGGAACTAATTCCGTGGCCTGGATTTTTTTCCCAAGTTTTAATCAGGGTTCCAAGGAGTTTTGGGGTTGCGATTTTCTGGAGGGTGGGTGGATGGGAGGCTTGAGCTCTTGGGTCCAGGGCTTCGTATCAATGGCTGAAGGTCCACAACCATCTGATCAACTTCGCAAGCTCTTGTCCCAGAAATCGCACCCGAGAAGTCCCAGAAGGCTCGAAGCCGGGCTTATGGTTACAAAGTCCCACAACACAGAAAAACTCTAGGCACTTGAGAACGACCAAGGCTGTTTTTTCCGACATGGAGAGAACTCACTAGTGCGATAATCAAACATCGAGCCTGGTCCTAGCCGCTGTAGGAGGGCTCGCGGAAAAACCAGGGGGGATTATATGGGCCTATGCCAGTGATACTGGAAGTTTACATCGCCAGGCCCGCGTCGTTGCACCAAAGGACTCCTCGTAAGGTCATTGTAATCATTGTAGGGCGCATTGAGATTGACCGTCTCGGAAGAAGGAGTCGGAAAGTTGAAGTTCCTCAGGGGTGGCGAACAGGGGCGCGTGGCCCTTGTCGGGAACTTCAACCAGCCGAACAGGGCAGGCCAGCCCTCGCGACGCCAGCTTCTGGTGGCCCTCCTCAAGCAGCAGCATCGATTTCGTCCCGCGGACAGCGAGGATCTCCTTCGCCGTGCACTTGTCGTATTCCGTCCATGGATCGTCACTCTCACTGACGAGCCGCGTGGCACGCTGCTGTACGATGGTACCGATCCGCGGATCGAAGTGCAGCGTGTAGCGCCCGTCCGGCAGGCGCCGGTAGATATGCTGGGTACTAAGAGTAAAGTCCAGCTCCCCCTCTGCAGGGCCGACCGCTACCTCGTACATGCGGCGGAGGTGGGCGACGAGGTCCGTGAACTTGTCCATGATCGGCTGGTTGCCTGCGTTCTTTGCGATCTCCTGAATTGCTGCCTGGTTCAGCTCCGGGCCGATGTCATTGAGAAGGAGCTTGCGGATACGCCCGTCGAGTGGACCGCCTGCGGTGCACGCATTGATCGCAATGATGCCACCCATGCTTGTGCCGAACCAGTCGACGATAGCGTTCTCGCCGCATGTCTTGCTTACGAACTCCCCAGCCTGCTTCGCATAGCTTCGCACGGAGTATTCCTCCATCTCGACGGCCCATTGAGACAAGCCACGCCCCAAAGTATCTGGGCACAGCACACGGTAGATGTCACTGTAGTACTTTGCGGGAATGTCGAAATCTCGGGCACACCGCGTGAGGCCGTGCCACATAATGAGTACAGGCTTATCCGGCCAGGACGCGTCAGCTCCCCACTCGGTGTAGTGCATCTCACGACCACAGACCTCAACGAAGCAGCTTTTCATGGCCATGGCTGCGCTGAGCCTGGGCCGACATCCAAGAACTTGATGACCCTGGCCGTAGGGGTCTTGACATCAGCAACAAGCCAGGAGCTTTATTACCAGACAAAAACAAAGCGATGTCTGCAGGCTTTCTTTTATGGGGTTCGCAGAGTGGAAGTGATCGGGGATGGCGGTGTTCAGGATCTCGGAGGCGACAGTAGGTCAGGGAGCAGAAAGTGGGGGGGGGGGGCTCACTTATTGTTAATGTCGCTCTTGAAAACCGCAAGGC
Source organism: Symbiodinium natans (assembly GCA_905221605.1). NCBI lineage: Eukaryota > Dinophyceae > Suessiales > Symbiodiniaceae > Symbiodinium > Symbiodinium natans. The sequence continues at coordinate 93,537 of CAJNDS010000245.1, read as the reverse complement.
TCTAAGTATATGATCTACCGAGACCTTTTTCTCCCGGCGCTTGAGTGTGAAGAAACCGCCTCTCCAGCGCCTCGAGGGATTCTAGGAGCTGAGGTACCTGCCATCAAGGAAGGCTTCACCTTGAGAACTCCAAGCCTGTATTCTGCGCAATTGCGATAGATAGGTAGGTAATAAAGCCACCGGCGAACTGTTTGGTAGTGAGCTCCGTAGGGCCTGCCACGGGCCTAAGGCGCCGATACAGCCCCCAAGGATCCTGTGTGGACGCCCCAAAAGAATTCGGGCACCACCCATGTGTAGGGCTTAGTTTCTTCACGGAGCCAAGGCAGGAATCAGGCCTAAAGGATTTGGGCCGTATGAAGGGCATTGGACTCAGCCTGGGACAGTCTCAGGGCTACCCTAACACCTAAACCCTACACCCTACACCTCGGGCCTTGAGGGCCATGGAAGACAGGAAAACATCAGGGCCCAAAGGCTCTTGGCCGTAAGGCTTCCGGTGGCCCCCCCCCCCCCTCTGCCCTTTCCCCCCTGCTTTTTTGTTTTCGTTGGGGCGTGGGTCGTTTGTAGAGCGGGCCCCCCTGCAAGTGAGTAAAAAACCACCGCAAAGTCGAAAGATGCCCCCAGATTGGTTCCGAAGAGGAAAATATACACAAATATACCACCATCTGCCCAACTCGAGTCATAGCAACCTCTTCCTGAACCCAAAGAAGCACCAAGAATTGGAGACGTGAACCCATAGGGCTGAGGACCGAGCTCGAGCGGGCTGAGCTGACCGCTCGCAGTCCTCCAGAACCTCGTGCTGAGGGCTTCCACAACACCCGAAAACTCCAGAAGGGTTTAGGGCGTAACAGGGTTACTACCCTAAACCCTAAACTGGTAGGGTTCAGGGTGTAAGGGGATTACTACCCGAAACCCTAAACTGGTACTGTAGGGTCCATGAGGCTGGGGCGCCGGCTGGGGGCCACGCCGCAGCTGCAACCCCATCGTCGGCAGCGCCTGCACAAGGTCAGCAAACAAGCTGCATAAACCATACAAGCTGTATGTAGCCTAAGTACCTCAACCCTAAACTCCTACCACACAGGAGCATCCACACAGCCTCATGCACCCATCCCGAAGCATGAGCTTGCGGCAACCGGAGGCTCAAAGCCTAAACGTCATACCCTAAACCACCGAGATGTCGAAATTTGGGATCTGACCCCGATTGCCTTGAAGCCGTGTGCAAACATGCGTGTCCAAACCAGCCCTTAAAACAACCAGAGTACCCAGCCCTCAATCTCAAGCTCCAAACCCCAATCTCCAGATCCCAAACCGAGAGCCTAAACCCCAAACCAAAACCTACAAACTCTGAAGACACCCCTGCTGGCAAGGGCCCGGACCCAGCTTATCCAGAAGGTCGAGGCTCAGTTGCCATTGCCTTTATTTTCAGTGGTTGGAAGGTTTCGGGGTGGGGGGGTTTGGGGTTCGAGCATTTGGAGTTTCCGGCTCAGGGCGTAGGATTTGGGGCGATTTTTTTGGTGCGGGATGTACGGAGGTCCTGGAATTTGTGGGGTGCAAAGTGAGGGAACTTCATGGCAGTTCAGGGAATTCAATACGTATAGGCATTTCTGGGGGTTCCTCTCAACCCCAGCACCCAATCCTTTAGGGGCCTAACTGTTTTTGTGGGTCATAGTTCTAAACGTCCTTTATGAGATTCTCAGATGAGCCGCTCAGAAAAAGGCTGGGTTTCCCAGTGTAAGCCCCTAAACGGAGAGAGGAGAGCACCAAGGACAGAAAGAGAGAGTGGGGAGGGAGAGCGAGAGAGGAGGCACAAGACCATGCAAACTGAGGGTTCCCTTTTTAGCGGGAGTGGCGCCTGCTGCAGGATGCAATTGCAGCAATCCGCGTCAGTACCTGGACTAGTCCCGAACTCTGACCCAAACTCCCACAATCGAACTCCTCAAAAGTAAAATTCAAGGCCTGAACTCTCAATCAGGAGACCAGCAGCGGAAGTATACACCCCCCCCAAGCCGAATGTTACGTAGCCGAAAGACTGCAGACAGCACCCAAATCCCAAACCCAGATCCTGAACCCCAAAAAACCCTAAGCCCTCAACCCCTAAAGACCACATCTGCGTAATCAATGTCACGAACATGACCCTCTTAGAAGACCGAGGCTTGGGATGAGAGGGCTGCCCGAAACCCTGAACCTTAAACCCTTCCACCCTTGCAACATTTGAAGGCTCTGAGCTTCCAGTGTTTGCAGTCCAGCCCCTTGGGGGGGAGTCGAGGGGAAGAGGCTCAAGCCCTAAAGCCCTAAAGCCCTCAACCCAAAAACCCCAAAAACCGAAAAACCCTAAAAACCCTTAAACCCAAAAACCCTAAACCCTAAAACCCTAAAACCCTACAACCCTAAAACCCCCCAAAACCCGAAAAATCCTTAACCCCCCAAACCCTAAGCAGGCGCACATCGACTTCCAGTGTGGCCCACGACATGCCCGTCATGGACTCGAGTGCCTTCACTGAGTTAGCAATCAGGTAGGGTTTAGGGTTTTAGGGCTTTAGGGCTTTAGGGTTGTAGGGTTGTAGGGTTGTAGGGTTTAGGGTTCGGGGTTTACTTGGGGTTTAGGGTTTGGGGACTCCTTGGACCCAAGATTTTGGAGAAGTGCACGGCAAAGGTTTTAGAAAAAAGCGGTGGCTGTTCAAGGCGGCCTCTCTCGCTGGGCACGTCGTCCTCATTGAAAAGCAGTTGGCCTATCTAGACTCCAAAACCCTGGACCCTCCACAGGAACCTCCGACCTTGCTTCAAGACATGGCGCGCCCCTCTAAGCGCAAAGCCCAAAGCCCCTGAGCCTGGCCTTGCCCCACGAGGAGGAAGCCTCCAGCGCGGAGACCTGCAGTCACAAGGCCCAGATTCGCGAGAGAGGCGAGGAGTCAACTAGTTTGGTTGAGGGGTTTGGGGTTTAGGGAATCCTGGAATTCTCAAACCGCTTTTGAGTGTACTGATGATGAAGTGATGATGAAGTTTTGGCAAGCTGAGAAGGGACGGGCGGGGGGGAACCGTAAAATCCTTGATCATCTCTTTCGGACGACCTCCTCTTCGGCGTCAGGCTGTACAGATGCAGGTGCTTTTCAGTCCGTTCAGCTGTGGTCTTTCCTACCTCCATAGGATCTATAATCCAGAAAACCTAAACAGCCCAAGACCCCTAGAAATGGTCTCAATGTTCGGAGCTGAGTCAGAGCTCACGATGTCGAGGATTAGGGGAATTTGTGTAGGACCTCCGGCCCTCTTCAGATCTTCGGCCCTCATCGCTCTCGTATCTCTTCATGCTGGTCCAGCTCTGGTGCACCCAGACTCTCAACTCAGATGATTCGGAGTGCAAAGCTGAAAAAGAGACGGAAATCTTTATCACTGGTTGGTCCGCCCTCCACATTATTCATTATGCTTGTCGCTGGTCACTCCGCTCTGCCCCGGTCTCTGCATGGTGGGGCTGCCACCGCCGCGTTGAACGAGGTCATCGTCGGGCGGATGGCGCGGCTCGAGAGCGTCCCCAGCCTGAGCGCGCTTGACAAAGTCAGCTCACGAGCCAGGCTAGAAGCACTAGTATCTACAAGATTGAACCAACAGCCCCTAGGACCATAGATTCCATTTCTCCATCAACCGCCCAAAACTACACTTGACCTGACTCCCCCCCGAACAGCAACACAGCAAACAAAGCACAGGAGACCTGAGGAGCCCGCGCCCCCTGCGCCCAGCGCCACTGCGCTGCCTGCTTGCAGCAAACGCACTAAATTAAACCCCCGATAGACCCGAAGTGGGGTCGAAAAAAGCAAAAAAAGTCCCCAGTATAGGGAACTGCTTTTTTTGTCGGGATCCGATTTCTGGGTCTACAAGCAGAGAGGGGACAGTGTGGCCTTAAATGGTGAACGGTTCCCAGCCCTTTGGGTCGCCTCTGCTTCGTGCCGCACCATACTGGGGACCTACCGATTGGTCCATCTTTGATATGCCTTAAGTTATCTAAGTTGTTTGCACTCCTTTCGGCCCCTGCATCTGAATCCAAGAAAGGGTTTCAGAATGTGCTTGGACAGGGGCCGCTCTTGCAACAAAAATGCAGTTGTGAAGAGCTCGGCTCGTCAGCCAAAAGCAGAGTCTGGAGCAAGGATTATGTATCGTCGGGTTTGCAGCTTCGGGCTGCATTTGCCCCATAATCTTGGTAGCCCAGCAACCTACTATTATAAAAAGGGCACCCTTGCTACTTTCGAAGGAAACCCAGATCCAAGAAAAGGGCAAAGGGCACCACTAGGCTACTAAATAGTTGGGTACCTGGAGTGCAACAGAATGCTGAAATCTCGACCTTCTCGCAGCAGCTGACGCAGGCGCCCACGGTGATGTCGTCCACCTGCCGCTGGTGAGACTTGGGCAGGTTTTGCTGGGCGCTGCATCTGAAAGGCGGTCTCGTTGTTCTTCTCCCCACGCCACTTTGACTTAAGTCACTTGGGGGCTTGAGTGCAGGGCTTCGTGAGAGGCGTACAACCTTCCTGGCTGGTTTTTGGAGGTTAGCTCCTTGCGTGCAAGGTCGGCTTGCAGGGCTCTCCATGCTGCAACCTTGGTTCAGTATGCCTGAATACACTAGTCTGCCGAGCTGCCTAAGCCATCAAAACATGTATGCCTCATTGAAGCCGAGTCTGAACCCAGCAACAAAATCACGCAAACAACACGAGAGTCCTCCAACTGACACACCCACATCTGCCTGTTGGCTTCTTGGAAGAGCCACTCTGTTCTCCTAAACCACTAAGACCCCTGAACCCAAAAAGGGAGCACGTCCCAGCCTTCGAGCGGATCTCAGTCATGCTGGCCTCGGGGGTCTTTGGGGTTTCTGGGGTTGGGATTCTGAGGGGGGAGTTGGGGTTTAGGGTGTAAGGGTTTAGGGTTTACGGTGTAAGGGTTTAGGGTGGTCGGTTGGAGGGTGCTCACAAACAACTAAACTTGCGGCCATTAACGGGCATAAGTTGTTACAGTAACAGCTGCTCAAAAATGATTATTCCCTCCAAAAATAGACTACTGGTCTCCTCGGACAGTGCGGGCGACCAAAAACGTAAAGCAAAAGCAGCTGCAAAACCCGGTCCTGCATACCCCGCCACCTTATTCAAACCCAATCCCTTGAAACAAGCCCGCAGCCGTAGGCCCAGGAACTCATTCCACAGAAACGACACGAGGGTTAAAAACTATAAAAGGTATGGGCCCCTTTTGGGTTCCTCTTGGAGCACGAAGCCCTACATTTAGGATGCCCCCAAACCCTAAACCCTAAACCCTAAACCCCTAAACCGTCAAATGGGACGATCGCATGGAGAGCTGGGTGCCAGGTGCCCCACCACTAGGCGCAACGCGGCAGGCCATTGCTTTCCCCGTCTGTGCAGCAGGCTCGGCACTGTAGGTTTCGCGTGACTTGGGGTATGCGGTTTGCTGAGCTTAGGGCTTGCTTAGGTGCAAGGGCTTATAGGGTTTAGGCTTGGAGTTTAGGGCTCTTGGGGTAAGACCGGCTTCGGGGTATATGGTTTAGGAACCCAGGGCTGTGGCTATGGGTTAAGCAGCCAAAGCCCTCCTCCAACAAGTGTCGAACGCCACCACAACACCACGCCGCCTAAAACCTACACCAATGCAAGTCCTGACTTCCAAATACTGACTTCCAGTCCAATTCCGCCATTCTCTCGAACGAGCCTGTATGCGCTGACGCAGGAGTTGCAAAGGATACCTGGGGCTTGTCTACGGTTGGGAACTCAAGGCTCGAAACCCCAGACACTGTTAGTCTAAACCCTGGACCCCAAACCCTAAACCCTGAACCCTGAACCTTAAACCCTAAACCCTCAACCCTGGTGTTGAAGACTTCTGGTCGAGCATCAAGGCCTGGTGTCTTTGGGATGTATTCAGCGTGAGCCCTAGAGCTTGTGAAACGCTACAGCCGCACCACTGCCCAAATCCCTGCCTTCAGAGCGCACAACCTGCTTCATGGTGGTTATTGCCACGAAGCCCATGAGAAGATGTTTCGCAAACCTACCAAAACCCTGACTCAAAGCCTCCTTTTTAGTTTTTGTACTATTTTTGCGATTATTACTATGATTATTAATATTATTGCTATTGTTATCATTGTTATTGTTACTGTTGCTGTCATTTTGGCAGGGGTATGTTCTTCAGGAAAGCAACAACTGACTCCCAAGCATGCAATCTGCGCACCGGGCCCCCCGGCTCCCGGGAGCCGTGTCAACTTCGCAGGCAAGGCGGAGGAGGAGCTCGGCCTTAAAGCTGGGGGTGTTAGGGTGGTTTAGATTCAGGGCTTTAGGGCTTTAGGGTTTTAGGGTTTTAGGATTTTAGGGTTTTAGGGTCTTGGGGAGTTAGGCGTCTTCGGGTCTCTAGGTTTTAGGGGTGGGTGCAGGGTTTTGGGTTGCAGGCTGTTAGGGTTTAAGGTTTTAGGGGTTTAGGGTTGTAAGGTTTGCTTTCCTTTTTTTAGGATTTTAGGGTTTTGGGCTTGTCGGGTTTTATGGTTTTGGGGTTGTAGGGTTTAGGGTCGAAGGCTTAGGGCGTGGGGGTTCGGGTCTATAGGGAGAGGTTTGGCTTCTGAAACTCTGAGCTGGGCTGGACATGGGAGCTCCATGCAAACATCAGATTTCTATGGGCGTTCTATGGGCTGAAATAGAAATTCGGGATCATGAGCATGTGAAACACTTTCCAAACCTGAACCTGACCACAGTAAAGCCCAAAATCAAATAACTCGGGTACTTGACTGCCAGCTTGGCACCGGCTTAACCTGTTCTAAGCCTTTGGCCAACTCCCACTTCTGGCTCTTTTCGCAGGTCGCGATGCAGGCGCCGTACCTGCCGTTGACGCCACCCTCGCCATGACCCGCTCTCATGACCTCTAAACTAAACCCTAAACCCTGAACCCTGAACCTTGAACCCGAAACCCTAAACCCTAAACCCTACACCTAAACCACACTGCCCCTCTTTCTCCCTCTCTCGCTCGTTGGATCTCTCCCTCTTTCTGTCTTTGGCACGCGATCGGATCTGCATCGGCTCTGGCAGTGGAGAGCCATGCGACAGCAGCAGCCCAGCGCCTGAACAAGGCTTGGGGACTGTGTGCGCACTTGGTGCATAAAGTGCATGAAAATTACAACTCTACGGCAACACAGGTTTGATGTCTACGGGTACAAAGGTAAGGTACACCACGGGGTTTCAAAGCTGCCACAAAGCCACGCAAAGCCCCAACTGCAGCCCCCTTAACCCTCTCGAATCCCTGAGGCGTGAGCCCCGCTGCTGCAAAGCTGGCAATGGCAGCGCTGGCGCCTACCTGTACGAAGCCCGGGAAGGTGTGGCGTGCGTGTGTCCGAAGCACCTGACTATTGTGGACCCAGCCGTACATCGGGATTGACAGGTGGTCTTTACATTGCACTTTACACAGAACAGCCTTACGTGTTGGTCCTTGAGGTGAAAAAAAGTGCATGTAAACCCCAGCACGAAGCAGATCCTGTCTTCGCCCTCAGACAATAACCGCTGCATGCCCGAAAGCATACACGCCCGCCCATAAATAGAACCGCACGAACCTTAGCCTTCATTGAAACATCATGCGGTGCCTCTTTATTGGATCTTGTTTCCGCAGGTATGCGTAATGCACTGGGCCGGTTGGGCGAGCCATGCAGTATTCGCTCTTCCATCAGGCGGCAGGGCATTATCGGCACATGTCCTGTATGTGTCTTTTTTTCCGCAAATGTTGTAGCACAGCCCCCAGTCCCGCCATGTACCCGCATCAGAACTCTGATTTAGGTGTTTCCCAAAACCCCGGTCCCCCTACTATAATTGGACACCCAAAACAGATACTCCCCCAGTTTGGAACACGCTCCAATGAGCCAAAAAGCGCGCCTCCACCAGAGCACTCTCCATAGCCTTGAGGAGACCAAGCGCCTGGATTTCGGGGATTGGAATTTAGGGTTGCCTGGGCTTAGGGCTTAAGACAGGTTGCCAGATCGCTCAACAAGTCTGCGTAGGTCCCCAGACCCGAGGCACCGACCCTAAAGCGTTAGAAGCCGAAACCATACCGAAGCCCTGTACTCACCGACCTTTGATATTTCACAGTGCCAAGTACTTGCAGGCAAACCCTTCGTGGTGAGCCCAATCTAACATAAGGCCCAGTTAAGTAGAATGGGTAGGTTGAGTAAAGCGGACATAAGTCTTGTGCGTCGAAAGCGAATGAAGTTTGTGACTCAAATAGTGGCAGATTGTCATGGCGTATGCAACAGTGTCTTGCCGTTACTGTAGTTTCTCGAGAAAGTACTCAAATTTCGTCTTGATGTTGGCATACTGCTGATGCCACTCGTACTGCTGATGCCACTCGTCAAGAACCGACACGGAATTGTATATAGCATAATTGTGACAGGATGATTTGTAGAAAAGTGTTGCTAACGACCTCGGCTCCTGTCTGACATGGCAACCCAGCGCTTGCACCCCGAACAGTTTGTTGAGCCTTGTCGGTCTCCGAGGCTTCGCTGCATGCACCTCCCGGGAAGGAATGAACCCGTGAAAGAACAAATCCACGGGCTCGGGCTGAAAAGCGTTTAGGGCTTAGGAATGTATAGTGTACTACGGGTTTAGGGAGGGTGCTCTTGCTTTGCTTGTTGGGGGGAGGGAAAGAAGCTTGGGGCGGGCTTGAAAGATTTGCAGCAAGTTCGAATGCTTTGACCACGAAAAGAAACACTGCAGCTTCTTGCTTGCTCGTCTTCGGGCTTCTTGGGGCTTCTTTAACCCTCGACTGCGATGCTCAGAAAAGAGCTGCGTGATGGGGTTTGATCTGAAGGTCCTTCTTATTGGAAAATTATTTAGGGTTCCTATGGAGTTACGAGGGAAATATGGGAACAATTCTTGCGTGCGAGGTGCCTCTTCCCACCAGGCTTCACCAGCAAAGCATCATCAAATCGATACATGGGTCTCTTCCTGACCCTGCCTAAACCGCTGAACTTTCGACCCAAAAATTCCCTGAGCCCAAGAGACCCTTTAGATTTTGAACCCAACGCCCTGCCGGTCAGGTGCAGAGACCTCAGTGTGGGGCCCTGGCTGACTGCGATGCTGCAGGCGATGCGATCTGGCGTGTAGCGCCTGGTTCTACGGTGCTTCCAAGCAGTGGCTTGAAGATTTCGTGAAGACTTCTAGACGATGCTACGAGCAAACAACCCATGAAATTCAGTCGTGTTTGACGGGCTATTTGCAGTCTCATGACACGCCCTTTTCCTTGTTCATCTGATTCGCTAAGAGGCCCCAAGTATAAGGGCTTCTTTTCTGGGCCTTCTAACTCCTGAATGTCACGAATTGACTACCTTAGAAACTAACCTGCATGTCCAAGACTCTTTCATCACACCTGGAGCCCCGAAATCCCTAGAAGACTTATAAGGGGGATTCCGAAATTCGGGGTACCTTCTTGGGGCCCTTACTATATGGGAATCCTACTTGTTGGGGGTCCCCTATTTTCGCAAACCTCCATAAGCCTCCAAACCTAGTGCAAGCGACTGCGGGGATTTCATGGGTGCTCTTCATGCATGGACTCTGGAGCAGCTAAGGTCGCAAAACGCCCTACAACACAATAATTTCCCCTAAACCCTTCACCCAAAATTTCTTCAACCGAAGACCCTGCGACCTCATGCTGAGGAAATCTCTTGAAGGGACCTTGGGAACAAACATGTCCTTGAGGTACCACTCAGCCCTCTAAGCCGTAGACTTAAAAGGCCAGGACGTCTGGGATGCCAGCCGGCCCAGCATGCGCTGCAAAAGCAGAGACGATGCCTGCTTCAAGAAGCGGGATGGAGCAGTGTGGCTGGGTTTTTTCAAAGCCGTCACGGAGATCATGGGTTCTGGGTTGACATCCTCGTGAATGTCGTCGTTTTGGGATGCGCATCCTCGCATCATCGTCCGCGCTCGGTACGGTCGCCGTTGCTGGACTCTCGTATTTTTTCGCATGTAAGCAACGAAGTTGCAGGCTACTTCGGACGTGTAGGATTCAGATTTTCGGCCATGCCTCCAGCCACCGCGCACTGCGCTCGCATGCCGAAAGCCTTGGCATGCTTAGTGTGCCCGGCACGTCCAACTATGATGCCCTCACTGCGAAGCTCTGAAGGTCTCATCCCAGCATGCAGGGTGTTTGGGAGTTCTTTCGGTTGACATGGGGCGGCAGGGTTGAGGGTCAGACAGTCCATCGCGGCTCAAGTATGTGAAAGCGTGCTTACCGGTCAAGAATCTCTTCCTGGCTGAGTTTTGAAAGGGCAAAGGGTTCGCCTTTTCGCTTAAGCGTTTTTCCATCCCGTCAAGATTATGTCTACTCAGCACCTAAGGTATGTAGTCTGTAGGGTTTGTTGACACTAGTCCGCAATCTTCTGGCTCAGGGCAGCCGTGTAGATCGCTTGTCATCACGCAAGAGTGGTCCCATGAAGAGGCATGTGATCGATTATTTCAAGAACCGACTACTACTTTCCTGGTGTGGGGTTCTCAACACAACCCTAAACCCCGTAGCCCGAACGAACTTTACAAGCCCTAATCTACACCCTTTGAACCAGCTTTGCAGCACTCAAGCCCTTAAGCCCCGAACCCCTTCATGACATTCTCAGGGTAGCGGCATGGTTCCTTAGTAGGGCACGTAAATGGGGACTCCTTTATATACCCCTTCCCTTCTATACCCTACAAAGATCAAGGGCCCATGCCTCAGAACCCTTTAACAAGGAGGTATAAGGGACCATGTAAAGGGACCTTGTAACTTCCCTCAGAGACATGAGCCTGCCCGTGCTTTATGAAGCCTCGGGCCCAGGCACGGCGGAGAAGGTCACCTGATCTGGTCGGAGTCCAAGGGCCTGGCAAGGCCGCATATTCACGGGGTTCATAAGGGAACCTAACCCTGTAAACACATGGAATGAATGGCTTATTGGGGCTTAGAGCTGGAGGTGCCTACTACTCGGCATCCTGGCAATCGGAGCTTCCCCTACTCCAAGAACAAAAAGGAACCACGCCGGGCCGTTTAGGTTAAACATGTCCACGGAAACGTGCCAAACTCCTACTTCCGAGGGCCGCAGGAAAACAAGACATGCAGCCCTAAACCCCAAAGCCCCTTAAGCCCATAGAGCCCCTGAAGGGCCAATATGACGGGCTTGCTTTTGGTAGTTGAGGGGGGGTTCAGACTTGGGGTTGGGGTCGGAGCCTTGCTCATCTCAAATTTCCATGTAACAACCATCTCTCTCTCTGTCTCTCTCTCTCTCTCTCTATATATATATATATGGTAGCGTACATATACAAAAACATATACATAGACATACACATATATATATATATATGTATTGCGTATGTACGCCCTGAGCCGCAAGGACGTGCCGATCCGCCTCGAACGAAGAAAGCGTGGACAGCGCCTCTCTGTCTTTAGGGAATTCCGACAGTTCGAGGTTTCATGTGGGGCCCATTTAGGAGGGGTTCTGCTATAATTTGGTCGGAATATATGAGCCGGACTCCCTGTAAACCCACCGCAAACCTAGGGGGGGCATAGGGTTTAGGGATTTAGGAGGTTGTGGCTTTGGGGGCTCTGTTTTGGCTGGGGGCCCACCCTAAGCCCCAAACCAGGTTGGCAGGTTGTTTTGGATCCCTGTCAGAACATGGGCATGATATTATAGGGGTGCCCCCAAACGTGCCTGTGACCAACGGCTTCTTCGCGAGGCGGTCGAAAGATCACCTGAAAGTTTTGCGAAATGATATATGGCCTAGCGCGCGCCATTGCACCCCCCACTCTTGACAAATGTCCTACAGCACTACGAACTTGAACACGAAACCGACACAACAAGGGCTCAACATCCTACACTGATCACGGCCGAAGGAACCACGCTCTGACTAACACGCTTGCCATCATGAACCCTCCGATCAAGAGGAACGGGGGACGGTGAGAGCCCTGACCGGGTTGGAAGGCGGATGTGTGGCTTAGGGTTTAGAGAGCTGCTAAGCCTGAGAAAGCGGCCGAGGATCACGTTGCCGGCGACAACATCCACGCGCAAGCCTTCTCAACCCCTTGATTTGCAAGATGGCAGTAACCCCGCTGCACCAACTTTGAGGCTTCAGGTCTGGAGGGCGTGCGGGTAGGGCTTGCGGCCTTCTGCTTGAGACTCCCAGCTGCACCAGCGCCCCAAAATTCCAACACAGGTGTAGTCCGGTGCAAAAAGAACCCAAAAGCTTGCTGTGTACCAGGGCCACGAAGGCAAAGAAAATGTGGCTGCCGGCTCCGAGAAGCGGACCCTCGGCGAGAAGCGCCGAAAGCAGCAGACACCTCGGAGAGTTCCACGACCGGCCTTCTTGCACGGATTCAATCCTTGTATGGTTGTATACAGGGTGTGTTCTCGCAGGGTTTACAGGGCATATACCCTCACTTACAGTATATATATATATATATGCCCTCACCCAGCTACGAGTACCAAGGACTTTAGTGTGGGGGGGAGGGGGGGGGCTCGTTATCGTGGAGCGCGGGGGCACATTGGGCTCAGGGAGGCTTTTGGTGTGCTCGATAGGAGGGCGTCGACAGAAAGACCGGTGCCTGCGCGAGCAGTTCCGCGAAACAACCGTCGCAGCGTTGTATGTGTCAGGATTTGGGAGCTCGGGGCGGTAGGCTTTAAATGGAGTGAAAGTATCCCCAACAGCCCAGTTAAACCCCGAAGTCTCCTCCCCATATTTTAAACCCTAAACCCTAACCCCTAACCCCCTAACCCCCTAACCCCCTAACCCCAAAACCCCAAAACCCCAAACCCCAAACCCCAACCCCCAAACCCCAAACCCTAAACCCCAAACCCTACCCAACCCTTCCCCCACCCTCCTCCAAAAAAACAAGGCAACATGGGGGTCCCCACGCCGAAGCCCAACACCCGGAGACCGCCGAGGCCGATGTCAGAGAGGCGGCGCTGGGCTGAAGGGACCTGGCACAGAATGCCCAGGTTTAGGGTTTAGGGTTTAGGGTTTAGGGAGTAGGGTTTAGGGTTTAGGGTTTAGGGAACTGCCCGTAGAAGCCCTTCAAGCATAAACCTTATAAACCCTAACCCTACAACTCCTTAAAAAAGCCCTTTAGGCGTGCAAATGGGGATTATCAGGCCGAATAGCCCATCCTGGAATGCCCTTCAGGGATTTGGAATTTTAGGGTCCCCCCCCCCTTCCTAAGAATGGTCTAAGGTGTCCGGTATGGACGCAGACATGCTGAAGTGAATCATTGCCTGCTACCAGCGGATGCTTGACAATGCTTGATGGACTCACGACAACATAGCCTAAACCCAGGACCATGTTTTACAAAAGTTGTGAAAGCCCATCTCTTAGCAAGGTTTCCCGCCAGCAGGGTGCTTCAAGCGTTCCGGGGAAAACCCTCCTTTCAATACAAGCATGAAGCTTTGCTGCAGGATGGGGTGCCTAGCCCGCATCCCCGCCACCATGTCCAGTGACAGCTGCCAGCCTGTAAACTTCTGATTGTTGGTTCGTATAAGGCATTAATGTCATATTAGAATGCTTCATCTTAACGGATTATTATAGTAATATGTCATGATAGAATATTATAAATATCATTTCAGTATATTGCTATATTGCTTCAGTTAGTATAATGCTGCTACAACTGTTCTGTGTTTATATTATTGTAGTAGTATACTATTAATATATCTTATGATACTTACACTGTTATGCAATTATCAAAATATTAAACCAGTATATTATAAATATATGGTGATATGATTATGCTATTCTATTGTCACAATACGATATGATTATGTTGTTTCAGTACTATATCTCTACACTATGATTTTTAGTATATGGAGATAGTGATACTATGGTATCATTGTGCTGATATATACCTATATATATATATCTATATATATATATATATATATATATATATATAGGTCTAGCAGTATATCTGAAGGTCCACAAAGGGAAACACGATGTGCGTTGGAAAGCTGGACTGGAAAGCAAGGAGGGGCACGTTGCAAGTCTTGAGCTCATGGAGTGCTCGACATAGAACCCCCCCCCCCCCCCCACTGCTACATGCGATTCATACCATCGTGACGTGGTTTTGAGATTTTTGCGATGAGGAATTCAGGGTTGCGCTCAAAGCACAAAAACGCAATGACCTTCAGCAAGCCAGTACTACAAAGGCAGCGGTGATTTGGCAACGTACGCCCGACATCATGTGAGGAGGGCTTACTGTACATTGGCCACAACAAATTGCCTGCATGCAGCGCAGGGGGCACGATGCAGTTTTTGTGCTGCTATTATGTTCTCTAAAACACTATATATATATATATATATACAGTGTTTTATAAAGCAGTGCATGGTAGATGTCCCAAACGCCGATCTGGAGGAGCGCACATGATTTGATGCGCATGAGCACGGTGCTTCTGGATGAGCTAGCGATTGGCTGTGCGGCATCCAGAGAAAGCCATCCCTTAAACTCCAGTCACATCCCAACCTCTGAGCCCCTAAGCCAACACAAAGGTGTAGGGTGTAGCGCCATCAGCAAAGAACGTCTGCACTCTTGGCGCCTGGCAGCTTCCCTTAGTACCTGCGGCAATATGCATAAAGACATGAGCTGACGGTCCATGCAGGAACTCGCATGCAGGCAAAGGCCGCGCAGTGCCTTTGAGTTTGCACGATGTGTTCGAAGGGTTTAGGGTTCACAGCGCTGGTGTGGTGTAACCACCCGAGAACCTTTCACCCTGGCGAATGAAAGTAGTAGAGCCTATGGGGACCCTTTCGAAGGTTTAAGGCTTGTATCGTGCAGGGATTATTGGGCCTAGAAGCTGCAAGCCTGAAATGCCCAGCCCTTAGCCTTTCAGTCTGAAAGCCGTGAGCACCACACCCCAAAACCCGTCGAAGCATCATGGCGAAGCTCTTTGCCGTCGGGGCTTGGGGTCTTGGAGCTTGGAGGACAGGTTTTAGGGTCTATAGGGGCGGTTCGTTAGAGGTTTAGGCACTCGGAGGGTCTGCAGGGAGTATGAGCTCTCCGACTTGGATCTTCTGTTGGGACTCGTGGACTTCACCCTAAGCGCTATAAGCCGCAAAGCCCTGACATGGCGCACTTGTGCCAGAAAGGCCGTGGGCGATGCTGTTCAAGCTCGGGACATCCAGCCTTCGCAAGGGTTTCGGGTTTCGGGCTGAGGGTGCCGGTCCCTGGCCCCTGAATTCGATTCGGTCCCTCCTCTGAACTCGGGGCCCCCTGGCAGAAGAAGGGACCTGGAAGGAGCCAGGGACTGAAGGTTTGGGGTTATCGTGTCTAAGCCCAAGCGCCATGAACCCCAAGCAGCAAAAAAAACATCGACGCACACCCAGCCGCCATTCCTGCGCGGATCCGAACTCGATCCCCCCCAAACCCTATAAGCCCTCTGCCTCAATCCCTTTGAACCCCGAAGCCGGAAGGAGCCCCACTCACCCCAAAGCTTTTTGCCCTCTTGCGGGCCTTACCGAGGAACGTGAGAGCTGCCCCAGAGCAGCCAAGGCGTACTTCCACTTCCTAGGGCACCAGGCACTTGGCTCCGAAAGCCCCCCAAAACCCCGCAAAACCCCTGCAAACCCTGTAAACCTCTGAACCCCGAGTTCCGCCCCCCAAAGACCCCTAAGCCCCTTCAAACCGCAATGAGGCGTCCGAAGCCCTCAACCCCGAACATGGGATCTCGGGCGGCGTGCGGAGTTCTCTGAGACCCCTGCATCACGAGTGTGTGTGTGTGTGTGTGTGTGTGTGTGTGTGTGTGTGTGTCTGTGTGTGTGTGTGTGTGTGTGTGTGTGTGTGTGTGTGTGTGTGTGTGTGTGTGTGTGTGTGTGTGTGTGTGTGTGTGTGTGTGTGTGTGTGTGTGTGTGTGTGTGTGTGTGTGTGTGTGTGTGTGTGTGTGTGTGTGTGTGTGTGTGTGTGTGTGTGTGTGTGTGTGTGTGTGTGTGTGTGTGTGTGTGTGTGTGTGTGTGTGTGTGTGTGTGTGTGTGTGTGTGTGTGTGTGTGTGTGTGTGTGTGTGTGCGTGTGTGTGCACGTGTGGCTCTGTAACTGTGTTTGTGCAAGCAGTATCGATTGCGTTAGGGACTGCTGGAACGATACTATCTTATCTCAGAACTCGCCAAGAAAAGGAGAGCGAGCCAGTCCGCTGTCATTATGATGAGAGGTTGTTGTGTCTTGGTGCTTGTGCTGCAAGCTGCTGCCCAGCAGCTTGCGCCGTTCGACACGGCTACAGCGTCCAGCGTCTATTCCTCGAAGACATTCGGTGCAGGCCTGGCGACGAGCGAGTCCTCCGGATATTGGTGCAGTGCTGGGGACCATGAACCTGGGCAGAGCGTGTCTTGGACTGGCGTGTTCAAGGCGCGGAGGCAGCTCCTTGGTGTGACGTTGCGATGGAGCTACGCTCCCGGAGAAGTCAAAGTGCTCACCAGCTCGGATGGTGGTAACTTCGAGGAGAGTGTGGGTTGGCGGAAGCTTGCGAGGCCAGAGCCCAGCTTCGAGGACACAATCTTGTTCCCCGAGCCAGTGGCTGCAAAGGCTGTGAAAGTTTTGATGCGTGGTGCCAAACCTTGGGGATATTTTGGCTTGTCCAATGCAGTGGCGATCGCAAAGCCATCTGCCTTCATGCTGGTCAGCGGTGTCCCAGCAGCTCAGGAGCAATGTGTGGTCGCGTCAGGCAGCGGTGTGGCAGCAAAGTCTTGCGTAGATGCGGTTGTGGGCGGCACGGGTGCAGAGATCTTTGCAGGTGCAGGAGGCAAGCTGCAGGTGCTGGGCGGGGCCTGCCTAGGTGTTGTGGCTGGCAAGTTGTCCTTGACTGAATGCCAAGAAGGCCAAGGGTCATGGGTCGTCGCCCAAGATGGGCAAGTCAAGCAGGGAAACACGTGCCTCGTAGTGACGGGAGCACAGGTGGCAGTAGCCGATTGCGAAGACGCCGCGTTGAGTGGTGGTGACAAGTTCTTTCAAGTGGCAGTTCCAGACCATGACCCTGCTGCCGTGGTTGCAGTGCAAGAGGTGGGCGCGCTGCTGCGCGCCAGCGTGCAAAGGCAGCGTGCGCTTGTTGCTGCGCTCCAACGTCTCGTTCCAAGATTGGACTCTTGCAAGCCGTGGACCAGCTTGGCTGTCAAGCAGAGCTGGCCAGCCTTCCTCCAGTCACGATCGCGTGCGGATGCTGAGTCCTTGCCGGCCAAGGTGGGTGCCAGCTTTGGCCCTGGCGGCGCGGAGCTTGATGCCGTGCTTGCAATGTCTGCAGATGTCCTCCAGCTGGTCGAAGCAAAGCGCGTCTGAGCCCAACCCGTCCGACAGCCCGGAGCGCTAAGGTGCTGTGTGCCCCAAGAGGTCATCGACCTTGCACGGCAAGCGACAAGCTGACAATGTTTGCTTCAGGCTTCAGTTGCTTCAGCTTTGCGTTACGCGATAGGGCGTAGGGCGTAGCAGGCAGCAGCAGTGCAGCTGCGCGTCTTTCATGTATGCTTGCAAGCGCAGCCAATCAACAAGTGCATGCGGTGAGCACTGACACACACGTGCGCACTGTCGTCAGTCAACCTGTCATTGCAGACATAGCGATTTTGGGTTGTCGCGCAACTCAAAGAATCAGCCAGGGGTTTGCGAAGGAAAGAAGAATTGCTCGTTGGTGTGTGCTGGTCCTGCTGGGTCTCAGGTCACCGCAATGTCCATGCACATGGTTCATGCTTTGTTTCGCTTGTTGCTGGCGCTGCTCTTGTCTACCTGTGGAGCAGGGGCTGCCGAGCCAGAGATGGACTATGCCTTGCTGCGTGCCAATGTTGTGCAGGCGTACGCGCAGCAAGCTGACGAGATGGCAGAGATGCTCAGTGTTCTGCAAAGCTTGAGTGCTGACACAGCTGCGACGCTGTCTCGCTTGGAGAGCGCTTGCGTCGAGTGACTGCGCTGCATGTGCCCCTGCAGGCGTGCTTGCAAGGTGAGCCTTCCAAGTGTGCAACGCATGGTGGTGAGGCGTTGACCGCACGTGCAGCGGCCCAAGCGGTCGTGGCTGGAGTGTGATTGACAGCTGTGGTGCTTGCTGCTTGCGTTTCCACGGGCACGAGGGAGCGTTGGGCAGCATTTGGCCTTGATAATATGAGTCTAAACGCGCAAAAAAAATCCTTTGGCGTTAGAGTGCGTGAGTGTTGAGCGTCCTTGTGTTGTGGTTCGGCTGACATGTTCGTAATAGACTTCTCCGCTTGACTTGGTCACAGCTTTGGAAGCAGTTCTTGCTAGTGCGTGGCGCGAGTGTCGTTGCTAGCCGGAACGGGGGTTACCGCGATTTCTTGCAGGGCCCCTGCAGTTGCTTTGTTCCCACCCTCCCTTCAGCTGGATGTTGAAGGTCGGGCGGCAATGATCCCGGGAGCTTTTGGATGTCCACACGAAAGCAAAAAGGAGACATTGCGCGAGCTCTCAGTCACTTCAGGGTGTCCTGGCGTGAGCGTAACAGGATCCCGTCTCGCGTGCGCAGAGTGTCGAGAGTCGAACGAGCTCGCGTGCGTGCGTGCAAGCGTGCGTGCGTGGGTGCGTGGGTGCGTGGGTGCGTGGGTGCGTGGGTGCGTGGGTGCGTGGGTGCGTGGGTGCGTGGGTGCGGGGGTGCGGGTGCGGGTGCGGGTGCGGGTGCGGGTGCGGGTGCGGGTGCGGGTGCGGGTGCGGGTGCGGGTGCGGGTGCGGGTGCGGGTGCGGGTGCGGGT
>CAJNDS010000245.1:0-74759 GCA_905221605.1 Symbiodinium natans | reverse complement strand
TGTGTGTGTGTGTGTGTGTGTGTGTGTGTGTGTGTGTGTGTGTGTGTGTGTGTGTGTGTGTGTGTGTGTGTGTGTGTGTGTGTGTGTGTGTGTGAGTGTGTGTGTGTGAGTGTGTGTGTGTGTGTGTGTGTGTGTGTGTGTGTGTGTGTGTGTGTGTGTGTGTGTGTGTGTGTGTGTGTGTGTGTGTGTGTGTGTGTGTGTGTGTGTGTGTGTGTGTGTGTGTGTGTGTGTGTGTGTGTGTGTGCGTGTGTGTGGGCGCGTGTGTGTGTGTGTGTGTGCGCGTGTGGGCGCGTGTGGGCGCGCGTGTGTCTGTGTGTGTGTGTGTGTGGGCGTGTGGGCGTGTGGGCGTGTGGGCGTGTGGGCGTGTGGGCGTGTGGGCGTGTGGGCGTGTGGGCGTTTTACTGCTCAAGGCCTTTTGCCTGTGTTGTGGTAGGGAGCTTGCTGTGAACTGAGGCTTTAGTCGTGAACTCTGTGGGGTAACAGGCCTTTTTCTCAATCCCAGGCTGAGCCTCTCGAGCCATAGCATTTGAGCAACCTTTGTGGGAACTGCTGCGCAAAATCCACACCCTTGTGGTGAGGCTTGGGTGTCCCAGCTGAACCCTTGGGTCTTGTGGTGTGGTTGAGATCCTAGATCCAGCTTTCAAAGCCAGTGCACTGGTGTGTCAGCTTGCAGTCAGCTGTGCTGATTATGCCTCGATCGCGAAGCTACACTGTGTGCCAGTTTTGCAACGACTCTTGGATTTACAATCACAAGATCAAGCACCGTCCTTTGTGCAGATGTGGGCAGCCATGGCCTTTGCAACAGTCGCAGTACACCCAGGATTCGGACCTGGGGTCGTACCAATGGTCCCAGAAGCGTGCCGTTTTTGCCAAGCCGACCAAGCCTGCAAAAACCCAGCCATCCAAGGGCTTTAAGGGTGTGCAGGTCCTTGGTGAGCACTGGGGTTCTTTGCCTGAAGCAGTGCAGCAGGTGCTCAAGAAGAATGGGCTGGCCCCACCGGAGCCTGCTGAAGATGAAGACCCGCTGCTTAAGCTGCTCATGCAGCACAAAGAAGCCCTGCCTGCCGAGATCAAGCTCGAGCTTGACAAGAGGGACCCGGAGCCTTTCGAAGTTGCACTTGCCACCCAGGATGCTTTCAAAACTGCAGTTGGAAAGCTACGGGAGCTTGGCCATCGCAAGTTGCTCCTGCAGCAACGAATTGACAATGCAAAGACTGCCTTCACTGCCTTGCTTTCGCAGATGCAAAACTTGCAGGCGGAGATCAAAGACGCTGAGCAAAAGGTTGAGAAAGTTGGAGGCGACTACCATGAGAAAGTGCTTAAGACGGAGGATGGCACAGATCCTATGGATGTGGAAGCGGTTTTGGGACAGCTTGGAGTCCAGCTGACCCAGGAGCAGCAGGCCACCTGGAAGGCCATCCAGGCCGAGCATGCTTCCAAGCGGAGGAAGGCAGAAGCACTGGATTCCCCCCCGGGCCTTGGTGTAGGGGAGCTGTTAGGCGCTGACGCCGCGCCCAGGCCTTTCGGGCCTCCGCAAAGGCCAGCCCCTGTTGCACATGGGCACCACAGTCAGGAAAGAAGTCGTTCCCCAAAGGAGAAAGAGGGGAAGGAAGGCGAACTTGATAAGTAGGAAACAGGCCGAACCGAGGAGGCTGGGGGCACTGCAGGCCCGCCACCTCGGTGTGATGGCCTTACACCTGCGGAACCTTCCTTTTCTCCAGCGCCAGGGCCTTTGGGTTGCTCCTTTTCCCTTTGCTCACTCCTGGCTTCCCAGGCTGACTGGTGCACCGTTTTAATTTCGCAAGGACAGATGCTCTTCGATAAGTGGGCTAAGCACTTTACAGCTGAGCAATTTTCCGTTCCTTTGCAATTTGCGGGTGATGTTTTGACCTGGTGTGAGGAGGTTTGTACCTTCCTTGCTCAGGATGAGTGCGCATCTGAACTTCTCAGGGTCCCGGCTGGTCCAATTTTTGTTGCTGGCCACCTCGTGGGTGGTACGATCGGCAGTGCCCTTGCGTCTGTTTTCCATGAGATGCCACTCCCACCTTTTCCCACACAACAACCGCCTCCATGCGATGAACCGGCTTGGGTGTTACCCAGCCGAACTTTCAAACCCTCGTCCTCTTGCAAGGCCTCCCCCTTGAAGACCTCTGGGCCCAAGTACTTCTCCAGGGCCGTGTTTGATGATGCAGATCATGTTGTTTCTTCCTTGGACACCCTTGAGGCCTCCCCTAGTCCCAGGCCCCGGAAGAGCACCATACCGAAGCCAAGGCCCAGGCAAGCCCGCAAAAAACAGGTTCAGGAGTGGAAGGCCCTCCTCCACATCCTTGAGGCTGCACCTGTGATGGATATGCCTGCCAAAGAGGCTGATCTGCTCCAGTGGATTGAGGACTTTGGCGAGCAATATGAAACAGGGTCTTTAGCGGAGTGGACTTTGAACCGTATATGCCAGCTCCTTGAGCAATCCAAGGATGACACCCTGGGTGTGATTGAGGCTGTTGACGCTGTGCTGGCTGGCTTCTGTAAAAAGGGGTCAGATAGCCAGCGTCTGCTGATTGGTCAGGCCAATATCACCACCTATCGAAGTGAGATTCGAACTTGGTTGGTGGATCGGGATGAGTCCTTTTGGCTTTTGCAGGAGACACATGTCACTGAATCAGACACCAGAGCCCTGGTGAACAAATTCCAATCTGTTGGAAAGCAAGCTTGGGCGGGCCCTGCTGCACCGACCCAGGGAGGATCTTCAGGGGGCCTCCTCACCCTGGCGACTGGCAAGGCTTTCCTCTTGGATGGCAAAGGGTTTGTGTCGGTTTCAATTAGGTTTAGGGGTTGGGACCTCCTCCTGGTCAACCTTTACCTCCAATCCGGTGTGGGCCCGACCGGAGGGGTTAACCCGGAGATCCTTATAGGAGGTTGGCTGCGCTCCTTAGCCAAACCAGCACGCCCTGGCTGGTTCTTGGTGATTGGAATTGCCCTCCTGATGAACTCCTACGACTTGGATACCCTACCATGGTTAAGGGCCGGCTGGCGGTGCCGACAAGCCCCACAATCAATACGGGGGGAACTTTGGATTATGCGTTAGCGTCGGCCAATCTAGCGCCGGCCATTACACTTACTCCTTGTTGGGACGTTCCGTTCAAACCCCACGCTGCGGTTACCGTTGAGCTGAGGCTTGAGGTTGTGGACCTGCCTCTCCGGCAACTGAAGGGATTCTCCCTTGAGCCAACCGCATCATGCCCTGATGAGTTGCATCTCCCTGAGGCTCAAGCACGTGGTTTGTGGGATACCTCCCAACCACTTGACCATGAGTGGGCTTCCTTCAGTGCTGGGGTTGAGGAGCAACTCTTTTCTGCTGCTGCGGGTCGTGGGTGGAAACTGGAAGACACGTTCCTTCCCCTTGTTAAAACCAGCAGCCCGGAAAAAATTTGGAAAGGCTCGAGGCCGGCCTTTTGGCAATCCTTCCTCCTCTGGACTTCGAAAGCACTTGGAAGTAACCCTGAAGTCAGAGTGATGTCGCTCTTCACTCAGGCGAGAACAAGGATGAACGATCACTGGATCGACATGCCACCACACACTCTCCAAGCCTTGGAATGCCTGCTTGATGCAGATGACCTTCAAAGTCACACGCAAGCTCTTGACATCATTGGGCTCCAAGGGCGAGCCGCTCTGAAGGAAGCCGTCAAGCAGAGTGAAGAGGCCTATAGTCAATGGCTGGAAGCGGCGTGTAAAGGAGGTATGAGAGGTCTGTATAGGGCTCTTAAGTCTGAGGACGTGACTCCGGACAGACCGTACAGACACATCCCCCTTGAAATTCGACCGCACATACGCAGAGCACATTGGGCTGATGTATGGCGGCCTCTGCCAGGCAATGGAGACAACCTCTTAATTGATTGGCACGAGTTACAACAAGCAGCAGTTGCCCAAGCCAGCACGCTCCAGCCGATTACTGGCTCTATGGTTGAGAAAGCCATTAAGAAAATGCCCCACAAAGCCATTGGTGCTGACGGTTGGAGTGTACAGATGCTGCAGAAGTTGGCCCCAGTGCAATTGGAAAGGTTGGCTGCGTTCTTCAACACTTGGGAACGTCAGGGTTGTTTCCCGGCCCAACTTTCTCTTGTTCTTGTCGCTCTCATCAACAAGTCTGAGGATGAGGAGCGACCGATTGGACTGACTCCTGTGCCATATCGCTTATGGGCCAAACTCCGATGGCCGGTCTTCAAAGCATGGCTTGATAAGTATGCCGCCACCCAAGACTGGGACCGCGCCAAGAAGGGCTTATCAAGTCTTGATGTTGCGTTGCGCCGTAAAATGTCTCATGAGATCCTGTACCGGAAAAAGAGACACGGTGTAACGGTGCTTTTGGACCTTAAAGCATTTTATGAAAATGTCTCTCACCACAGTTTTGTGGCCCAGGCCCTTGCCCTTGAGGTACCCCCGCTCATTTTAAATGCTGCAATCTCACTTTACAGTGCGCCGAGATGGATCAGTGCTGAAAAGTGTATCTCTGGGCCTATCAAGCCGACGAAGGGCTTGGTAGCTGGTTGCCCCTTTGCCCCGGGACTCAGCAAGATCCCCTTCGACAGCATCTTACGCCCGGCATGGAATACGGGGCTTGCCAAAACCATTGACCTTTGTGTCGATGACACTAGTTTTGATACTGAAGCTGCTAGCCCTGAGCTAGCTGCGCGCAGGGCAGCGCAGCTGTACAAAGCTGTGGTGGGGGGCTTAGAGCAAGCTGGACTTCCCATCAGCACTGGCAAGACGGCCTTTGTGTGTTCGTCAAAGAAGGTCGAGGCTGCCTTAAAAGGGTACCTTCCTGATTCTGAACAAATCAAGGATGCTGCCAAGGATTTGGGCATTGATTGCACTGCTGGTCGAAGGAGACGTATCCCGGTGCACCGCAAAAGGTTTGGTAAGGGGGTTAAGCGTTGCGCTAGGCTTTCGTCTCTTCGGGTTAAGTCGACACCTGTCAGGGTCCGTGCTTTAAGAGCGGGAGTGCAAACCGTGGGCATGTATGGCCATGAGTCTGTTGGACTTGCTCCCAAAAGGATGCACTGGCTGCGTGCCTCCTTCGCGCATGAATTGGGGCGCATGTCGCTGGGTTCGGTGGATCTGACGATCGACCATGCTGCACCTAAGAGACCGGACCCGGCTTACACGATTATATCCCAGCACTTCAAAGCGATCCACCGGTTGCTGTGTTTTATCCCTGACAGGCAAAAACAGCATTTTGATGACATACTGCCTGACATGTGGATGGAGTACCAGCAAACCGAATATCCCTGGAAGCGCGCTGCTGGCCCAGTAGGGGCACTGCTGTGTTACCTGGTTGACTTGGGTTGGACCCCGGTCAGTGCATCAGCATGGAAGTGCCCGGAAGACACATGCCAGATCACCACTAAGGTCGGCATGCATCATCTACTGTGCTCCCTTGCCGTGGAAACGGATAAGTGGAGGCATACTCGCATTGCCCAGCAGGATTCCCTCTCGCCCCTCTTGACTGGAATTGATTGGCACCCGCTCAAAAAGCTTAGATGTAGGCTGCCGCCGCAGCACAAAACATCGCTTATGGCGGTGTGGCAGGGTGCAATCCGGGCAGACCCATGTGCGACCTGCCTCACATGCGGACGCGCTGCAACTTTGAATCATGTGCTATGGGAGTGTTCCTGGTGGCTAACCAACCTCCCAGAGCCTCCTGCTTTTGAAAGATTCAGAAAAGAGTGGCCGATTTCCTCCTTGTGGTCTAGGGGGATGACCCCGGCTACTTCCTACCCTGACGATGGCCAATGGGTGCGCACAACGGGAGCGTGGAATGATTCTCAGCTCATCAGTGGAGAAGGGGTTTATTTCGCCACCGACGGCTCCCCAGGCCGATCCAAAGATGTCCGTTTTCATCGCTATACGTGGGCTGCAATTGCCTTTAGACTGGATGATGCTGAACCCGCTGTTATTGCAACGGCGGTTGGTACCTTGCAAACCCCGCTTTCGGTGTTCCGGGCGGAGGCGGCTGCTGTTAAATTTGTTGCCGAGCACACTCAAGGGGATGTTGACCTCACTATGGATTGTAAAGGGATTATCCCTAGGATCCAGGGGAAACCCTCCATCCAGTCGGCTGACCTTTTTGAGCCAATCAGGGAGCATTCCCACAGAATCCGCCCCACTTGGATTGCGTCGCACCTTTCGGTTCCCAAGTTCATTGAGCGGTTTGGTGCCAACCAACTCTGGCGTAGGCGGGCCAATGAGCTGGTCGACCGCCTGGTGGGTGAAGCGGCTGAACAAAGACGAGACCCACTCTATGAGTCCAGCATCAAGAAGCTGGATGCCGTGATCACTCAGGTCAACACCTTGTTGGCCAAGCGCTCTGCAGCCCTTCTCTCTTATGACAAGGACCAGGGCCCTCAGGTGCAGTGGCCGGATAAGGACCAGCGGAAAGCTCGGGCGAAGCCTCGTGTTCGTGATTCTGCTGTCATCAAAACGAAAAAGTTTTCAAAGGAGAAGGGACCTAATAAGAGGCTGCAACTTGAAAACTTGATTGCGGGTAAACAACAGCTTGGGCATGCCTGGGTTGAAGGGAGTCGGAAGCCGTCTAACCTGACCGCTAAATGTTCGAAGTGTGGACTGTATATCCAGCAGACCGACCCCATCCATGCCTTCTCCCTTAAGTCCTCGCACCCGTGCCTTGGAGTCCCAGCTGACCCCCCCCCATGGGGCCCTCACCCTGACCACGTGTGGGTTAATTTGGGGGTGTCGTGGGTTTGTTCCAAGTGTGACAGGATGGTCAAGGTAGGAGTCCGCAAAATTCCCTCTTGGATCGGCCAACCCTGTAAGCCTAAGGTGAGTAAAGTTGCAACGGCTAGTTCCAAAAAGGCGAAGGAGGTGACTGACACTGGTGTTAGGAGTGTGAAGTCTTTCTTCCAGCCTACGGCCAGTCAGGAACCACATGCCCGGAACGTGCTCCCGAAACCTAAACCCAAATCAAACTCGAAGCAGTCTGGGCTCAAGCAAGCTAAGATTGCCTTCTAAGTATGCCGCCGAAGCATAAGTCCCCTGCCTCTAAGGCGTACTCAAAAGCCCGGCCGGGCAAGCGTGAGAGAGCTCGGCTTAGAGGTGCAGCTCCTAAGATGCGAGCGCCGCCTGCTGGTGTGAACCCCCCGCCCCCTAGGCGGAGAAGGGTGGAACCACAGGACGAGCAAGCTCCTGAGCCCGGGCCACAACACGTGCAACCCCCTGAGCCCTTGGTGGATAACCAGGCTCAGGGGATGAGGAATCCTGGAGTTGTGCTTCGGGAAAATCCTCAGGTTGAGCAGCACAATCCTGTGCACCGCCCCCCAGCCGTGGTGGCAAACCAGGCTGAGAGGGATGAAGCCCCTAGAATTGTCCTTCGGGAGAATCCCCATGCACCTGGGGCTGGTCCGGTTTTGGGTGTCCCAGACCAGGACAGCTGCTCTGAAGAAAGCGAGGAGGAGCCAATGGTGCCTGATCCCATTGTGCATCCGGACCCTCCCCCAGCACCGCCTGCTGCGCCTATGCTGCCCGCCCCGTTGAACTTTGATGGTATGGATCAGGAAGCGGGCGCAGCCTTTGCTATTGCTGAGAGGGCTCGCAATACCAAGCCAGGATTGGTGGCTTTCAAATCCGATCTGGGCTATGCTGGTGTCTTCCAGGCCCTCCCCAAGGACCTGATCCACGTGTGGTTCAATGACACGGGGGACAGCACTGCGGCGTATATCCACAATGGAAGAACCAGGTATGGATATGATGTTGGCGGTGGCTACGTCTTGAAGGTTGGGACGAAGCAGGCGTTTGGGGATGAGGTGGCGATTTCGGCCTTGCTTCCTAAGGTGGCAGCCACCATCATTGGGGCTGGATCTACGACACTGCAGGTGCTGCTCTCTGGGCGACCATGGGAGTTCAGGTCCCATTTGGTGGCGTGGTCGATGGTGGAAAAAGTCGAGCTCCTCACGGATTTTGGTTCTAGGAACCAGATCCACCCTCAGTGGTCCTTGTATGCCTTCGCCCTCCTTTTGCAATTGAGCCGTCATTTTGCTCTTCGTGATGTGTCAAAAACCAACCTGGGCATTAAACCAGGACTCAGTGCTGCGACGCCCATGTGTGCTTTTTCGATCTCGCGGATTGGCACTTCGAAGGGCTCAATGCTGGAGGTTGGTTTCCCAAGTATAGCTTGCGCAGTTTCATCGAGACCCTTCGATGTGTCTGTGACGTCACGCCGTTGGAGCCGTATCTCCGCAGGCAGGCGGTGGTCCCTTGCCTCAACGATATCATTGCGGTTCTCCCTGCTGCGCTCAAGGCAAACTTGGAAATCCAAATGGTCCTCATGAATGGCCGACTTTCGGATTGGGCTCACCTTGCTGCATTGGCTAACCAATAGGCTTGGGCCCAAGCTTGTTGTGTCAGTCAGGTCTTGGGTTCTCCAGACCACTCCCCCTGGGGCCAGCCTGGGTTGACGTGTGGAACTGCATACGCGCCTCTATGCTGAGCCACTGGCATGTGTTACCCGGCCTAAGCTTGGACCAGGCTGGCAGGGGTGTCGTGAGGGCCAGTGGTGTTACCAGGCCTAAAGGCGTGGTGAGCCAGCCTTGCTGATGAGCCGGCAGTAGTTTGCTCTGTGTACCATAGGGTAGGTGTCCCCCCGACTGTTTCACCTGAGCCAATGTTACCAGGGTAGGTGTCCCCCCGACTGTTTCACCTGAGCCAAAGTGACTCCCAAGGCCTACGGCCGCCTCGTGCGCGTGGTGGGCGTGTGGGCGTGTGGGCGTGTGGGCGTGTGGGCGTGTGTGTGTGTGTGTGTGTGGGTGGGTGTGCGCGTGTGTGCGTGCGTGCGTGCGTGCGTGCGTGGGTGTGTGTGTGTGTGTGTGTGTGTGTGTGGGTGGGTGGGGTGGGTGGGGGTGGGTGTGCGCGTGTGTGCGTGTGTGTGTGTGGGTGCGCGCGCTCGCGCGGCGCGCGCGCGCGCTGCGCGCGTGTGTGTGTGTGTGTGTGTGTGTGTGTGTGTGTGTGTGTGTGTGTGTGTGTGTGTGGGCTTAGCAGGGCTTGGAGTGCTTTGGGGATTAATTGCTCACTGGGAGGGTTCGGGTTTACAAGACTCAGGGTTTCGGAGGAGGTTTGGCCAGTGCCCTGAACCCTGCACCGAAAGCACCTGAGACCCGGACTCCTCGGCCAGAAGCAGCGACACCACGTCCGACGTCAAGGCGGCCGTCTGGTCCGAGTCGCTGATTTAGGGCTTATAGGGTTTAGGGGGGTTAGGGTTAGGGAGGGGTTTTCAGGGTTGAAAGGAGAAGGGTTCTACGCGTTCTGTGACGATTTACGGCTTAGTTTCCTCTGAAAGATGCGGCTAGATTCTAGATACGGTCCTCCTAAGTCAACAAGGTCAATTCTGGCAAATCGTAAGGGCCTGCCATGGCCTGTGGGTAGGGCTCAGGGTGCAAGTTTACATGTCTGGGGTTGCTCTCTGGTCCTGTAGGACAGGCCTACCTGGTCGAGTCAGCGACGTACCGACCCTCAAAACAACCCCGATCTAGCGCCAAAGGAGCCACCTTAGACCAAGAGGAAGCTCACCAGGATGGGGCAATTACATGCCCTATAACCCCGTAAAAAGGCCCTTCACAGGGTTGATTATGGGGATTCTAAGGCCGAATAGCCCATCCTGGCAAGCTTAAACCCTAAACCAAGAAATTCCAAGCTGGACGGACAGTACCCCGGAGTGGGTTGGGCCCAGAAGCTCGGAGTCTTGAAGCCTCAACCCCCAACATTCAAACTCTCATCCCGACAAACCTGAACCCCCAAAGCCCTACTCTCTTCAAACAATCTAAGCCGTCCATCAGCTTGTACTAGTATTCGGGAATAGTTCGGCAAGAGGGGGAACATTTCAACATGTTCCCTTCCAGTAGCCTTGTCTTCCGTGAGGACCTCCAGGGCAAAAGGCCACCTCAAGAGGTGTAAGGTTAGTTGAAGGGTGTAGGGTTTTCAGGGTTTCGGGCTGTGTTGTTCCTGGGCCTTATAGGGCTTCTTTTGGGCTAGGCACCCTCCGAAACCCCATAAACCCTTAAACTTTGCACCCTTCGAAACCTGTCCGAGGGCCCGCACGGTGGCCCCTGTCTCATGAGAATGCTGTAGGCCTTGCAGGTTAGCAGCTGCGAGGCCACGGGGCCACCACTCACAGGGCTGGATCCAGAAAAGTGACCAGGGAGCTATGTTTGGGCTTAAATGACAAGGGAGCCTAGCCCCGGATCGTAGGGTTTAGGTTACCTGGTCTTCATTACAACAGAAGCGCTGCCTGTGACTCACAGAAGTTTGGGATACACACACACACACACACCCTGACTGCAAGAGCCACGCGTTCACCCAAATGCCACATCGCACTTGAACCCAACTCTTCAAACAGCACTAAACCCTAAAGCCTAAAGCCTAAAGCCTAAAGCCTAAAGCCTAAACCCTAAACCCTAAACCCTAAACCCCACACCGAAAACCCTAAACCCTAAACCCTAAACCCTAAACCCTAAACCCTAAACCCTAAACCCTAAACCCTAAACCCTAAACCCTAAACCCTAAACCCTAAACCCTAAACCCTAACCCTAAACCCTAAACCCTAAACCCTAAACCCTAAACCCTAAACTTCCTACAGCCCCAAACTGGGCCTGGCCTTGCCACCCTGGGGCTGCGTTGCTGCAAGGATCGCCAAGGAGAGAGCCCAGCCGTCCTGCCGTGTCCGCACGCATGGTCAGAAGCCCTTCATCCCCTGCTGTCCTATGAGCGAAGCCTTCACGTGCCTGTCCTATGCCCAAAAAAAAAGGTTTAGGGTTTAGGGTTTAGGGTTTAGGGTTTATAGGTTTAGGGTTTATAGGTTTAGAAACTCGGCAAACACTATTAAAGTCGAAACCCGACTCCCCAAAGCCAGTGAACCGGCAGAAAGGCCTTGCACGCCGCCAGGAGCTCCTCCAGCTCCCGGGCCGTGGGCCCAAGGCCCCGCGCCCGCAAACTGCGCGGAAGAGGGTCCTAATTACCTTGAGAGCCTTACACCGTCTGCTAAACCCCTATCGACCTCGAACCCTAAAGCCCCCTATAGGGCCTGAAGCTGTAGGCTTGAGAATTCAGGTGTCTGTGGGACTTTCTTGTCGTGGTCGAAACCTCAGTAACCCCAAACCCTCAACCCTAAACCTCAAACACATCGACCCCCGAAACCTTAAGCTTTCGCTGCCATGAACACTTATAGGGGCCTGCGTAGAAGCGCCCACATCGCCTCATATTGCCGCGCCCGCGCGCAGCAAAGGAGGACTGCCTTGGGAACAGGCAGCCCCCTTTTGGCGGGGGTGGGGGGGGGGTTGAGGTTGAGGCTTGAGGGCAGGTGGCTTCGGGCCGGAAGGCTTCGACTTTAGGGCTTACAGGGCTTCAACTCGCTGACCCCTGAACTCGATAAACCCCCTGGCATGTCGAGGCTGAACTCAGCACCCCACGCAAAGATTCAAAGGCAGGGCTTTCGGGTCTGGGAGATTTTGTGTGGGCTAGGCACAGGGAGCCTTTTGCAAGGAATACTACGAGAGGAAAACCACGATTCAGACTTCAAGATGCACTCTTGGGGATCATAGACGGAGCTCGAATCAACAAGGCCCCGACGATCCAGGATAAGCGATCCTCTTTGAGGCACGGTGCCTCTGTAACCAAGGCCTTGGACGAGAGACTACTTAGTAAGGTCCACATGCAGAGGTTGTATGGTCTCTCCACGGAAATGAAGTAGGGTTTCTGTTGCTCGTATCCTCAGAAGAATACCCCCCACCCCCCCCACCCCCCCCACCCCCCCCCCCCCCCCCCCCACATATGATCCAGGACTAGTACGTACCCCGCCCCACCCCACCCCACCCATGGCATTCATGGTGTTAAAATAATCAACTGGCTGGATTAAGGGTTTAGGTCTCCCCACTCCCCCTCTCCCCCCCCCCCACCCTTGTGTGGTTCATGGGTGGTGCCTGTAGAGTAGGGATATGGTTGCCCTCTCCCCTCTTGTGGTGCGTGTCCGTGTCGGGGCTGTAGGGTTCAGGGCAGCGTGAGAGGGGGTTCACCAATAACAGTAATATTAACGCTGTTTCATTTCTGTTGCACTTCGTGGTGTCAATCGTTGGAAGACAATGGCTCGTCATTGCCAGAGGCAAAACTCCACCCATCCCTTGAATGTCACACCTCATCTGACTGGCTTGGCCTTAAACCCTCTGAACAAATGTTCATATTAAGGGTCCCTTTTTAACCCAAATCAGGAAAATAACAAATGTCCCAAAAACCAACCTAGCTGAGTTCCGAGCCAAGGCCAAGACCCATTGCCCAGCGCCAGTCAGGGCGGTGAGGACGGCAGTCCACGTGACCGGGTCGGGGCTGGCGGGCGGGTCGCGATTGATTCGGCGCCCTCAACCCAACCCTGAACCCAAAAAACCGATAAACCCGAAGCCCTTATAACTCTAAACCCCTCCCGAAAGCCGTGTGCCGGCTTGGTAGCTTAAAACTTAGGCTCGCGAAAAGGCTGAGCTCTATGGGTTTCAGGGTCAAAGCCTGGCGTTTCGGAGTTTAGGGCCCCAACACTTGGCACAGCCAGCTCCCTGAGGCCTGTCGCAGGCGCGAAGGGCTGCCAGAGCCGACTTCCAGCCCAAGCCGCGCCCAAAGGCAGAGACCTGGGTTCGGGGCTGCTCGAGTTTATTTAGTTGGGACTTCGGGTTTACATGGCAAAGACGTTGACGCCTTCAAGCATGTTTTGGGCCCAGCTGATCCCCAAGCCCAACCCCCAAAACCATGGCAAGACGGAGTGGGTTTTCAGGAATTTGCTGGCAATGCCAGTGGTCGCTTCTTGCCCGATGTTTGCATGAGTAGGTGAAGCCCTTCCTTACAGCACTCTTACAGCCCCCTTTCATCTAAACCTCAACATCCTAAACCCTAGAACCCTAGACAACCACCCCCAAATAACCACCCTCTTAGCAAGGATTTAGAGCACTGGGACTTCGAGTTGTGTCAAGGGACCGTGTAGAGTACGTACCTCTTTTACCTACGACTTCCCTACACTAAGACCCGCAAGAAATGCAAGGGGCGGCTCCGTGGAGCCTGCTTTAGTGTAAAGAATCGGAATTCGGGGAGAGCCGAACTAAAGCAGAAACGAATCAGGGTACCATTGGGGAGGGTTCGTAAGCCCCAAACCCTAGACCCTAGAGATAAGCCCACAGAAACGAGGGGGCACCATTAGACGGTCCTAAGATGCGCTGGATTATGCTGGACTATGGGCCGCGGACAAAGTGCTGACAAGTAAGATCCCCTTCGCCCCAAGAAAAGAACTCAAAACATATGCCACAGGCAAGGCCAAAACCCTAAACCCTAAACGCTAAACGCTGAACCCTAAACCCTAAACCCTAAACCCTAAACCCTAAACCCTAAACCCTAAACCCTATAAGCCCTAAGCCCTAAGCCCTAAGCCCTAAACCCTAAACCCTAACCCTAGCCCTAAACCCTAAACCCTAAACCTTATAACCCTACAACCCTACTAAACCCTGTAAGCCCTAAACCCCATGGAGGTGCTAGATTGTAAGAAAAAAACATACTGTTGGTTACCAGGGAATGAGGCAATTAGGGCCCTATATATAATATATATATATATGGTACCCCCCCCCCCATGGACCTACCTTTTTTTTGAAACCTCGGCTTGACCGATGTTTCAAAAAAGGGTGGCTTCTCCAAAACATTGGTTTTACCAATGT
The DNA here is from genome assembly GCA_905221605.1 of Symbiodinium natans. Taxonomy (NCBI): domain Eukaryota; class Dinophyceae; order Suessiales; family Symbiodiniaceae; genus Symbiodinium; species Symbiodinium natans. The sequence continues at coordinate 61,017 of CAJNDS010000245.1, read as the reverse complement.
TTTGGAACCCCTACCTTCAAAAAACATTGGTTTTACCGATGTTTTTTGAGCCCATGCTCACGAAACATCGCAAAAACCAATAAAAACCATAAAAACCATGATTTTCCAAACTATAGGCTTGGGGTCTCCGAGTAGTTTGAAAAATCATGGTTTTTATGGTTTTTATTGGTTTTTGCGATGTTTCCTGAGCAGGGGCTCCAAAAACATTGGTTTTACCGATGTTTTTTGAAGGTGGCCTCTCCAAAACATTGGTTTTACCAATGTTTTTGAACCCCTACCTTCAAAAAACATTGGTTTTACCGATGTTTTTTGAGCCCATGCTCACGAAACATCGCAAAAACCAATAAAAACCATAAAAACCATGATTTTCCAAACTATGGGCTTGGGTCTCCGAGTAGTTTGAAAAATCATGGTTTTTATGGTTTTTATTGGTTTTTGCGATGTTTCCTGAGCAGGGGCTCCAAAAACATTGGTTTTACCGATGTTTTTTGAAGGTGGCCTCTCCAAAACATTGGTTTTACCAATGTTTTTGAACCCCTACCTTCAAAAAACATTGGTTTTACCGATGTTTTGTGAGCCCATGCTCACGAAACATCGCAAAAACCAATAAAAACCATAAAAACCATGATTTTCCAAACTATAGGCTTGGGGTCTCCGAGTAGTTTGAAAAATCATGGTTTTTATGGTTTTTATTGGTTTTTGCGATGTTTCCTGAGCAGGGGCTCCAAAAACATTGGTTTTACCGATGTTTTTGGAAGGTGGCCTCTCCAAAACATTGGTTTTACCAATGTTTCTTGAAGGTGGCCTCTCCAAAACATTGGTTTTACCCAAGTTTTTGAACCCCTACCCATGTTTTATATAAATTTTCTTGATCTAGAGCCATAGTCATATATAATGTCGCACACCATGTGATCTGCATGTGCCACCTTTTGGTACCCAAGGCCAATCGATCTCACTGAGCCGCCATGTAGGTTTCGGAGACTTCATCGATCCACAAAAAAATGGAATCCTGCAGAGCCGTCATGCGCGTACTTTCTGCTTTCGCTATGTGCAGTGACCTGCAAGCTGCAAGACTATGACACGGAGCTTCACTCAGCTCAAATTACTGTAGTTCGTTTCCCTGATACGATAAGAGTCACCATGGCTGAGCGTGATGGTGACACCGCAGTGAGCACCGGGCTCGATGCCACTCGAGGCATGCATCTCTCGAAGCAACTGCCCTACCCAATATGGTCTGATCAGGCCCTGGGCGGCATCTCCATCATGGATCTTCCTATGACGGAGCTGGGCAATACCAACACTCTTCTCAAACACTTCGTGGATGTGATCACGAATGTGCCGCCCCCCGACAAAAACACCATTGAGTCCTTGATTAATGCTGGCAAATGGAATGAGCTTCCTCCGCCTTTCTGTCCCAAGCAGAAGCTGGACGTCAAGCTTGTCCTTCAATTTGCCGTGCTCCCACTCACAAACGGGAATGTCTGCATAGTGAAGCATGTTCAGTCACCTGATCTCAAGCTGACAAAGTCTGTCGTGGACACCCTCTGCCACGGCACGCCCCATGTGCTGAATTGGCATGGTCGCAACGCTTACGATTTCAAGAAAGCATGGCAATGGTTCTTTGAACAGCTGGGAGGGTGGCAGTGTCGCTGCTACTCCCTTTCTGCAGTTGTTCCCCATCAAGAAAAGGCTTCCAAACAAGGCTACTATCTCTCTACCCTCTCGGAGGAGGATGTGGACAAGGGCTTTGCCTTCATCGAACAAGAAGCCGGCAACCTCGCAAGTGAGTGGAAGCGAGTGCAGTGGATCACTAAAAACCTCCACGTGAACCAGGACTCGCCTATTTTTCAGTGGCCCATCTCCACGGTCGAGAAGTCCATTCGTGCCATCCAAACCGATGGTGTCCTCGCACTTCCCGTAGAAAACTTCTTCTTCACCCTGGCAGACTTGGACTACCAGATTTTGAAATTTGGCGTCAACCCCATTCTCAAAACCATGACCACACATGCCGTGGGGGTAGTTGGAGGTCCGGGAAGTGGAAAAACGCCACTCGCCAGAATCATAGCCCTGTGTGCCTCTCGTTTTTGGAAACGTGAACAAGGCATCACATCTCCACCTTCGTATCGCGAGGCCTCCGAGTTCGACTTTTTCCGGGGTCACCCAGGTCGCAAAGACCGTCCTGACATTCATGATGATGGGCGGCTTGCTGAGGAACCCATCAGAAAAATGAAAGGTTTCACCGACGTTGGTTGTACTATGTTGACCAAAGAGCGGTGGGGCGCGGCTAAGTTCGTCCAAGGGCAAATGAGAGTCTTTGTCTGCAACGACTACGACTCCACTGAATGGATTGAGAAGCATCAAAACATTCGGGCCGGCACGGTTCTGCAGATGCCCCATGAGCAATTCCTCGAAGTCGTTTCCCCAGTCTTTCCTAAGGATACCAAGCTACCACACATCATGGCAGTCTTGAAGCGTGCCAATGTCTTGGTCAACGCGGGAAACCTGGTGATCTTCAGACGTGCCAGTCAGGAAGAGAACCGGGTCCCTTGTCTTGTCTTGCAAACTCCCGTGGACTACCTGAAAACAGAGGCACAGCAGAGGTACATGCTGTATCGCGAGAACAAGCTTGTCAAACCAGCTTCCTTCGAAGATGACGTCGCTTGGGAGGCCCGCTATCTGGACGCAGTCCTTCATGACAAGGTCCTTCCACTCCCCAACCCGACTATCATCAATGATGCCCAGCATCGTCTCTTTCATGATGAACCTCGCCCACCTGCTCACAGAGACATAGAAGCCGCGGCTCCTTCCTCACTGCCTGCAGTGCCCTCGGTTCCCAAAGCGGTTGCCGTCAAGAAAGAGTCTGTGACTTTCCGAAGGGCTCTTTCCAGTTTGCAGGGACATGTCATCGATCTTGACTCGCCTCCAAAGAAGGCCTTGCGTGCCGGATATGCAGACGTGAAGACTGAGATCTCGGATGCTGCAAATGAGCCTGCCAGCCCAACATCTTTGATGGCTGCACCCGTCCCCCCCTCGAAGCCTTCCTCACCGGGCTCGATGGCTGCACCCATCTCTCCCTTGAAGCCTCCCTCGCAAGGCTCGTCTATGGACATTCATGACCCAATGGATGACCTCTCACATGAAGAAGGCCTCGAAAATCTCTCCCAGGAGCTGGCCGATATCATCGACCAACAGGAGACCGACTGAAAGGAAACCAACATCTGAGTCTGTCTTTCGGCACTTTAGCTCATGGCATTCCCCGTGTCACTCACATATCTTTTCTTATATGTGCATTCTTTATATACATAGTAACACATAGTGCACACATTTCAACATATCATGCATATATATGTATATAATACGGGGGGAATTTTGATGCCATGATGCTCTGCAGCTAGTAAGAGAAGGAGAAAACGCGTCTCACACGACATGGCCCTGCGCCCTAAACCTTCGTCTGACGTGTGTGGCAAAGCAAATGAAGGTCGTTCAACGAAAAGGTCTTTTGCAAGCAATGTTCCTGTAAATCTGGCATGCTGACAGCAGCGGTTTCGAAATCTGCATGGTTATATTTTTGAAGCAGTTTTTTTGAGATCAAGCCAGATTTCCTATAGCCAGTTGCAGTTATGGGCAAGCGCTACAACCTCTTCCCTGATCCCAAGAAGGGCAAAGGACGGATGGTCCTGAAGAAGCCTGCAGGGGTCAAGTCAGCCTCGTGGTCCAAGGTGCCTTACCAGCGTCACAAACTAGGAGGAGGTTTTCTTCGCAAGGATCAGACGAAGTGGCGTCGCAACATCCAACAACTCCTAAAGGCAACCGACAACCAAATCTTGGACATGCTCATGAAGGACAAGTTCCTGCCGAACTGGGAGGGTTGTGTATGTCCTTTCTGCAACAAAGGTGTGCTGGGTCCATTGTCTGATAGGCCTTCAAGGGACACCAAGGCCTTCAGGTGCAACAAGAAGAACTGCCAGAAGTACGTCTCTCCGGCTCATCTGCATCCCCTCTTCACAGTCCTTCGTGGTCCAGAAGGGCACAGCCTCCAAGTGCAAGCTACTGCACTCCTCCTTCGCCTCGCTGGAGTTCCTCTGGCCACCATCCATCTGCTCACGAACATAAATCACAAAGCAATTGAGAGGCTCAACAGCAATCTCAATTTCCTCCGGAGTGGCCACGTCACACAGGTTGAGAAAACCATCAAGTTTGGGGGCGCCCCCAAGGCTTGGAGAGACGTGGAGGTGGATGAGGCTTGCTTCGACAAGCGGACTCTGAAGCCGTGGGAGCAAACAGAGAAGGATGCCCAGCAAGGCAAGAACACTGAGTGGGAACAGTGGGGAGGGTTAGTCCAGCGAGGATGTCCCAAGAGCTTGGTCCTATTCAAACTTCGCCCTGCCATCACAGTACCCAGAGCACCGGGGCCAGGTGCTATTCGCAAGGTAGACTGGACTCCAGTGGCCCAGAAGTGGCTCAAGAACAGGCGTGTCATCTTGCACTCGGATTCGGCCCGGTCATATCGCAGCAAGGTGGATGGAATGCTGCACGATGCAGTCGTCCACAAGAAACGCAGGGTCAAAAAGGGCAACAAATGGGTGTGGGTCAAGCCTGTGTATGTGAAGATTTCCACTCACAAGCTTCCGGATGGCACCGTCATCAAGACCAAGGGGGGCACCCAAATCATCGACCGTGCCTGGCGTTTTATCAAAGACCGTCTCCGATTAAACCAGCATGGCAAGGCATCCTCCAAGCAGCTGGCAGCCCAGATCCGTAGTGCACAGTACGAGTACTGGCACCGCAACGAGGATCTGTGGGTATGCACAGGCCAGCTCTTGGATGAGTACATGCGAAGCATTGTCACCAAGCCTGAGTGCTAGAGGATCAGCAAGACTGGGGTCGCTGCTTCTAGCATACTAACACCGCCTCGCCTGAAACCAAGACCATCTGATGTTTGCTAAGCACTCCCACGTCTCTGTGGAGCTTCGCCCTCGCTGTAAAACAGATCTGCCGTCACATCTTTTGCATGCTTTGCTCACAGCATCCAATTCCCAAGTCATCTCTCTGCCCGGGGCATCTGGCTCAGACACATGCCACACACACACACCAACAAAATTCGGACACCTGCCAACCACACACCAGCAAAACAAAGGAAATTGGTAGGTCCATGGGGGGGGGGGTAGCATATATATATATATATATACCCTTTAAGGCTTTAAGGGATAAGATAGGGTACCTCACATTCCCTGCTAACCAACAGCAAGTATACCCTAAACCCTAGCCCTAAACCCTAAACCCTAAACCCGATAACCCCATAAACCCTATAAGCCCCATGAGCCCTAAACCCTATAGCTGGTCCAAGAGTCGGCCACGTTGAAATTGCCCAGGTCCATCTGGATCCCCAGGCCCTGCACGCCCCTGGGGCTGGTTGGATGGCTCAAGTCTTAGGGTTTCGGGTTTAGGTGGCTTTGGGCTCATATGGGTCCAGGGTTAGGGTGGTTTTGGGCTTGGGGCTTAGATTTCAGGATGTAAAGACATCGGGATCCTTCTGAGCAGATTGGGATCTGAAGCAGGCTCCCAGAGCCTCAATTACGGGGCCTTCCGGGCAGCTTGACCAAAACCACCCCCTCAACCTGAGCCAGCCCCAGGACACCTGAACCCTAGTTCCCCTAAACCTGATACAACAAAAAAAGAAGAAGCCCTGATAAATCATGCGGCCAACGGTAAGTCCACAATCAACGCAAGACTAATCAGCCCCAAGCCATCCTGTGAACCGTAAAGCCCGGTGACCCCTGCTGCCACGCAAAACCGCCGGTGCCACAAACACCAAACCCTGGGATTAAACCCTAAACCCTCAACCCTCAACCCTAAACTCTAAACCCTGAACCCTAAACCCTAAACCCTAAACCCTGACTCCGGGGCCCGTTCGAAGCTCACAATCGACCCACAATTACCCCCGAGTTCTTCCCACACGTTGTAGAGTGCTCCGCGTCCCCCTAATGTGGGTGTTTACGACAAGAAGGGACCCCAAATAGTAGGATTCAATGTAGAACCAACCTAGCAGAGTTTTAATGCAGCTGCGTGGCCCAAACATCGCGACGGACGACTCCCACGCCTGCTCTGCTTCGAAACCCATCCCCCTACACCCTGAACTCCTGAACCTTAAACCCTGAACTCCTGAACCATGAACGAACAGCCGTGAACACAGTCCTAAACCACAGCTTTCTCGAGCCGCGGGCCGAAGACTCCCGTATGTTCCGCCCTCCTGAACCGTAAACCCTAAACCCTATAAACCCCAAACCCCAAAACCCTAATCCCCTCTAGTCCCTAACACCAGAACCCTGGAGCTGAGACGCCGCAGTGCCTGAACTAGCCCCTAAACTCCAAACCGACCCCCCACACACCGCAAAATCCAGTGACCCCTAAAGCCCTAACGCCTGCTTACCTGTAAACCCAAAACTCTGAACCCTAAACCCCTGAACCCCCCGAAACCCCCGAAGCCCCCTAAAGCCCCTAGACCCCCTATAAACCCTATAAACCCCCCAAAAGCCCCCTAAACCCCTAAAAGCCGCGTGTCTCGCCTCGGCCCGAGAGGCTGCGCTGGTGGCACTGCTGGCGGTGAAGCGGTCAGGCCGTAAGCGGCGGCCTCGGATTTGACACAAAAAAGAGGTTTGCGTGGGGAATATAGGCTGTAATAGGCCTTGTGAAAGGTTAAGACAGGTTTCGGGTTTAGGGCAGTTCAGGTTCTGCAGGGAGGGCTTTCTAGATTTCAAGGTGTACAGCTGCACATCGGTACAGCTTTGAAGGCGTTGTAGACTTTTCGACGATTTGCTGCGGTGCTGGCCGTTTCCAAGTTTGCAGCTTGGTCTAGATAACCTTCGTAAAATTCGGATCCGGGAGCTGTAAGGGTTTGAGCGGATACCACTAGTCACAAAAAACATCGCTGGCTTCCCCCTCCGCAACCAAGAAGAATCTCAAGCCCTGCAATAAGCCCTGCAACCTGAACCTAAACTTGTAAACAGGGGGGGGGGAATGGCTGTGCAGGCTGTGCAGGGTTTTGTCGGCTCGCAGGCCGCACGCGCTTTTGGGATGGCTGGATGGACACCGATTCGGATTGGTGGTGCTATAGGAGGCTTGAGGTCTGAGGCTTCGGTGCTTAAACATGTTGCAGCTCAGCAGCTTTGCATGCGGAGCAGCATCTGCGATGCGCGCAGCCACTGTGAAGCCTTGTCGAAGGCATCTGCCAGGGAGTTGCATGAAACGTCGTCCAGGTCTTGGGAGCTTTGGGCAGCTGCCACAAGCTCCTCGCCTAAGCGCCAATGGCTGCCACGTGCACAGCAGCTAAGCGCCGAGTTGAATGAGACGATGTCAGGTTGGATCCGCAGGCTCGGGATGTGGGACACCAGGAGCTGCGCAGCTTCCTCGGCACCATCGCAGGTGGCCAGGGCCGCATTGGCCAGGAAGGCATCAGCCTGCACGTGCTGGCACGGCAAGTCAGCCAGCAGGCCCAGAGCGTTTGTCCACTGGCTGTGGCCACCACGATAGGCAAACATCAAATTCCCAGCGGCCGTCGCGGAGGCCGGCAAGTGGCGATGCTTGCGCTCTTGCTCGATGAGGGCGGCTTGCTCCCAAAGATTCGACCGCGCCACAGCCCCCAAAGCTGCGCTCAGGCACGGGGTGTCAGCCTGTAGCGACTGCCGGCCGATGTACCCAAAGAGCTGCAGCGCGCCAAACCACACCTACAGTAGCATGCAGAGCCCTGTTGCATCGGCCTAGGCTATACCTGGTGATCTTCACAAAAGAGATTGTTAAGAACGACACAGCTTCAAGAACTTTAACTTTGTAATCAAGATACACTCTTCCGGTCGCAGGCGGTGATGACAGCGCTGCAGGCAAAGGCATCTACCTCGAGGAGTGCGGTGCCAGCACCCTTCAGGGCGGCCAAAGCCTTCCGCCATCGGGAGGCCCGGGCGACCGCGGAGAGAGTCTTCGTAAACTCCAGAAGCGCCTTGGCTGCAGAGGGCTCATGTGGGTCGACTTTAAGGGCTGTACCCTGCAAATGACCCTTAAAGGGGGGGTTTAATTACGACGGTTAAGTGTGCGGCTTGGGGTTGCAGGTAGGGGTGTGTCTCTGTGCACGCTGCTCAAGGAGCTCAAGATGAAAGGCGAACCTACGTGGCCCGTAACACCACAAACGCGCCAAAACCGCCAAAACCTGACCTCTTCGTTTTTGGGTGGCGGGCGATCTTGCCAGCCCTGAAGATGGATCAACACTTCGCCACTATAAGCACAAGACCTGCTCGTTACACGTGCCTCTGAGGCACTGGGTCCTTCCGAGCACCCTCAGTTGGGCGGTCAGCCGCGGCAAGCGACATGTCACGCCCATGGCCTCCCAGTGGAACGGCCAAATCATGGCTGTGGCCCGAAGACCCGAAGGGCCAACCTACTGGCGTCAGGACCCCTCCGTACAGGGTCCGAGTCCCCAAGCAGATAGCAGCAGCTCAGTTGACAGGAATATCCTTCTTCTTGTTTGTTGAACCATTGACCCATTGACCCCACTCAGCCCCTGTAAACCTTGAGCTCCTCAGGTCTTCAAGGTAAAGCTCAAAAATGAAGCTCAACAGTCAAGCTCAATAGCCCTAAGCCCTGTATGTAAAGCTTCACACTCCTCAAGCCCTATGATGTGTCTTCCTCGGTTGGATACTCGGACCCTGCGCGGAATCTGGTCGCACGGGAATAAGGAGCGGCCCGGTCGCTGTTACGGGGCTTCGGGGGCTTCAGGGTTGAAGCTTAGGTTGGGTTTAAGGGTTGAAGCTTAGGGTTTTGGGTGGGTTTAAGGGAATTTTTTGGGGGGGTTGCAGGGCTGCTTTGAAGGAGGCTACCATGCATGGCTGAGAGGAGCTACCCTCGGGTTTAGGGTAATTAGGGTGTGGCTCTCATCCTACTGCCGTCACTCGCCGGCGGAAGCGCGCGCGGACGTTGTCATGAGGGTATCATGAGGGAACACGAAGATGGGGTAGTGTAGGTGGAGAAACAGCTCCGTTGCATTTGCAGTCTTGCAGTGCTCACTTTGGCACGCCGCGTCGCACGCAGGCAGCAGCTTGCACCTTCGGACATCCCGCCCTCTGCTGATACTTTGGGACCCCACCTATTCCCTGCAAGCCATGCAGCCCTCAAGCAAAACTCCTCGGGTGTACAGCACCAAGAGGTCGCAGCGACACCCACCTGCAGCACACAAGGCAGCTCAGGCTCCGAAGGTCTTAGGCTTAGTGTTGAAGCTCTGATCAGGGCCACCATCGAAGTTACACACCGACCTGCCTTTGCCCTACAGCCTAAACTGCCCAAAATGCCCGAACTGCTTCTGCTTTCATACCCTTGGCAGAAGCCGAGGAGGCTGCCACCGAGAGCGCTGCAGTCCGCACGCCAGGATCGGCGTCTTTGACGCAGGCCTCATGATCCATTCAACAATACAGTAGTATTTTCACATAATAGTGCCATACAATAATCAAAGAGTATAAACATGTATTAGCATAATCGTAGAACTCTCTTTCTGGGCTTAGGGGCGACGTTGGGTTCTAACTACAGCAATAAGCCGCAACCATCTCAGGCTCGGCCTCCAGGCTCTTCCCTTGTAGCCTCAAGGCCTCAAGCCCTTTTACCCTGGACCACAGAGTCCGAGAAGCCTACTGGGAGGGGGATCGAAATTGAAGGCCTAAAAGAGCTACCCGAAAGAGCGGCCAGAATGTAAACCCTAAACCCCAAACCCTAAACCCTAAACCCTAAACCCTGAGCCCTGAGCCCTGAGCCCTGAGCCCTAAACCCTAAACCCTGAACCCTACCTGGAACATGAAACGTTCAATTTTGCAGTGGAAATCTGCGTGCGCCTAGAAGTTTAACAGGACATTTCCTTTTAGGATGTTTGCGTGTTTGCATGTTTTTGAATGCCGCTCAAAAATGGCCGAAGGCCTAGATTTTGGTAGGTGCTTTGGGGTCCAGGTAAACCCTCAACCCAAACCCTAAACCCTAACACCCACCCACATGCCCGAAAAGGGCCCGGCTGCTAAAGTGTGGCCGATCTCGGAGTACTGACCGTGCAGGCGTCCGCCCATGGAGCGCACCTCGGGGAGCTCCAAGGAGTTTCGGGTTTAGGGCTTGGGGTTTAGGGTTTACGGGCCTGGGGCTTTTGGGGGAATTGTCACCCTTTCTCAGGCGTTTGAGTGCATTGCTTATGGAAAGGTGCTTGAAGGGTCGGATTCCCTGCTTTGAGGGCTTATGGAACCAAAGCTTCTTCTTCCAGCGGGAAGGTAGGATCGAAGTGCATCGTGGAACCCTGCAAGCCCCATACACCCTCAACTTGGATGTTCCTCCATATACTAGTAGTCCTTAATGGGTAATATAATTGGGGGTACTGTAATCCCGATTAAGGACTGCTAGTATGAGGGTGAACATCCCAACCCTCAACCCTAGGGGAGATCCTAAGCCCGCATGGCTGGCAAAGAGAGCCCTGGAGCCCTCCAGATCAAGAAAGGCCAAGGGCCCTGCAAGCTCTCGCGCTCAAACCCTGAACCCCTTGACTCTAAACTCGTTCTTGGATCCGTCGGTTAGACATTGAACTTTTTATGGCCTTTCAGCTAAGCATAGCCGACAAGATGCAATTATGTGCTTCCCAAAGCGACTGGTACAACAGAACACCTTAAGGGCCCCTAAATACCCACACACCCTAAGGCACTGACATCCAAACTGCCTAACACCCTAACTGCCCTTCAAACAGGGCCTGCTAACATAACAACAACCCTAGGCCTAGAAAGCCAATACTTCGACCCTAAACGCCCTAAAAAAAAAAAAAACACGCAGCAAAAGTCCTGTTCCCTTCAGGTCCCCCCCCCCCCCTCTCCCCCAAGAACCCTCTCAGACTACTCGAGATGCTCAAGGAACCCGGCGGACAAGAACCCTAAACCCTAAACCCTAAACACTAAACCCTAGACCCTAAACCCTAAACCCTAAACTCTAAACTCTAAACCCAAACCCTAAACCCTAAACCCTGAACCCTAAACCCTAAACCCTAAACCCTAAACCCTAGACCTTAAACCTTAAACCCTACAGAAAAATAGAACACAAGCACCAATGCAGAGCAAAGCAAACTCCTTAATGACAACAAAACGATCCACGTATGATCTTGTAGTCCTGAAACCCTGCACCCCCTATAATATAGCCTAAGCACATTTACAGTTGAGGCTTTTTTAGTTTTATAGGGTCTACGGTTTAGGGTTTGAGACCAAACCCCGATATTAGCTGTAACGCTATAACCTCAAAACCTCGGAACACAACAACTTTGATCTAACCCTCCCAACCCTCCGATTTCATACTCCCCCAGTACTAACCCGAAAACATAGCTTCGAACATTTTAGCGAGCAACAAACATGAAGCAAAACTAGCTTGCATAGACAGGATGAGACGTTCCATTCCGAAAATCATTCTTTAGAACAAGCTGGATAACCAGTCTGACTCCACTTTTGCCTTTTCACAAACGTCCAGAGCGATTTGCGATGATTGTTTTTAGCCACGAAAAATCGGCCGAAAAGTAGATTAAAATTAGGGGCCTCCATTGACGATTGCGCCGTTTGCCCCCTGAAACCCCAAACAAGCCTTAACCTTCTCTCCAAGGCATGTTTGGGGTTACCTTAAACCTATTCTGAACTACCCAAAAATTAAAATGATTTCTAAGTATCCCTAAGAAACCCGCAAAGCCATGTCAAGTGCGAGGCGCCAGTGAAGCCAAGAGCTCCAATGCGGCGTGGCGCCGCACCGGCACATCGTCGGCTGCGGAGGGGGGGGCGATGTCTTTATTTTTTTGGGCGGATAGGGCTTTACCTTAGGAGCAAATCTTGGCTTTTGGGTTTGAGGTTTCCTGTGTTGTGATTCCGGTTCATGGGGAGATTGGGGGCGTTTCTTATAGCTTTGGGTTTGGGGTGAGGGTCTGAAACTCCGCAAGACAGGAGCACTCCTCCTCCACATATCCCTTGGAAACCCAAATCCCAGAAAAGCCGAAGCCCACCTAAGGCCCAACCCTAAACGCCAAACATATTATAAGCTTTAAAAGCCCTACGCATACTAAGAAATACTAAGCCCTTATAAGCCCGAAGGCCAGCCCCGAAACGCTAAGCCAAGAGTACCGCAGCCCTGTACTCAGGGGAAGAAGGTGTGTAGTCAATTCGCCCTGCAAAGCTCTGGTTGAGCGACAGCACCCGGGGGCGGGGCAAAGCAGCCGTCCAAGGACAGTGAGCAAGTCCTTCGCAGATTGGCATGTCCAGATACGTCTGCTCAGCAGATGTGCGCAGATCAGGTACTTGGGTACAGAGGGATCACTTCCAGAGGGGCCATTTGCAGGCGCTACCCGTAGCTGAGGCAGGTGGCTCCAAACCAGGACGCTGGCTGCCCGAGCTCCACTACCCCTGCAATAAAGACACTGCCCACTCATCAACCCACGTCCCAAACCCTGAGCCCCAAGTCCTTAACCCCCAAATCCTCGCCCTACACGTCCATCGTCACACCTGCAACCTAGCCTTGGCAGGTTTAGGGTTTACAGTAGCCCTTAGAGGGTGTCGGAGCCCTGAATCCTGACAACTCGAAGCTCCAAACTCACACAAGAGAAAGAAATGGCCCGCGGGTACCCCTGTCTGCTTACTCCGGTACCCCTGTCTGCTTACTCAGGTATAAGGTTTAGCCCTCCCCCCAAACAAAGAGGGCTAAATCCTAAACCCAAACCCTAAACTCCAAAACCCTAAACCCACTTGGGGGGGGGGGGGGGCAGCCTGCCATACCGTGTTGTGGCGCAAGGCTATGGTTTGGCAAAGCGCGTTGCATGCCTGGCAAAGCAGGGTTTAGGGTTTTGGGTTTGGGGCTTGGGGTTTGGGCCCCCAAAACGACGGCGTCACTCCCCAACACCCTTGTCTCGCGGATTCTCGCCTATCGTGTGTCGAGCATTGTGGGGGGGGGGGGGGGGGGAAGGAATCTTGTCGAAGCCCCAAGTCACCTTGTGGAAGGAATCTGTTTTTTTTTTCAAAAAGGGAACCCAACCGATAAACACGTAGAAAACAACAAGCTGGTCACTGAGGAAGCTAGACAATGCCCCAAACCCTATAACCCTGTCACCCCTCAACAGCCCTAAGCCCTAAGACTCAAAAACCGCAAAACCCTAAGACCCTGTAACCCTGGAGCTTTTTAACCCTATGGCCCTGTGACCTTACACTCCTATGACCCTAAAACCCGCTGGCCCGATGACTCTCTAGCACCATGACCCGATAAAGCCTGCCCTCGTACTTGGCTACTTGGCCTCTCCCAGAACCCGGAGAACTGGTAGCTCCAGGGAGGTGCAGTAGCACTCGACCAATGCCGCCTGCGGTGCTGGCTCCCGTAGGGTTTAGGGTTGAGGGCTTAGGGTTTGGGGTTTGGGGTTTGGGGTTTAGGGTTTAGGGTTTATAGGGCTGACTACATACAAGTGGGCCACCTACTGCAACAGGGGTCTAATTAGTGACCCTGTGACCCTCACTTAGAGAACAAAGTCCCACGTGTAGCTCTTCCCCACCCGGCTCGACGACCGGGAGGCCGAAGGTTCACAAGCTGAAGGTGAGAATCCCCAAACCCACAACCCCAAACCCTGAACCCGAAAACTATAGCCCCCGAATTCCTCGAGCTGACACCCTCTAGGCAGCCCCAAGAATCAAAGAGCTCCTGCTTAGCCGCTGTTTATGAGGAAATCACCTTCCGGAGAACCTTGGACCATGAGCTAAAATGCCTACATCCCACGAAGGCGTAGTTCGAAACATTTGCAGTTCTGTAGACCTCGAAGTATCATGTTGCTTGTGTACCTGGAGCCTTGGGGTTAGGGCCGAGCTTCGGAGAGCTTAGGAATTCTGCATAAACCCCAATCCCTCAACTCAGGGCGCAGCCTTTGGCTAGAAGGTCGGGGGTTCCAGCCGTATGGCTTGCAATATTTCAAGATCCGAGCCCCGCACCCCGAACATCCCTGACCCTAAAGTGCCTCAAGCTCGAAAGTCTCAGAGGGCTCCACTTTCCGCACGTGTCTTTGCGCAAGGGTTCCAAACTTCAACAGGTCCAGGCCATGGAACGTGCATCCTGCTGGCGAGTAGCTGCGACGGCTCAACTAAACCGGACCTTCAGTTGAAGACGTGGCCGTAGGTGGCATTAGTAGCTTGAAAACCCGTAGGAAAGCCCGAAAGCCGGCTTGGCCCCAAAAGAAACTGAAAGAAGGGCACCCATGCAGGGCCACCCAAGACTTTCAATCAAGTGTGCTACCGAGTTTCTTTAGGGTGGACACCATGTAGGGATTATAGGCTTTAGGGCTGACATCTGCTGGCTGTCGATCCTTCCTTGATGCGAGCCCCCCCCCCCCCCCCCCTAACCTTGCAAAGCCTAAGAGAAGATACCAGCCAACCTTTAGGCGCTGGCGAGCTGCCCTACAAGGTGAGCCCTACAAAACAGCCCTGAAGTGCACTGAAGTGCACTAAAGCTTCTGAGTCCTTGCTATGGCACCACCTCTGAACCCGACCAGCCTCGCCGAATGCAAGGTACACTGGCCTGCTGAGATCAACTAGTTTTCCGAGGCCGCATGCAATTCTGCATGCCCCCCGGCCTTGCATCCTCATGCAGAAAATTAGGGAAGATGGAGGGGCTCTTTGGGGCTTCCATGTTCGGATGCTGCCTTTTTTTGATCCTGGGAGTTGAGGGGAAGCTACCTGCACCCATAGACGCCCCCAAGGGCCCTTCAAAATCGTGCAAGCTGTTCGTGTGCACAAAGAGAGCCCGGGCTCAGGTGCCAGGGCTCTCCCGGCAGAAAAGCAAACGAATGCCTCCACTCCAGCCCTACGCGGATCTCAAAGTGTGACGAACCCTCGACTCTAAGGAACTGTATATACACTCTTAAAACTAAAACCCGCGACGAAAATGGGGGGCTTGGGGTTTAGGGTGAAGGCCTGAGACCCTTGCATTGAGGCCTCAAAACTCAAACTGCTACGACCAAACACCCAAAACCCCCACATCCTTCAACGCTACACCCTATGCCTCTTGTGCTGGTCTTCACCTGGCAAAGCCAGAAGCTGTAGACCTGCGACCCTACACCACCCAACAGGGTGTCAGGAAACCCTCACGAATAACCCTAAACCCTAAACAAAAAACACGAAGGACTGGTGGAGGTGGAAACAGGCGCTGCCACAGGGAGCTGCTCATCTTACTGGTTCTTGGGCTCGGGGCAAATGATTTGGGGGTGTCCGAAATTAGGGGTACTTTTTTGGGGCTTATTGTTGGGGTCCCCTATTTTCGTAAACCCCCATTTGGGTTAATCCCTTGAAGGGGACAATCCTTCACGCTCCAAAGCTACCGAATTGCCGGGTTCTCTTCTTTCAGGACCAGTAAGTCGGTCTTTCCGCAGGCTTCCTCAAACCCAAGGCCCTATATACGCCCCCCCCCTAGTTGCCTTAAGACCCTATTAAAGCCCCAAGCACTGGAAGCTTATGGCTTCCAGTCTCCTTCCTAACACGCTCTTTCATTCTTGCATGTTCCGCTTCCTTCCTTCCCTCAGCACTCCACCCTGTAGCCCCCACTGTCAAGCCTTGGGTCTTCAGCCTTTAGACTTAGTGACTAGTAGGGTTCAGGCTTTAGGGTTTAGGGTTTAGGATGCTTGGGCTTAGTAGGGTTGCAAGGATTTCGGGCGCAAGGGGCCGGGGGATTTTGGTGGGTTGAGCCTTGAGCTGTGGACTTAGGCGCTGGGGCGGCTTCAGGACCGTGTTTTTTGAGTTTCGGGTGTCGGGTTCAGTCTGTAGGGGTTCAAGAGGTTTAGGGTTGGACATTGTTGGAGTTTGGGGTCTAGTCGGGTCCAGCCTTGTTTCGCGGGCTGATGTGCGCCATAGGTAGCGGAGGGTGCCGGCGGAAAGAACCCCGGAAAGCTGCTCCCTTGTAAAACAGCCCAGACACCCGGACGAGGGCGCAAGTGAAAATTGACGAGCACGACACTATCCAGGAAGTCCAGAAACAAAGGAAGAAACGGCGTGTGGCTTGAGCACTCGGCGCAAGGACAGCACTGCTTGTCTCCTGATGTTCAAGCCCTGAATACTCCCAGGCTGCCCATTCAACCTGAATCCTGGGCCAAATATTCAAGCCGCACTGGTACTACTTACAATCGATCGAACTCTTGGCGTTCGCTGTCGGAAGTCGCGACCTTTGCATGTCTTTCCGGCTTTGGGGGGAATTGTAAGGGCTTAGGCTAATTGTCCTGAACCCAAACCCTGAAGACGGTCAGGTAGTTGTCTTTTCGGGAGTGTTGTCGTTGCAAGGATCAAGGACGGAACCGGGTTTAAGATCTAGGGTTGAAGGTGCGCAGGGCTTCTAAGGTCTGCTTGCAAGTAGGGGCCCCCCCTTACTATACCAACTTCAATTAAGGGAACTATAACCTAAATAGTACGACTTATAACCTAATCTAGGAGGGCCCTGATACCCCTATTTATGACTAGGGGACCCCTACATGTAGGTTATTAAGATTCGGGAATAGGGATTGTGTGCGGCTGTCCTACTGATCATTCCATATGCCAGTCCCACGTCACCCTTCGAGTGTGACAGTTCAGATGGTGCGGTCTCATCCAACGAGCCACAACAACACAATCTGGTTTAGGGATTAGGGTTTAGGGTTTAGGGTTTCGTGAATGCAGATGTGCAGAAGTGCTGCTCATACAGGGATAACGATACAGCCAATTGGCACAAACAGCTGAATACAATGTCTTGATTGCTTAACACAACATTGTACGGTTTGGTATGACCGCCGTTCTGCAGGCGTGCCGTTGAGATTGTAAGGCGCCAGCATAAATCAGACCCCCGAGAACCTGCGCAATGGCGACTGGCACCTGGCAAGGCAGCTTCGAAGCACAAGACGAGACAATACAGTACAGTGCAATACAATCCAATACAATATCCCAGTATATACTTCACCTGGCGGTAAAGCTTGACGTTCCGGACACTTGGCAATCACTGAAACCGTCAATCCTGAGTGTCCCCGTCCAAAAACCTTGGGTTGCGTCATGGAGGGGAGGCGTTGCGGTCTTTGCTTTAGTCATGGGGTAACCCCTCTTCGTTGGCTCAAAGGCGCGAAGAGACCCAATCCAAAGGACCCCGTCTCATCGATGAGCTTGCCGATGAACTCAATCACCTCAGCGCAACCAAGTTTCATGGCACGAGACAAGGCATTCACCATGTCCTGCCACATGTCTACGTGTCCATCCATGTGGGGGGGGGGGGGGGGGGGGGAATGCATCTGGATACGCTTCGCAAGTGCCAGCTGTGTACCATGTAAATGCATGTCCTATCCTATGCGATCCAGTGTTGGGGTTTGTTCTTCTCTGTACGACGCATGACGAGAAAAAGACATATACCCTACACACACAGATATATATATATATATATATGTATATATATATATAATATGCATACGCATAGAGATACACATATGCATGTGTCTGTATCCCTGCGGGTCGTGAACTGCAACGGGAGTGCACACCAAACCTGACAGAAGCCATTGCTGAAGCGCGGCTGGGATGGGCGCTATGGCTCCTGTGAGCGCGAGCTCGGACTTCTTTTCTGAGAGCATTTTAGACTCCAGGGTTGGATTAGGGGTGAATTGGGATAGAACGGTTCAGCAGGAAATGTGCCCAAAGAAAATTCGAGATTTCCAACTCAACCCCGGTTTAGGCTTGTATGCCAAACCGTAGACCCTAAACGTCAAACCTGATGCCCCAAACTAGACCTGCCTGCAGCCCAAACCCTACGCATGAAATCATGGCTCATACCAACTTAAGTAATTACAGGGTGAAGCTCTCCCCCCCCCCCCTAGTCAATGAAGCCAGGTAGTCCCTGTCCCTCAACAGTTGAGTCGGTGTCCTGCCGTGGTGGACAGGGCCAGCAGGGCCTGGGCTGCCCTAATAAGGCCCAGAAGTACTGAACCCTAAACTCAGCTGTTCTTGGCTGTCCCTTACACTTCCATGGGCCTTTTTTGAACAAACTTTAACTCCCCAAGTAAACCTCAAACCGTGAAACTTTAGCGGAAGGCTTGGGGGAAGGACCAGGCTTGAGGGCTTGGATTCAGGGTTTCAGGGATTTCGGGCTTAGGGGGTGAAGGGGTTTCGGGTCCGCGGGTTTTTGCGGATTATTTTGCGGGAATGTGGGATACCAGCTCTAGGGGCTCACGAGTTCAGGGCTCGTGGCCCCACAAAATAGGCAGACCGGCACCCCTTAAAGACTACGGGCGTGCACATCCTCTTCCCCTCCCAGTAGGGTACACGAGGACTTAGACAAGGCTTCGAATTGAAAGGAAACAGGCACTGGGTGGGTCTCTGAAGTTGAACGGCTCGAAGGCCCCGTAAGGGTACTAGAGGCTCTTTCTATATGGGGTTTACTATAATAAGAACCCCAATAATTAAGGTAACCCAAAATTTCGGAAACCCCCACATCCCAGAGGCTTAGGTTGGACCCTTCGGCACTTAGCCTGAACAATTCCGAGCCTCCTAACTCCTCTTCCGCGCGTAGGCAAAAGCCTCGTCGTTGCTAGCCATGTTACGCCCGCGTATCGCGGGCTGAGGTCGGCGTGGGTGCAGAAAAGCCCAGCTCGATCCGCAGACTTCCTAGCATTGACAAGGTCTAGATTTCATAGATAGGGCCTATGTACCGTTCAAACAAACCGCTGCCTCGAGAACCAAAGATAAACAAGCACGACGGGGGGGGGGGGGGGGTTTTAGGGATCTGCAGGAAGCAGAGAGGGTGGAACTTTGAAGGGGCGGCGTCTGGGTTGGTGGGGTTTATGCAGAGTCTGCAGAGTTACCGGACTCACGTGCACCCTTCAGCTGTTGCGAGTCTGCCGCTGCTTCCGAGTCTCAGCGTGGTCGCGGCCACCAGGAGGGCCACCTGCTTGGTCCACGCTCAAGATAAGGGCAGCGCTGCTCATGCGACATGGCAGTTTCCGAAAATAGGGGTACCCTGTTTGGGGGTCCCGTTAAGGGGATTCGGGATTCTATTGAATTTGGGGTATAAAAAGGGTACCCCCCCCCCATTTTTCGGATACCCACATGCTCGAAAGCACCAGACGCTTCAACAAAGCACAACTCGAGTGATGTGTGAGCATGGATTTTGCCCCGTGGTGAGAAAAAAGCTACTGTGTTCACCTTGCCAGGTCCATGCTGCTGCCTGGCATATAATTAGCAACAGTTCTGACAACACAAATTAGTGTCACAGTATGCGAAGAGACATCATCACAACGTGGACACCGAACACTTTCCCCCAACCGCTCAAGTCTGACAACGAGAATACAATGCGACTGCGCATGCGGACGCGAAGGAAGCGTCAGTCGAGAGCGAAAGAGCGAAAGAGGCGGAGAGCTGCAGAGTGTTCGCAGGGGAGTGAGAGGATCGAAATTGGGAGGGTGCAGGGAAGAGATGGAGGCAAAGGAAACGAGAAAGAGAGAGAGAGAGAGAGAAGAAAGCAAAAAGCAAGGAGGAAAAGATGGAGAAAAACAACGAGAAAAGTGGTTCAAGCAACACAAAGCACAAAGACAAAGGCAGAGAGGCAGTGTCAGAGAGTGGCAGGCAAGGGAGGAGCCGGGGGGAGAGGAAGGGCTGAGAAAAGGGTCACGAGTAATTTAGGGCGAGCTCACCATGCCACGAGCAAAGCCACCCTGCCTGACCAACAGTTCCTGGCAGGGGAGTCGGAGTGATGAGGGGTCCCTATACCCTGAACTTGGGATGTTCCCCCTTTTACTAGCAGTCCTTAATAGGGAGTATAATACACCCACCCTATTGTCATCCCTATTAAGGACTGTTACCCCCTATTATTATCCTTATGAATGAAGGACTGTTAGTAGAAGGAGAAACAACCCAACGCTTAACCCTATAAACCCCCTGGGCGTACGGGAGAACGTGATGCTCACTGCCGGGGCGAGAGGTGCGGGCTTGTATCGGGCAAAGACCATCTTGCGTCCGTCTTTGCAACAAACGCTGCAAAAGTCTCTCAGATCCCTCAGCCACCAGAAACACATCGGGACAATGTGTCCGGAGTCTGTGGGATGAGATTGACATGCTGGGTTGGCTTATACGATCTTCGCATGCCCCTCAGAATTTATGGGTCCGGGCTGCGCAAATCGGGGATCACCTCACCTTGGAAGCCTCTATCAAAGGTTCACTGTGGAATTTCATGGCTGGGGGTTGCTTTTTGGGGCTGCTAGGACTCGCGCGATGTGACATCCTCCGCTGCTTTGAACAAGGTAGCAGGGTTGCCTAAGACTTGTACACGGTAGAGGGCTCCGCAGCCAAGATGCCAACAACAACCCAACAAAGCTTTGCGCAACCATCGAAACAGAGCTCCTGTACGACCTTTGCTGTATGCATTCCTTTGCTTCCTAATCTCGAAGACTCCATGACCGGACGGCACTGGTGAGAACCGAGCCTGATTCTTTCCAAATAGAAGGTTCGGTCAGTGCTAGAACTCCTGAGGGTGCGTACCCGAAACCCCGCGAAGCCCTAAACCTAAATGCAAGCCAAAGTCTGGCAAACCCTATACCATCAAAGCGCGAAACTTCAACTGAAACCCCCAGCCCACGCCTAAGGATGGTCCGAGGAATGCGTTGAGGAGCATGCAGATGGCGCCACCGAAGAAAGCCACACCTTCAAATGCACATTGCATGGATCTGAAGTATGGGCCCGTTTAGTAGTCTATGGCAACATAAAAAAACCATGACTTAAGGTTGTGGCCTTTAGGGCATAGGGTTTGCTGTAGGGACTTCGGGCATCTGGGCCTCTATGGGGTGCAGGATTGGGTCTCATACGCACTCATCTGACTCAGCGGAACGAACAGGAGAGCCATGCTAAGGACCTGACTTCATCGTGACTACTGACATCAAACTCAGGAACCTGCTCTGTTTGTCCAGTTTCTCTGGGAAAGACTGGAACCTCTCGGGGTCACAAAGGAATACGAAAGACGATCCCCCCCCCCCCCCAGAAAAACACCTACCCAATCCTTACTTGCTCCACTGCGCATTTTCGGCCCGGCCCATTAAACGGAATCCGGAAAGCGAACTGAAAAGAAAAGACCTACAGCTTACCTGAAAGCCATGAATCTCTGAAGCCTCCAAGGCCCCAAAACTATGGCAACCCAGAGGTCTCCCAAAGCCCTCCGGGGTTTAAGTGTAGATTTGAGAGTTGACGGTCGAGGGTTTAGGGTTGCGGGTAAGCCCTCAACATCGCCAACAAAAATGCCACTGAATTTGAGAGTTTAGGGTTGCGGGTTTAGGGTTGAGGGTTAAGCCCCCCCCCCAAAAAAAACATAATGATAATAAATCGCTGCCCCGGTGCCTTGGAAGACCCGTCGGAGGAAGCTGACCTCCCAACCTCTGTCATGAAACCCGGTACTTTGAGGCCTCCAAGGGGTTCCCAGAACAAGATGGGGGGCAAAGAGAGTTGAAGAGTTTCAGTGCGACATTGCTTCGTGGTCTAAGCTGGGCAGAGACGTCATGTGGGACCCTCCGGATTCTTGGAATAGCGCCTTTGTGGTTCATGCGCCATGCCTCAAAGAGACTCTCGTAAACAACAGCGCTCCTAGTAATTGGAGAAGTTAAGACAGAAAGTGACTAAACATACGTAAAATACGTACTAAGATAATTTCCGGGCCAAAATGGAAACGCACGACACTGGCGCATCCGATGCTGCACTCGAAGCCTGTAAACGTCTTGCGCCCCACCGTGGTGTTAAGAAGACGAGAGGGCGCTTGAGGTTTAAAGCAGCAATACACTCGGCCCCAGCCCCCGAACCCTCCCCCCCCCCGCAAGTTGTGCATTGCATGACCACGCCGGCCAATGCAGTCTGATGAGGGGGTCAAGATCAAGAGCTTTTTAGGGTCTCTTCATTGTTTGATGCTTGCGGGGTATTCGGCTCGGAACCTCAATCCTTCTGCCCAGGGGCCGTCTTTGAGCAGTTTGTCTGCCAGCTGACCAACCAAGGGGCTTGCCAAAGCACCTCAGCTGAGTTCTGAATTGGTAAGGAACCGGAGACTCAGGGTTCTCCAGATTCTCCCCTTACAAGGGTGTTATAGTGGGATTTAAGGCCGCGCAGAATCAGCCGGTACAGGTTTGAAGGGTTGTTGTCACAAAGTACGAACCCCTGTTTCGGGCGGAGCCCCAAACTACGACTCTACAGAGTCGACAATACTTACCAACAAAACTGAAGTCCTTTTCAGAATAGCAGCAGCAGCAACAGCAGCGAATCACCACCATCCGCAGACCAATCATCAGAAGCATATTTGTCATTCTTCAGTATCTTCCTAGAGTGAAGGGGGGGAGTGGGGCTAGACTCGAAGGTTAGAACAACCCCCAAAACATCCTAAAACCCCGAGTCATAGTTGGTTTCAGGATCAATCAGCTGTTGGGCTGCTATTGCGCCTAGGGCCTCGGCGCTCCAGCTTCGCCCCTTAATTTGGAACAGCAAGAGTATAAACCCCAAGTCCTTTAAGGGCTAAGGGACGGTTTAGGGTTTAGGGTTTAGGGTTTAGGGTTTAGGGTATTCTTGATGAGGGAAACACAGCAGGCACGCACAAAATTTCTCAGATTCAGCCCAACTGCGAGGGGCCTTGCACCCTTCAACCCCTACACCCTAAATCCTATGAACCCTAAACCCTATTAACCCTACTTGGGAGTAGACCCTGGAAAAACAAGTACTTTTACGGTATAAGGAGCTAAAATAGGAACCCAGAACCAACAAAAGTATAAAAGTATAGTACGCCAAAACCCAGATGACCCTCTAAAACCCCGTAGACCCTAAGCATCTCTTAACCCAAACCATATCCCCAAGTCGCTTTGGCAATAGACCCAGGGGTTGCAAAGGACCCAACACCATTAGGGTTTTAGGTTAGATTGGGGTCTGAGATTTTGGGGTGTTGGAGTTCAGGAGTCGTATAGGCTTGACGAGTCAGCTGGACCTATCTTCAAACGCCCTAAACCCTAAAAAACCCTAAGCCCTAAACCCTAAACCCTAAGCCCTAAACCCCAAAACCCTAAGCCCTAAGCCATGAGCCCATAAACTCAGAGACTCCCAGGCGCCGAACAGGTAAGGAAGGAAGGCGCAAAAGCCTGCCGCCTCGATGCTGAGCCCAGCTCCTGCGGAGTGTGGCGGCTTCGGACGGTTTGTGTCACTTCAGAGCCTTTAAAATTTAGGGTTTAGGGTTTAGGGTTTGGGGTTTCGGGTTTCGGGTTTCGGGCTGTATAGGGTGGGATGTTCCCCCTTATACTAACAGTCCTTAATAGGGATGATACTAGGAGGTACGAGTACTATAATCCCTGTTCAGGACTGTTAGTAGAAGGGGGAACATCCCAACCTTTCGTGTTCTACTCTCAACTTCGCACGTTGAGGCCACTTGTAGGCACTCTCTCAGCCGCACCCCCTCCTTTGCTGAAAAAGGTAGGCATCCAAGTCAGAAGCGAGTAGAATGCGACGTTGCCTGAGACTTGGCAAGCGGGCAACCTCCCTCCAAAAAACAAGCAAACGTTACACAAGTATGTTAGAGTTCAGGGTTGTCAACAACGACAACGACGACGACGAATAATAATAATAATAATAAATAATAATAACAATAATTAATACGAAAAACTAGGCTGCAGGGATAGAGGCATCTGTGGAACCGCAGAGGCCGAATCGCTTCAGGTTTTCGGGTGCGACTCTTTTACCCCGAAGCCGTGGTGCTCATGGCGTGGCACGCCACGACAGACCACCTGGGCACTGGCCGATGCAGGGCGAGGGGTGGCCATTCGAATGGAAGTGCGTGAGCTTGAATATACTCAACCCTGAATTCCATGCACTGCAAGTCCTAACACCCTAAAGCCCCATAAGCCCGAAACCTTGCTGTAAGATCTGTCCAACCCCTGGCCCTTCCTTTCATGTAGCCGCGTCGCACGCCCTTGTTGCGGAGGATCTCCTTCCATGGCACGGCGCCTGAGCATTGGGGTTCAGGGTTACATGAGTCCCTTACTTACCTCCAATTTGGGCTTCTACCCCATATATCCGCCGACCCGAGCAACAGCGGGGCGGCGTCAGTGAAGACCCTCCCTGCCCTCACCGCAACCTCTTCCCCCTTCCCCTTCCCAACCATTCCACTCCACCTCTCCACTTGGCCTTGCCTTCCGCCCTAACCTCCCCTTCCCCTGCCCCTCCCACTACCCTTCCCCTTCCCAACCATTCCACTCCATCCTCCTCCCCTACCCCTTCCCCCATTCCACTCCATCCTCCTCCCCTGCCCCTTCCCCATCCCTGCCCTCTCACCGTACCCCCAATCCACCCACCACCAACCCCTTGCCCGCCCCCTAACCCTCCCACCACCAACCCCCTTCCCCTGCCCCCCCCTCCCACTACCTTCCCCTTCCCAACCATTCCACTCCATCCTCCTCCCCTACCCCTTCCCCCCCCCATCCACCCCCCAACTCCCCAATCCCCCCCCCACCCCACCCTCCCCCCCACCCACCCACGCACCACCCCACCCCCCCAACCCCCCCCCCCGGCCATGGTCCCTGCCCTCACCGCAACCTCTTCCCCCTTCCCCTTCCCAACCACTTGGCCTTGCCTTCCGCCCCTAACCTCCACCCCCTTTAACCCTGCCCCGCTCCCTTGACCCCCCACCATGGACCCATGCCTCGCCATGGCCCCCAACATCTCTAAGCGGCCAACCCCCCACTTTGTGGCTCCTGGCCCCATGGCCCTATGGTCTTTTGGCCCTCTGCCTTAAGACCATGGACCCATGCCTCTATGGCCCCCTGGCTCCTGGCGCCATGGCCCTGGTCCCCTGGCCCTATGCCTCTAGACCCAATCAAAAATACCTCCATGGCTCCTGGCGCCATGGCCCCCAATGTCTCCATGCTTCGACGGCCAACCCCCAACTTTGTGGCTCCTGCCCCAGAGGGTGGCATGGTCCCTGGCCCTATGCCTCTAGACCCAAATGACGTGCGCCCGCCCGCTCTGCCCGCTCCGCTTGCTCCGCCCTTCCCCCGCTCCACCCGCCCTCCATGACCCTCGACCCGCATGGGTCCATGGCCCCATGGCTCCTGGCGCCATGGCCCCCAATGTGTCCATGCTTCCACGCCCCCTACTTTGTGGCTCCTGCCCCATGGTCCCCTGGCCCTATGCCTCTAGACCCAATCAAATGACTTTAAAGCCGCAGCGCATGCCGCCCGCTCCGCGCTCCGCGCCCTTCCCCCCCACCCTCCATGGCCCTCAACCCCCATAACCCCCATGGACCCATGCCTCCATGGCCCCAGTGCACGCTCCACTCCCTCCATGGCCCTCGACCTGGACCCATGCCTGCATGGCCCCAGACCTCCTGACGCATGGCCCATGCTTCGACGGCCAACCCCCTACTTTGTGGCTCCTGGCCCCATGGCCGCAGGGTCTTGTGGCCCTGCCTCTAGACCCAATCAAATGACTCCCAGTGCATGCCCCCCCGCTCCGCCCGCTCCGCCCTTCCCCCACTCCACCCGCCCTCCATGGCTTTCGACCCCCAATGGCCCCCATGGACCCATGCCTCCATGGCCCCATGGCTCCTAGCGCCATGGCCCCCAATGTCTCCATGCTTCGACCCCTACTGTGTGGCTCTTGGTTGGCCCCATGACCCCATGGTCCGCTGGCCCTATGCCCCTAGACCCAATCAAATGACTTTAAAGGGCCCCAGTGCATGCCCGTCCATGGCCCTCGACCCTCATGGCCCCCATGGACCCATGCCTCCATGGCCGCACAGCTCGGCGCCCAATGTCTCCATGCTTCCACGCCAACCCCCTACTTTGTGGCCCCATGGTCCCCTGGCCCTGGCCTCTAGACCCAATCATCCATGGCCCCCATGGCTCCTGGCGCCATGGCCCCATGGTCCCCTGGCCCTATGCCTCTAGACCCAATCAAATGACTTTAAAGGGCCCCAGTGCATGCCCGCCCGCTCCGCCCGCTCCGCTTGCTCCGCCCTTTGCCCGCTCCACCGACCCTCCATGACCCTCGACCTCCATGGCCCCCATGGACCCATGCCTCCATGGCCCCATGGGTCCTGGCGCCATGGCCCGTCTCCATGCTTTGACGGCCAACCCCCTACTTTGTGGCTCCTGGCCCCATCCCCTGGCCCTATGCCTCTAGACCCAATCAAATGACTTTAAAGGGCCCCAGTGCATGCCCCCCCGCTCCGCCCGCTCCGGTTGCTCCGCCCTTCCCCCGCTCCACCCGCCCTCCATGGCCCTCGACCCCTAGACCCCCCTGGCCCTATGCCTCTAGACCCAATCAAATGACTTTAAAGGGCCCCAGTGCATGCCCGCCCGCTCCGCCCGCTCCGCTTGCTCCGCCCTTCCCCCGCTCCACCCGCCCTCCATGGCCCTCGACCCCCATGGCCCCCATGGACCCATCCCTTCGACCTCCATGGCCCCCATGGATAGGGTTTAGGGTTTTCTTGGACGTTTAGGGTTTAGGGGTTTCGGCATTGAGGTTGTAGGGTTTTGGGTTTAGGGCCTTCAGCGTGCCATCAGCAAGACTCTCTTAGATCTGGGGTCGGCGGCACTGGCGGTAGCCATTAAATCGGGCAGCGCGAGGTCCCTAAAGGACCGAGCAAATGCGGACCTTTTAGCCCGGGTCGTCCCGGGAATAGCCTTGCTGGCCTCTGGCCTTCTGCGAAGCAGAATTAGGCCGGACGCCAGTGCCGCCGACCCCCGCGTGCCGCCGGTGAACGGTTTTTTTTTCGTGGTTTTTTGCGTCGCCACGGAGGCCCCCAGAGGGCGCGCATCATGAGCATCAGCGGGTCCAGCCCGGGACCCCCAGGCGCGCATCAGGAGCATCAGCGGCTCCCGGGGCGGGACCGCGGGGGGGCATCAGGAGCATGATGCCCCCCAAAGGGCGGGCATAAGCGACGTGTCTAAGCCCGGGGCTAGGAAAAAGGGAGTTTAGGGGCCTTATAAAGTGCTTAGAAACGTTAAGGGAGTCTCGGAGCCTCAAACGCTTAGAGATTTGAAGGGAGTTTAGGGGCCTGAAAATGCTTAGAAACTTAACGCTTAGAGATTTTAAGGGAGTTTAGGGGCCTCAACATGCTTAGAAGCTGCTCGCCCCGGGCTTCTGCGTGCGCTGCCCGCCCATGGGCGCAGCCCCTTAAAATATATATATATATATATATATTTTTTTTTCTATTTATTTATGTATTTCTTGATTTATGTGTTCATGTGTTTATTTAACTAGTGATGTATTTATTTATTATAAATAGATAGATAGATATATAAGTAGATAGATAGCCCATACTTTCGAATTTCAGGGTTTCGGGGCTGCAGGCCGGGTGAGGACCCTCGAGTCCAGGCAGTGGCATACGCAGTACTTCGCCAAGCCTTTGTTCACACGCAAAGCAAGTCTGGGACTTTTAGACATTCTAGCCAAGGGCCATCCCCAAGCCCTAAACCCTAGGACCATCCCTTCACCTCGAAGTAACCCCTAGAAATAGCACAGGCTTTATGCGCAGGGACCTGCAGTCAAAATATGAGCAAGAACATGCAAGCAGAAAACGAGCCGAAGGTAACCCCAATAACACGGCCTCCTCAATCCTGATCTTCACAGAACCAAGCGCGAAAGCCCCACACTCTGCAAATCCCGATGCCTCGACCCATGTACCTTCAAAGACCTTCCCCAACCAACTTTCCCAAACAGGATCCCACTGCAACCCGTAAAACTTTGGACACTCACCCCCGAACCCCCCCCCAAAAAAAAAAAAATGTAATAATAATACATAAACCCCCCCCCCACTCCCCTTCCCCCCTCCCCCGACCCCCCCCCCACCCCCTCCCACTCCCCCCCCCTCCCCCCCTCCCCCTCCCCCCGCACCCCCCCCCCCCCCCCCCCTCCCCCCCCCCAGCAGATATCGCTGAGATCAAATATTTTTTTTTTTTTCCCCCCCCTCCCCTCCCCCCCCCCTACCCCAGGGTTCAGCAGCTCCGGGTCGAGCAATCTCTAGTAGAGCCGCTGTTTGGGCTCTTGAAAAAAACCCACCCACCCAGAGAATCCCAAAACATTAAGAAATAAAAAGTTTACATTTTTCATCAGCAAGCCCTGTCCTCCAATCTCATTTGTTCTTTCTGCTCGTGTTCTTTGTCATTCTGCTTGGTTTCCATTCTGCTCGTGTGCGTTTCTTTCTGCTCGTATTCATTCTGCTCGTATTCGTTCTTTTTCTGATCTGCTCGTCTCGTGTTCGTTCTCGTTCTGCTCGTATTCATTCTGCTCGTATTCGTTCTCTCTCTGCTCGATTTCAGTCCGCTCGTTTTCGTTGTTTTTCTTCTCGTATTCATTCTGTTCGTATTCGTTCTCTCTCTCTGCTCGATTTCAGTCTGCTCGTCTTCGTTCTCTCTCTGCTCGTAATCATTCTGCTCGTATTCGTTCTCTTTCTGCTCATATTCATTTTGCTCGTGTTCGTTCTCTTTCTGCTCGTATTCGTGCTTTTTCTGCACGTATTCGTTCTCTCTCTGCTCGATTTCAGTCCGCTCGTTTTCGCTGTCTTTCTGCTCGTACTGAGTCTGCTCGTACTCATTCTCTTTCTGCTCGTATTCATTCTGCTCGTATTCGTTCTCTCTCTGCTCGACGTCAGTCTGCTCGTATTCGTTCTCTTTCTGCTCATATTCACTTTGCTCGTGTTCGTTTTCCCCGGTGACCCTGCCTATTTTTGGCCGTCTTGTTGGTTGTGTTTGGCACACTTTAAGCTGCCTGGCTTCCACATGGTTGCTTTACAATTAGTGCCCCGGTGACCTCGCCTCATGTTGGCTCCTGCTCGTAGGGTTTGATGAGAGGCCTAGAGGTTCGTCGTATGTCCCCTCTCTTCGTGCTCGTAGGGTTTGTCGTATGTCCCTCCCTTCATGCTCGTAGGGTTTGATGAGAGGTCTACAGGTTCGTCGTACGTCCCCTCCCTTCGTGCTCTTAGATTTTGTCGTATGTCGCCTCCCTTCGTGCTCGTCGGCTTTGTCGTATGTCCCTCTTTGTCTGCTTGCAGAGAATCCCAAGAATTAAGAAACTGAGGTTTTATTTTCAAAGGTTTGTCGTATGTCCCCTCCCTTCGTGCTCGTCGGCTTTGTCGTATGTCCCTTTTCTTCTGCTTGCAGAGAATCCCAAAACATTGAGAAATGTACGGGTTTATTTTAGAGGTCTGTCGTATGTCCCCTCCCTTCGTGCTCGTAGGGTTTGACGAGAGGTCTACAGGTTTGTCGTACGCCCTCTTCCTTCGTGCTCTTAGGGTTTGTCGTATGCCTCCCTTCGTGCTCGTAGGGTTTGTCGTATGTCCCCTCCCTTCGTGCTCGTATGGTTTGATGAAAGGTCTACAGATTCGTCGCATGTCCCTTCCCTTCGCGCTCTTAGGGTTTGTCGTATGTCCCCTCCCTTCGTGGCTTTCCCCAGACCGAAGGTAGAACCAAAAGTGTTGGTCCGGATTGACAAAAAAACTAATTTGTTAACCTCATGTTTTGTTTTCCCCCACCCCACCCTCGAACCATTCCAGTTCGAGCCAATCCCCAACCCACCCTAGAACCAACTACCCGTATTCGTTCTCTCTCTGCTCGTATCTCTCTGCTCGTCTTCGTTCTGCTTGCGTTCGTTCTCGGGGTGGGGGGGGGGTGGGGTGGGGGGGAAGCGGGGAAGCTGCCTGACTGGTTGCTTGCGAAGCCCTCATCCAGGTTTCCAACCCCAGAATGGGGGTCCGGAAGTTTCCCCACCCCACCCGCGAACCACTCAAGATGAGAAAGACTGAGAAGGGGCTACCGCGTTGCCCGGCCCGCAAAGGCTGCATCTTGTTCTGGCCCAGACCCAGGTTTTCAAGCCCAGAATGAGGGTCTGGGCCAGAAGAGGGAAGAGGGAGGGGGGGGGGGGGCAAAAAATAAAGAACACACACACACACACACCTTCATGCCCTCACCTCCCCACCCCTGGAAACACCTAAAGGCAAACAAGAAAGGACTGTCAACCAGCACAAGCTCACGCGCAGAGCCGGAAACGAAAAAACTACAATCTCAACCATCAGATAACCATCACTACGCCAACATCCCTCCAGTCAGCCTTCCGTTGTCTTGTCTTCGCTCTCCTGCTGGTCTGCACAGATGAAGGCCCACCAGCCGGTCCAAACGAGTCCTCGAAGGTTCTCAGCTAGGTTGCCCAGCAAGCTAGTAAGCAAGAGAAGCTATCCTTTTTGAATGCCGGCCATGCGTAAGGGAGCTTAACCCCCAATGAATGTGGAAGGGTAGAATAGCGAGGAGGAGACAGAGCTGGAGGGTGTGAGGGAGCCCCAGAACTCAACCCTGCGCGAGCTCTATCCACCACACACCATTTCCGCCCCCTTAGGCCCAAACTTTCTGAAAAGCCAAGCTCTGCAAACCCTCCACAAAGCTATCAGCCTCATCAGCCCTATAGCCCTAAACCCTATGTAGCCTACTCCAACGTGCTTCAAGACTCCCGCGCTGGCAAACGCCCAGAAAACGAATGGCCAACCAAAGTGCCTGCAGGCTGGTTTGGGTTGGATTCGGGGTGCTTAGGGGTTTCAGGGTTTCAGGGTTTTGGGGGGTTTAGGGTTTAGGGTTTAGGGCTTGAAGGGGGGTTTGGGGTCTTGGGCGTGCTTGGGGATTTCAGGGTTTTGGGCGGTTTCGGTGGGTTTAGACAAGTTCCTGCTATAGCTCCAAGAATTCGGGTCCGATACCCCTGAGCCTTCATCAGGCCTCCCTTGGAAGACTCAGCTGACTGTCATTCAGTGCACGATCATGCTCGAAGACTTCCAGCTCTGCTCTCTTGGCAGGGGCTCTGACTGATCAACCCTTGCAAAGCAAGAAAACCAAAATGCTAAAAGCAATCGAAAATCCTGGGCCTCAGAAAGATATCTAACTCATTGTGCGAGTTGCGATGACGATTTCAGGAGGTGGACATGGACAGGCGGCTTCAAAAGCTCTTCAAAAAAGAACTCCATATCGACCTCCAACCCCCCTGAAGCTGCCCCTAAACCCTGAAGCCAACCATTCCACCAAAGCCCTCCACCCTCCAATGCTACGCTTTGTGCTCTCCACGTGGCTGGATCAGGAAGGGGCATGCCAGCAAACCTAAGCCCACGCCTGGGGCCAGGCCCAATGGTTGTGCTTGGGGCGTAATATAGGGGCCTCGGGTTTTGGAGGGTTATTCTGGTATACTTACACAGGTAATTCTTCCGACCCCTATAGGAGGGTGTTTGGGCGTATTGCTTGGGCTTCGTTCCTGAGGCTTGCAAAACCCCCCCCCCCCCCCCCGTGGTTCATGGTGGGTTTTGGGTGCCCCCCCCCCCGGTTCATGGTCTCTGGCTCATGGGTTTAGGGTTTAGGGTTAGGCTGCAGAGTTCAGGACTTTCACTCTGACCCCCTTGGTCAATTGGTTCACGGTAGGTTTAGAGTTTAGGGTTCAAGGCTTGGGGTAATGGTAGGTTTATGGTTTCCCCTCTCCTCCCTGTGGTTCGTGCTGGGCTTCCGGGTCAGGGTTAAAGCGGTTCAGGTTTCGGGTTTACCCTTCTCCCCCCTGTGGTTCATTGGTGGGTTGAGGTTTTAGAGCTTAGGGTTCAGGGTTTGGGGTTTAGGTTGAGGGTTTCTCTCCTTCCCGGTGGTCCGTGGTGTTTTTGGGGTTGACAGGGGGGGCGGGGGGGGGGGGGGGGGGGTCGACTACGCGGAGACACGGGCGCATATATTGGGGGCTCCCCTGTCGTCGTGAACCCCCTTTTTGGGTAGGGGGTACGTAGCTTGGGCGAGGGTGGTTTGGAGACGGCAGTGCTCCGTGGGGTTGTCCAGCAGAAGCGCCCCGAAACCGGGCCTAAACCCTAAACCCGTCCCCTTGAACCCCAACTAACTCTCCAACCCCTACAAGCTCAGAGCCCTGTGCCTTGGCCTTGGACCACCCAAAACCTATAAGCCGTCCTGCATGCTTCTTAGCAAGATGCATTAGCAGCCCTTGATAGGGATTATAATCGGGGGTACGATAATCCCTATTAAGGATCGTTAGTAGAAGGTGGTACATCCCAATATATGGGGGCTTCCGACATTAGGGGTCGACATTGGGGGGTCCCTTGTTTTCGTAAGCCCCCCCCCCCATGTTGAATTCGTACTATAAGTCAGTAGAAAGGCAGAGTTCTAGTTTCAACTCAGCAGTCACCCCGCCTGTCGTGGATCCAGAATACACCTTAGCTTTCCACAGGGGCGAAAGGGGGCTTAACTTCCGGATCCTTGTCGGTCTTGAGCCCTGTAGCCCAGTACTACCTGGCCCACATAAAAAGGCTTAAATGCAGGGCCATGGACGCAGTACAGGATCCAATATCTACTCCTTCCTAGCCCCTCAGCTTGCAACCACCCGGCTCAAAGAAGTCAATACTTGCGCTCCCAAACACCGCAGGTTGTTAAAACCCTTCAACCCATACGTCCCACTCCTTTCCAATCCAAACAAGAGCACAATCTTAGAAGCCCCCTAAGCTCTGGGTCTTGAAACATGGCTAGGAACCAACGAATAACAAGAGGGGCCGCTCTTTGCTTAAAGGGATCAGGGATCCTAACCTTA
Source organism: Symbiodinium natans (assembly GCA_905221605.1). Taxonomy (NCBI): domain Eukaryota; class Dinophyceae; order Suessiales; family Symbiodiniaceae; genus Symbiodinium; species Symbiodinium natans. The sequence continues at coordinate 28,402 of CAJNDS010000245.1, read as the reverse complement.
CCAAGAAGGATTAAGGGTACTGCTGGGCATCGTCAGAATAAACACACAAACGCACTCATAAAAAAAACGCCTCCCAGCCGCCACGCTGGTCCCGGAGGAGCGCCGGTCATTCGGGAGCTGACCGAGGGAAGCGCCAATGGCAGGGACGCCGAGGCCTTCACGGCTTTCGGGTTTTGGGGGGGGGGGCGGGGGGGTTCTGCTTGGATTACAGGACTCATATGTCATAGGGTCATAGGGGCAATTCTCTTGCAGGCTTGAGACTTTGCTTTTCGGAGTTGAGCGGATTGCGGGAGACACCAGCCAATGAGGTGGAGAGGGAGAGAGAGAGAGAGAGAGAGAGAGAGAGAGAGAGAGAAAGAGAGAGACAGAGAGAGAGAGGGAGAGAGATACAGAGAAAGACACAGAAGAACAAAAACAAAAACAACAGAATTGAAAGGTCGGCGATACTCCCACGGACTGTGCAGTAGCCGCTAATGAAGTACTACTGATGAATCAGCAAGTTAACAGGCGGAAGAAATTTGGAGCCAGAGCGAAATTTGAACAATTAATTAAGGAATGAACTAAATCACTGAAGGAGTCAATGAAATAGCGGCCGCGAAGTCAGTTTGTACTGAACCGGAGCTCAGGGTGTGAGTGAGGGAGGTGAGTGAGTGAACAAGTGAATACAGTATACAGCCAGCAGCTATGAACAAACATGGCACACCAATGTGTTCTGCATGTTCAGCTCTGTACAGGAAGTAGTTGGCAGTGCAGACCTTGAAGTGCTCTCTCGCCAACCCAAAACCCAAAACCCTAAATCTGAAACTGCTCACGGAATACACGGAGGAACTCAGACCTTCTCACACCTACCTAGGACTGCCCTGAAGCGGGACCTGTGCCCAAACTGTTTTCTGGGCATGTATTTACACCCGTTGTATGGTACAGGGCTGAATTTCATCCAGGTCAACCCAAACCCAAACTGCTGGACTGTGACCCTATACACCCCAAACGCGAAATCCATTAACACAAGCTGCAACCCTAAACCCTAAATCCCTCAAGCCGATTTCCCAACCAAGGAACTCGTCTCGAATGGGGGCTTACGAAACCGGGGAACCCTCATATAGATCCGCATAATCGTAGTATCCCGATAACATAAGGACCCCAATAAGGGTACCCCTAAATCCTAAAACCTAAACCCTAAACCCTAAGGGCCTTCCCCAAGGCCGACCAGGGCACGGGAGGCGCAAAGGACTGCCAAGGCCACCTGCCCAAGGAAGAACCGGTTTAGGGTTTAGGGTTTAGGGTTTACGGTTTAGGGATCCTTAAACCCCAAAAAAACCCTGCAAGCCCTGTGGCACCCTATAATATCCTGTAAGCCCATAAGCTCCTATAAGCCCTAGAAGACTCGATAAGACCCTACGAAGTAAACCCCATACAAACCCTATATAAACCCCATATACACCCTACACAAACTCTATAGAAACCCTACATATATATATATATACATACATATATTTATGAACCCTATATTAACCCCATAACAAAACTCTATGTCAACCCCTATATGAGCCCGATACAAACCCCACATAAACCCCGTATAAGCCCCAGCTGCTGATTTTCCGCGCCAGCCTGGGAGTCGGTGACGTATTCTAATGCCGCGGTGCCTCAGCTTCGTTAACCTATACTGGCTCTTCGTAGGCAACTGAGTACCTTCAACAGCCCTATGAAACCCCTTTAAAGGATTGAAACCCCTTTCAGGGATTATGTAAGGCATCTAATTCCCTCATTCCTACTCAGAGAAAGGCTTATAAAGGTTGCGGGTTGGGATTGAGGGAATAGTCTAGTTCACAATGGATGAGGGTGAAGGATTCAAAGGGCTTGGTTGGTTGGGATTCGAAGTCCTGAAGGCCCCGTGTGCATCTAAAACACCAAGACCTCACATGTCATGATGATGATGATGATGATGATGATGATGATGATGATCAAATCAAAACCAGCACCAAGGCCCAGATTCAAGCCGACACCACTTCTTAACAAGAGCTCTCGAAGATTTGGGGTCCATTCATACAGCCACCATGGTGCAGGTTGTGCCCACGCTCTGGATGAACACGCCGAGGCCCAGCACAGTGGCAGCTCCACCAGGTCTGGGATCCAGCTTCTACTGACGCAAGAACTATGGGGGCCTGAATCACTGGAACAGGGTTTTGGGGGCTATTACAGTATAGTTACACAGGGACCATAAGGGATTGCTATTAGTAATTCTTCCGACCCCCACAGTAGGGTTTAGGGAACAAGGTGCTGCGCCCAGGGCCTCGGGATTGAGCTTGGGATGCCTGGCTTCGTGCCTCGCCCTTGACTTGATAGCAGCCGACACATGCAGCATGCAAGCCCTTGCCTTGGGATTAGGGTTTTGGGGTTGATTAGGGTTTAGGGTTTAGGGTTTAGGGTTTAGGGTTTAGGGTTTAGGGTTTAGGGTTTAGGGTTTAGGGTTTAGGGTTTAGGGTTTAGGGTTTAGGGTTTAGGGTTTAGCTTCAAAGAGCTTCCTGAAAGCTGCTGACTGCTGAAGCCAGGGATTCAGAAGCAGCGTTCTTCTTCATGCTTGACTTGGGGTGCGGGCCAGAAGGCTGAGGGCGCACAACGGGTTTCTACCATTTTGCTGGATACTAGTTCGTCGCTCTGAATCTTGCTAGGTTCACAGGCCACATTCCATATTTGTTCCCTCCGACGGCCCCTCTCCTTACTCAAATGAGAGTCTCGCGAGGGTGCAGGGTCGAAGAGGTAGCGTGTGAATGAGCCGTCAGATTCGTTGAGGGCAGGCCGCAACAGACCCAGAAATACACGTCAATGGTTGCCAGCTAAGTCGCAGCTGCTGAATCAGCATTGCTCCGGGGAGCTGCGTCAGCATGTATCCTTTGCTCGTTGTTGCATGGATTGACTATCTCTAGCGTGGTACAGCAGCTGCACAAATCTAACTTCCATCCCCCGGCAATGTCCAAGCATGAAACAGTGCCATGTGTCTGGGTCACGGAAGAGCGGTAGCTGGCAACACTTGGGATCTAGGGCTCCGGCTGGGCAACAATGACAAGCACACAAGACAGAAAGAGAGCGAGAGAGAGAAGACCAATGTACATTATGCAGATATGGAATTCTTATACACTAGTCTCAGGGAGGTGTGTATGAGTTTAAAGTATTGGGTTGACTGTCTTGGAATGCTTTCCTAGACTTTGAACGCTTCGGACCCTCAACCCCTGACCTGAGTCACCTCCTAAACTCAAATCCCAAACTCTGAACTCCGTGCATTCCCCTACCCTGCACCACCCCACCTTCACCTGGTCTTTTTGCTGCGCGGGCTGCCCCAGAAGAAGGAGCTGGAAGCGGTACCCACATCAGCCTCGGCGTTGGGCCCTCAGGTAAAGGTTTCGGGTCTTGGGTTTGGAGCTTAATGTTGGACCTGCTTCCTCCCCCCCCCCCCCCCCCAAACAGTCGCGACCCTGAATAAAAAAAGACCCCAAACAGTCAGGCAGGGGAGGGGTCCGGAGCCCGGAGGCCTCCCTAAGCTACCCCCCGACGCTGGAAAGGTCGAGGCTTCAGGCTTCAAGTATCCCTTCTTCTCCAAAAACTTATGCCTTCCTGAAAACCGAAGGACTGAGCCCCGGGCCCCGGGAGACTTGCATTATAGCGGGCCCCCAAACAAAGGTATTAAAGTGTGTCCGGAGGCCTCCGTAAGGTACCCCCTTTCCGGATATGATTCGCCTATGGAATCATCTAGTTTTAAGTAAGGAATTTATAAAGAAAATGCGCCCTGAAAAAAGAAGATTGTCGGAGATCCTGGACAGGCCGAGGCTTCAGGCTTCAAGTATCCCTCCTTCTCGAGAAAGCTTATGCCTTCCTGAAAACCGAAGGACTGAGCCCCTGGCCCCGGGAGACTTGCATTATAGCGGGCCCCCAAACAAAGGTATTAACATGTGTCCGGAGGCCTCCGTAAGGTACCCCCTTTCCGGATATGATTCGCCTATGGAATCATCTAGTTTTAAGCAAGGAATTTATAAAGAAAAGGCGCCCTGAAAAAAGAAGATTGTCGGAGATCCTGGACAGGTCGAGGCTTCAGGCTTCAAGTATCTCTCCTTCTCGAAAAGCTTATGCCTTCCTGAAACCCTCAAAAAAACAGTCACGGCCCGAAAACTTTTCATTATAGCGGACCTCCAAAACAAAGGGTCCAGACCCACTTTTCATAATAGCGGCCCCCTAGAATATTGCGGGTGCAACATTACCGGCTTAGGTTTTGAGACCCTTTTAAAAGGCCTCCCACAAACACCCCTTGCAGGATGCCAGCAGGGTCCCACACGGCCCTGGAACAAGAACGTTTGTCATGACTGGGACAGCATCGGACAGACTTGACAGAAGCCAAAGCCCCAAGGGTCCATGCACCTATAGAGTATACAGTATACACATGGGCCTTAAAGCTACGTACTATATGACATTTGAGGCCCAAGCATATACTGTATCGGTACATGAGCACCTAGGGGAAGACGCACGATGCATGATGAAAATGAAGGGGTTCGTCAACGTGCGGGCGCCTCGGAAAGACCGAAGCGATCCTGAATCGGCAGGATGGCAACCGACAAGTTCACCTGCGTCTGGTTTGCAAGTAGGGTTTAGGGTTTAGGGTTGAGGGCTTAGAGGGTTTAGGGTTTAGGGCTTCAAAGGCTTGGGGCTTAGGGGTTAGAGTAGATTGCCTAGTAGCCAAAAACAAAACAAGGGAGGAGCCTAAAGTGGGGAGAGAGAGCAAAGCAAGGGAGGAGCCTAACTACTTACCAACTGACCTTTCTAGGGGAAAAGGTTCACATTGCTTTCTGAATGGCCTTGTAGTTCCCTCAAACCTGAACACCTAAGCCTAAGCCTGAACCCATGTTCAGGGCACTTCCATCGCTGCCGTGGCAGAAGACATGTCCAAGCTCAGCTGAAGGGGCCCCACCTCCCCCCCCCCCCCCCCCCACCCCCCTAATGCCCTGAACCATAAAATCCCTAAGCCCTATAAGTCCTATAAGCCCCTGAACCTTTGGCTTTGGCTTAGGCTTAGTTACCCCAGCGTCAGGCCCGGGAGCTCTCAGCACCATCCACCCGTCCTTAGCCCCGAGTCTGCATATTCTAAACCCCACACCCTAAAACCCCACACCCTAAAACCTAAACCCTAAACCCTGAGCCCTGACCGTAAACCCAACAACTGTTCACCTGAAATTGGCAAAGTGCCTTGTCCAAATCGCACAGCGCGTAGGCCAGGAAAAGTGCGAACCTTGCGCTTCGGAAGGCGTTCGGCTTCGGTGTTTGGGGACTTTGGAGGGTTTAGGGCTTAGGGTTTAGGATGTGGGGGCGTTTGGGATATGGGAATGTGGTGCTGGTTTGAGGGGGAGGCCCTGATGAAAGCCCCAAAAAGTCTCGCACTGGACCGCTGCCGCTTATCCGTTTTTCGGCTTTGCAAGCACCAAGAAAACACCCCCCCTTAAACCCTAAACCCTAAACCCTAAACCCTAAACACCCACATCTGCATGGAAGGGGGGGGGGGGGGGCGGGGCAAATTTGAAGGGGGGGGGGGGGGGGGGCAAATTTGTGCCGCGCGGCACGAGCAAGTTCCACTTGAACTCGTCCTTCTGGCCTCCGGTGGTGAACAAAACCCGAAGTCTGCCACCACCGGGCTTGGGCTGTGCACATAGATCAGCGGCTCAGGGTTTAGGGTTTAGGGTGTAGAGCTTAGGCTTTAGGGTGTAGAGTTTAGGGTGTAGGGTGTAGGGTGTAGGGTTTAGGGTTTAGGGTTTAGGGTTTAGGGTACCCTCATCAACCAACTGGCAGCCGGGGACCTTCGTCATGAAATCCTAGTGTCGTGGATGCAGGAGCTTGCACCTCTCTCCTGCGTCCGGCGATGCTTTAGAAACCCCTTCTTGAAAATAGTGGAGCTGCTTGGTCGCAACTAGACTAGACTTGAAAAAAAGAAAACAAACAAATCGACCTATTCCCAAGTTAACAGTTCGGACATATTCTCCTCAAGCGGTCGAGTCGCCACTTGGCAATCTGGGATGCCCTTTCTGGTACAGGCAGTGAAGATCAAGGTTCAGGGCTCGGGGTGCAGCGTGTAACTCGGCCACCTGCAACCTGTAACTGTAACCACCCTGGAGCACTGCTTAAGTCTCAAAGGCCCAAGTCTTGGAGCCTACATGGGCATTTGCCAAGATAGGGGTACCCCTTATAACCCCCAAATACTATTACCCTTGTTATAGGACTCCCCAACAAGGGTGCCCCTATTTTCGGAAACCCCCACATGTCCCCGGTCCTTTCGAAAGATGTTTCCTCCTCTCTCACCAGGACGTCAGTACCAGCCGCGCTGCGAGCCACGCCTGGCTTGGGGCCGTATCATGGGTTGCTGGTTCAACTGCTTAGAATTCCGGGCGGCGGATATGAGGCTTGGCCTTCTTTTGGCCACGACTGGCTACACCGTCGAACAAAAATGATCTGAATGTTGCGGTGAAGCTGGAAGGTATAGAGCAAAACGGCAAACAACGAAGCAACGAGCTGAGCCACCTAGCCGTCCATTCGATCGGCCCCTCGTTGCAGCAGTACTCGGTCGAGGCTTTCATCTTCATCCCTACTAGGGCTTCATAACATGGGTGTTCTTTCTCCTCAGATTGCATCCGAACCGGGATTTAATGTAGGCTTTCTGGAAGGATCTGACGTACAGTCTAGCAGCTTACCGCGAAAGCCATGTGCAGATGCTTCTCTCGAGTCCTAGGCTGGGAGATTGCAGGAATCCGGCAGAAGTTCCGGTTGGATGGCATAGTCCGGCAGAGTATGCCCCCTAAACCTGCAACTTCGGAAGCACGACTCTGAATAAGTCCTGGAGAACACAGTCTACCCTTTCAGAACGCTCCTCTGACGGCTTCGGCCTGAATGAAGGCACCCGGCTGCAGGGCCGGTAAGAGGCGAAGAGAAGCCTTCTGAGCTTACGCCCTACACCCCAAAACATCAACTGTGTCTTTAAAAAGTATATATATATGTGTGCATATATATATATATATAGAACTCAAACCCAGACTATCAAGCCTAGCGTGTAAATCTTAAGCACCGAAGCCCCAAACGGACGTTCCAAAGGATGATTCTAAGCCCTAAGCTACTCTTTGCTAAAGAACCCCACAAGAATAAAGCAATAATGATTCCTATATTACCCTTAGTAAGGAATAGTATTAAAATAATAAGCCCTGTACTACCCTTAGTAAGGAGTATTTGTTTTTGTTTGTTCGGGGTTCTTAAGCCATTAGTAGTAGGGAGTGATCCGGGCCCCCTCTCTCCCCTCCCTCCCCATTGAAATCCAACTGAGTGAGTTAGTTGCTGAGTTCATAGGCCCCAAAAAAATGTACACTTTCAGTTCTATAGAGGATCATGGTCTCACAAAACCTCACTCAGCTACTCTGGTGAAAGGCGCCTTGGTCTGTATGTAGGGTCTATAGGGCCTTTAGGTTTCAGGGTGGCAGTTTTGGGATGTTCCCCCTTCTACTAGTCCTTCGACAGTTAGTATAAGGGGGAACATCCCAATGGCAGTTTAACATCCGGGAGGAGTTTGGTTTTTGGGTCTTCGGGCTGCGGCTCGGGGTGTTCAGGTAGATTTAGTTATTGGGGAGGTCGTACTCACGAATGTTTCTAAGGGAGCCGAACTATAGGCATAAGGATACCCGAGTCCTAGTAGTCCATCTGTGATTATGGCTAACCACCCCCCCCCCCCCCCCCCCCCGCCCTGTATCCTCTGTCCCGAAACTTCAAATCACAATGGAGACCCTTCGGCCTTGACTTGAGGGCTGGTTCATCACTTAAAACCTCTAAAGTCCGAACAGCCCTAGGCCCCAACCCCAAAACCCTCAAACCTGAACCCCAAAAGTCCACAAAGTCAAAACAAGACCTAAACCGCAAAACACCTTTCAACCACCAGCCTCCAGCACGGACTGCCGAGACCCAGGCATCCTGCCGATGGGTTTTAGCGGGTCCATGGGGCTTCTACATGGGGTTTAGGGTTTAGGGTTTGGGATTTAGGGTTTAGGGTTTAGGGAGGGCTTTACGGGTTGTAATCGGGTTTATGCGGCTTATGTTGGGGCCCTACACGGGGGCTAAGAAACGAGGTTGTAAACCTAGGCCGGCTGTTTGCGCCCAGCCCAAGAAAAGGAAGACACGGAGTATCCCCCGGGCCTGGCCTCGTTTAGGGTTCGAGTCGATTAATTAGGAAGCCGGAGACCTAAAAAGGGCAAACTACAACTACAACCAGGCTCAGGGGCTTCCGAGGTTAGGGCTTAGGATTTGGGATTGAAGAGGGTGTTAAAGGGCTTAAGGGGTTTTAAGGGTTTAAACGGCCAAAAAGGATGTCAGGGTTTAGGTCTCAACCCCCCCCAAACAGTAGGTCCTTGAAGTCACAAGGACTTCACATTTGGCACCCCGAATTTCGGAAACCCCCACAACTGAACACCTTAAATCCACAGTTGGTGTCCACACAGGCCTCGGACCCCCGTGTCGCACCCAGGCCCCATGATTGTGCCCAGCCGCCCTCGATAAGAAGAGAGACCGCCCCAAAGCCAAACACCTTGCATCTGCACACCCTAGCAACCTAAACCCGGAAACGCTAGACTAAACTCTTACTTGCAACCCCGAACCCAGAAGCCCCGAACCCAGAAACCTACGCATCGGGGCCTATACTGGATGATTATAGAGGATCCGTGTTAGGGCTTAGGTTTACTGAGCCCCAAAGTTCGGGGTTCAGGCAGACCCAAAAACACCTAAAAGCAGGAAGCCCCCTTGCAGCACATGAGACAACGCCCGGAAACATCCGGAAACCCCAAACACCAAACCCTTAACTCCTCAGGACCCCCAGACTCCGAACCTTCAGACCCGAAACCCTCAAGCCTCAAGCCCGGAAACTCTCCAACTCCGTGCCCTTCAAAACCCCTAAACCCTCAAAAACCTGGAGCCCTCAAACTTGGGATGCTCCCCCTTATACTAACAGTCCTTAATGGGGATTAAAAGAATAGGGATACTGTAATCCCTATTCAGGACTGGGAAACATCCCAACATCAAACCCCTAAACTCTATGTCCTAAACCCTAAACCTCAAACCCTTCAACTCTAGGACCCGAATCATTACGGTCGTCTGGAAGGCCTGGGCCAAGCAGGCCGTCCCAAGGAAAAGCACAAGAGCCAGCGCGTAGCCTGAGAGCCTCGGCTTCTCATGGGAGTTTCGGGTTTAGGGTTTAGGGCTTAGGGTTTGGGGTTTGGGGTTTAGGGTTTACGAAGATAAGGGACCCCCTAATATAGCCCAACTAGCAGGATCCACTTACAATAAGGACCCCAATAAGGTACCCCTAATTTCGGAAACCCCATATTCTGGCAGTGTCTTCTTGGGGGGGCGGGGTCTGAGGGCTGAGGGTTCAGTGGGATCTTCGGGGTTTAGGGCATCAGGGGCATGAACAGATAACATGCACATATGTAACATAATAACATATAACATATGTACATATATAGATAAATACATACATACATATAGACATGTATGAGCGACTGCCAAAATCGGCTGGCAGTACTAATGGACGCAACAAGAGGGTGTCTTACTTTTCAAGTGTTCCCATCGCTTTACAGGGTTTTAGCATCAGCTATCCACGCTTGATGTCTGCAGGAGTCGCTTTGGGAAAAATCAAGGATATAGCCCACCCAACGGCTCACTAACTCAGGGGTGTCGCCTCTCAGGTGTGCCCATCGCTTTACAGGGTTTTGAGTATTCGTGTCCACCCCTTACTTACTTGAATGGCTGGGGCTTTTGGCGCTTGCTCATATACATATATACACAGTATTTGTAAAGATAGGTTAGGGTTCCAACGCCAGGTTTAAGGCTTAGGGCTTGGGTACAGGGAAGTAGGGCAACACTAGGAGATTTCGGAAAGAATCCAAGAACTTGTACCAGTTTGGACCCCTTGGTAGAACCAGGACCGTATAAACCCTAAACCCTGAACCCTAAACCCTAAACCCCTAAAACCTTCGAAGGCAAGACTCCTTCACCACGACAAGCACATGGGACTTTAAGAGACAGTGCGCCTAAGGTCGTGTGCTGTTTCAAGCCTCACGGTTCAGAGCTTAGGGTTTTAAGGTTTTAGGGTTCACAGGGTACAGGTTTCTTAGGGTTTAGGGTTCAGGGTTTAGGGCTTAGAATGAATGAGTGCTGTGGGGCGTTTATGGGCCTGAAAAGGCCAGAGGCTTTAGTGGGCTTATCAGGATTGTAGGGCTTGTAGGATTTCTAGAGCTCGTAGATTTATTTCTGGGGCATATGGTTGAGGGGGTTAAGGGAGCACCCTCAACTGCTCAAAAACTCTCGGCCGCAAAGCGATCTCCTCCTCCACATCGCCCGGGCCGCACGGCCGCTCATCACGGAGCTGACGGAGCTCAGCATCTCGTGCTTTCGCACGTCGGCTGTGTAGGTGGGGTAGAGGACACTATAGACCCTACAGCCCCCTGGACATAAACTCGCAAGCACTAATCCAATGTGTGAAGCTAGCTGGCTCCTTGGCCCATAAGCCTTGCGTCTTCTAGGACGGGTTCTAGGGGCCCGCAGGTGCATAGAAGAGCAAGTTGCGCCTTGCACTCCGCAAGATTCGGCTACTGAAGGGCTTCTAGGGCTGATGTAGATTCTGGGGGTTAGAGTTTAGAGGTTCGGTTTAGCTGCCATCTGCTGCAATGATGCAAAGCTACCAGATCTGCGCTCCCACAGCCTCTTGAGCCAGAAGAGCTAACACCCAATGTGCTATCATGCCGTCGACGGCTTAGAGGGTCTAGGGCTTAGGAGGTTTAGGGTTTAAGAATGTAAGTCAGTAGGGGTTGCTGTTCGTTCCTGAGATTGGAATTCAAGCGAAGTCGTCGTGTGGGCAAACAGAGCCATGTCAGTGATTTATCGAGCCCCTCTTGGGCTGGCTACGGAACTATGACCAGCTGGTATTGCCGCTGAGCTCCACAGAACTTCGATGATTAAACAGCTATAGCAATTGATGGTGAAGGCGATATCAAGGCAACATGACACTATGTCGAGGCACCTTCTCCGCAAACTCCACATCGCTAGTTCATGAATGCATGCTTCCCAACCCAAATTCAGTTGCTTGATTCTTCAAGCCGGCGGAGATGAAGGCCCCGACATGTTGGGAAGTAGGGTTGAGGAATTTAAGGTCTAAGGTGTCCCACAAGTGGGTGGTTGTCAACATCATGATCCTTTTCGGGCACCCTTAATATTAGGTGCCGTCTTATATTAGGGACCCCAAAAGGAACCATAATTTAACCCTACACCCTACACCCTAAACCCTAAACGACAACCACCCAAGTGAATGCGCAATAAGTCCAGCATGTCCCCTGTGCAGGAGGGCCACCTGCAATGCGGAGGCTTCCGCATCCGAGAGGAGCGGCCACACCCGAGGCAGTCTGCGTTCGGATCAGGTTTAGGGTTTGGGGTTTGGGGTTTGGGGTTTAGGGTTTAGGGTTTGGGGTTTAGGCTCCTTTATTTGTGGGCTCGTTTGCCATCAGGGCTTCCCTGCGTTTCTTTGCTGGAGTTGCCTTGGAAGGGAGGTCTGATTGAGAATAGCCCCCAGAAGTCCGGCAGGAGATCGACGAGCAGGCTAAGGCCCTAGAATCCTCAACCCTAAACCCCTGACCCCCCCCCCCCCAAAAAAAATAAAAAAAACAAGAAGAAGAAGAACAACAAACAAACAAGCAAACAAACAAGAGGAGGAACGTTAAAACAAACATGAAGCAAAAGTAAAGCCCAATCTTCACGCCAAGATCTCGAGGCGGGTCGAGGCCTGAGGACATGGGAGCTCTCTGAGTCTTTGAGGAACTAAACCCTGAACTTCAGCCTCAAACCCTAAACCCTTGCTGTTTGGGGCTCTTAGAGCTTTGGGGGGTTGGCAGGCTTTTTTTAGAGGGCTCAGGGCTTCAGGGTCTTGGGGTTTAGGACTTCGGTTTCATTAGGGTGAAAATGGGGTAACACAACCCTTCAAGGAATTGAGGGTACCACTAGGGCTCCAGGGTTCTCTTGTTTAGGTTACGGTTTCTCGGCAGCGTGGAATGCAATTCTGCCTGACTTGTGTGAAAAGGTCTTGGGGCTTGGGATTCAGACGTGCACGCTCGAGGGTGTCTTCAGGGTTTGTGGGAGGGTGCTGGTGGCATCCGCAGAAAGGAGCACGAAGCGGTAGAGTGCTACAGAGCCTACGTTGAAATCCCAAGCTGGGGTTTAGGGTTTAGGGTTTAGGGTTTAGGGTTTAGGGTTTAGGGTTTAGGGTTTAGGGTTTAGGGTTTAGGGTTTAGGGTTTAGGGTTTAGGGGCCCCTCCTCCAGGAGAGGATGGTCGCAGCCAGCTGGCGACTGCCGATGGTTGGTGCGTGATGACAGCCTGAGACTGTGCCAAGTTCAGGCACTTAGGGTTTGGGAGGCTTCGGATGCAAATCGTCTTAAGAGGGTTTAGGGTTTAGGGTCTAGGGTTTGATTTCAGTCATTCTCGAAACCTTGGCGGGATACCGCTGGCCGTTTCCCTGCCACCTGGCCAAACAAACCAGCTGCTTAAGAAAACCAAGACCCTGACATGTAAACCCGAAACCCTAAACTTTGCCTTAAAGCATAATCCATATATCTAAATGGATCAAGGGCCCAAAAACCCTAAACCCTAAACCCTAAACCCCTAAAAGCGCCCAAAAACCCACAAGTAGTCCTGCATTGGACTCAGGCCCCCCGCGCGTCATCAGCACTCTTAGGAAGCTCGGATTCTGACACCAGGCCTGCGTCTTCTGGGTTGGGGTTTTAGGGTTTAGGGTTTAGGGTTTAGGGTTTTGGGTTCAGGATGGTTCAGGCTCAGGGCGTTTGGAGCTTTAAGATTCCGGGTTTTAGGGTCTTGGCTTCTGAAGGGTTTAGGGTTAAGTTTGGGGTTACCTGTCAGGTGGGGGCCCACCACACGCCAACGACTACTTATAATCCCTAAACCCTAAACCCTAAACCCCAAACCCTAGGCCCTAGGCCCTAAACCCTAAACCCTAAACCCTAAACCCGAAACCCTAAACCCTAAACCCTAAACCCTAAACCCTGTTCGTTCTCGCCCGATCGGACATAGGATGTAGCTTTGCGAGTGGATTTTCCGGGGTCTTGCTGCTGTGCCATTCAGACTTTATCCGAAGTTGTCGTGCTTGGGAAAAGTCCTAGGGTTGACAGTGGGCTCTGTGTGTGTGCGTGGGTGTGGGTGTTTCATCCGTTTCTGGGTTTCCGAGTTCACCCAAACCTTTGGTTAGGGAGTAGTCGCTGGAGAGTTAGGGTGTGCCCTAAACCCTAAACCCTAAACCCTAAACCCTAAACCCTAAACCCTAAACCCTAAACCCTAAACCCTAAACCCTAAACCCTAAACCCTAAACCCTAAACCCTAACCCTAAACCCTAAACCCTAAACCCTAAAGGCCTCAACCCTAAACCCTGAGTGGCCCATAAGACGACTCTGGACATGCAGCCGGCCTCCAGCTGAGCCTCGGCCTGACTGCGGCCAGCATTGCTCGTCGACCTCCCGGGGAGGCTCCAACTCCAACACGTCCGGTTTGGGGTTTAGGGTTTGGGGTCCAGGGTTTAGGGTTTGGGGTTTAGGGCTAGGGTTTAGGGTTTAGGGCTTCGGAACTTCGGACTTAGGGTTTTGGGGGCCTTCAGGGTAAAAGGGTTTGTAGGGGGTTAGAATGGTTTAGGGTGTTAGGTCTTTTGGGCTCCATTGTAGGGCTTGGGGCGAAAACTCCTAAAACCCATAAACCCCAAACACCCAAACCACAACCCCACAATACCCGCCCAAGCCTCACCCTAAACCCTAAACCCTCAACCCCCAACCCTCAACCCTAAACCCTACAGGCCCCTTTAAAGCCACCAAACCGCCCGAGGGCTGGGCTGGAGCAGCTGCAGGAGCTGGTCAACCTGGCCAAGGCTTACTAGGCGGTTTAAGGTTTAGGGTTTAGGGTTTTTGGGTTTTAGGGTTTTAGGGAACAGATTCGGGAGTTTACGAAAACAAGGGGCCCCAAATATAACCCCCCCAAAATAGTAGGATTCCCTTAACATAAGGGTCCCAATAAGGTGCCCCTAATTTTGGAAATCCACATTTGGGTAGGGGAAAGCTCAGGAGGGATACTACCCACTAGCCCTTAAGGCCCTTAAGCCCGTAGTGCTTCGAAACATCCCATAAGCTCTTCACAACAAGTCCGAATCAACGACTCAGGTCACAAAAAAACTCAGAACAAACAGGGCCAAACCCGAAGACCCGAAAACCGAAACCCGCAGAACCAAAACACTGGCCCTAATGTTGAGCTCGATTTAACACCTCCCCCGAGACTGTTCGGGCGCTGGGTCTGAACAAACAACTTGCCGGACACGGGTCACAATAACGAAGGTTGGGGGTGGGGTGGGCCGGGCCGCTTCTAGGGCTTCTTCTGAGCATCTTCTTCTGTGCCGGGCTTGTTCGTTTCCGGGTTTCAACCCTAAACCCTAGACCCGCTCTGTCTGGAGCTTGGCCTGGATTGCTTAGGGGCGGAATTACAGAAGCCTTATGATTCAAGAAGAGGGGAGGGAGAGAGAGAGAGAGAGATGAAAAAAACATAAAAAATGAGAGAGGGAGAGAGAAAGAGACCCCAGGCTGGACTCTTTCTATATGTATATATATATATGTATATAGAGCACCCTCTTGGGATGTTCCCCCTTATAGTAACGGTTCCTAATAGGGCTTGCAGTACCCCCTAATTCACTCCCTCTTAAGAACTGTTAGGAACTGTTAGTATAAGGGTATAAGGGGGAACATCCCAAGTTGCACCCTCTACTGTTGCCTCATTGTCAGGCTCTAGACAACCTAACCTCATGGAAACTGCTCATGAAACAAGCTTGTTGGCCCAAATCCGGTACTAGCACCCCTGTAGAAAATGAGCTCAACCTAAACCCTAAACCCGAAACATCAAACCCTACCCCATCCCCCCTCCCCCCCCCCCCCCCCCCCCCCCCCCCCCCCCGGTTTCCCACTCTGGTGGAGGCCTCGGCCTCCGGCCCCGAGGTCATGGCATGCTTTCTTGCTGCTTCTTTGTGGGGGGAGGGGGGGGGGAGGGGGAGGGGCTAGGGGATGAGCTAGGGGCTTTGAGGGCTTAGGGCTCAGGGCCTAGTTCAGGGTAGCGGTTGTGGTTGCTTTTTCTTTTGGGCTCAGGTGGGCATGGTGGAGGTCTTGGGGATGCACATGCTCTGTTGTGATGCGCCCAGGGCACAGGGTTCTAGTCTGCAGGGCTATCGGTGACATCAGTTGGATGTTTTTGGCTGGTTCCGGCCAAGCAATGCTGGGAGTACATGAAGTCCCAGTCTCCTGTTCGTGTGTTTGGTATGAGTTCAGGTTTGGGGACGCCTTGGGATTGCGGCTAAAGAAGGCACACGGCTTGCTGCGCGTTTAAGCCTGGAAGTTCGGACAACCGAGTTTAGCTAGGCAGGTTGCCCATGCCCCCTTCTACCCACAGCTCGCCACAGCCATGGTGCCCGGATTGAGATCCTCCCGTGAGCTCAGAGACGCATGGATTGTTGAAGGAGCCATCATTTTTGCACAGCGCTGCCGCAGAGCTGCCGAAATGCCTAGCCGTGCGTGTGTTTGTACACGGGCTTTTAAAACAGAGATGTGCTTTGAGGCGCACGATGGAATGAACACCAGCATCAAAAACATGCCGGGCATCGTGACAGGGAGAGCACCCCCCAACATTTTGCACAAGTCACCACAACGGACTATAGACTATGATGGACAAAACAGTTGCTACAGCCCAAGGCTTTCCGTCGCTTCCCGGCCAACGACTACGGCCTCACAGCTGCTCATGCGATCAAGTGCGCGGGACAAACTATGGAAGAACCCCTGTGCAACTGCAAGCTTCAGAGCTGTCAGGAGCTCTTAGAAGTTCCAGGTCTCCTTGCACACATTTGTCCACCACCAGAGAGTCAGGATATCGACCTTCAAGGTGAAGCCTCCCGTGCCACGAGCTTCTTGCATCTTCCCCATGCAGATATCTTTCCCAGACTTTTTGCAATAGCTCTTGAAGATGCCATGGCCAAACCAGCGACTGTAAACCGAGGCGCAGAAGTCCTGATGCTTCTGCTGGACACTGGGACTTTCACAGTGCTTGTGCACGGGCTCCGTCAACTCGTGCACAGGGGCATGGACCGAACCCGAGACGCGCACGAAAACCAAGTTGATTGAAATCGCCGCCGGGATCAGCTTACCGATGTAAGGGTGGTAGTGGGCAGAGAGGGATGGGATGCAGCCCGCCCCGAACCAGTCCGCGAACTTCCTCATATCGCCGCCAAAGCAAATTGCAAAGGTCAAGCTGAACTTGAAGTTCACCAGAAAGTCTGCTGCGTTGCTACAGTCGGACGAGGTCCAACCGAAGCTCAGCGTGGCCGTAAACTTCACTGGCTCAACTGGCGGGGAAATGGCCATGCATCCGGTGCAGCCCCCTTGGAGACACGCAGGCATCCACGATTTGGAGAACAGATGCCTGTGGCAAACATCGGGAAAACCAAACACAAAAACTAGCCACGTGGCAAAAGGATCCTTGGTTCTACAAAGAAATGGTCACATGATGCTTAACCGTTGAAGCTGTCCTTCTTGTCATACCCCGGGAAAGGGATACAGATGCCCGAAACACACGCTGAGCAGGAAACAGCCTTCTTGCAAGGCCCAAAGGCAACCCGGCTTGCGTTGGAGCGAACCACCTCTCCCGCAAGAGCAGTCTGGACATCTTCGAGAGGATCTGACATCGCTTGAGCAGCCATCACCTTCATGTCAGACGCTTTTCTGGCGTCGGCAAGCCCGTCAGCTAACTTCTTGGCGACTTTGTGCAGGGCCTCGTCGTGCTTGGCTCGGCACACCAGGGACGGCTCATTGCGAAGACACTCGCAGTTCACATACTCCTGGAAAGCTGGATCGTTCAGGGGCGAATCTGCTGGTATCTCTTGCTGCCGCTTGGCATGATTTGAGCACGTGGACTTCTTGCTCTCCCCAAACATGACTTCATGGTGTTTCTCATCCAACTTGTGCAGGTGTTCTCGCTGCTTGTCTGTGAGCTCCGACCGAGCTGCTTGATGCAACATCTCGTGCACCGCAGTCTTCAAGTGGGGATCTTTGTCGAGTGGAGCTCCCTCTGCCGCCGCTTTGCGCGACCTGTCCTGGTGTTTCAGGTGAGCCACGAAGTGATGCGCCAGGCCATTGGATTCGTTGTGCAAGATCAAAGCAGCTTTGGCGTGGTATTCCAACTTGTGAGCCATCTTGTGTATGGGCGCAGCCAAGGCTTGGATCAAGAATGAACTGTTCAGGTGCAGGTGCTCATCAGCGACCATCTTGTCAACAAAGAAGTCCAGATTCATGGTGTCCTCGCTACACGTCGACTCCAAATAGTCCACCACGCTGATGGCTTGCTCCGATTCAAACTTTGTCATGTTGCCCCTGGTCGCAGCGGTCCCCAATATGGCCGACTCAGCATTGGCCACCTCCCCCGCTTCAGCTGCATCCCCGCAGGCCTTGCTTGCGGGCTTAGACAATTTAGAAACCTCCTTTCATTGCTAACATTACACTCATTACACGCAAAAAAAACTTTGGCCCAAAGACGACACCCCCCCCCCCCCCCAAAAAAAAAAAAAAAAAAAAAAAACAAAAACAAAAACAAATCTCCACCATGCTGCAACGCCCATGGTGCTGATGGCCTCGTGGTACAGCAGCACTGCGGACTCATCAATCTTCACGCCGCTGAAGACTTTGTCGGTCGCCTTTTCGAAGGTGTCCAGCACTATGGCCTCGGCAGCCTCCTTGCCTGCCTGCTCCTCGGCATCAAGCTGCTGTTGATCCAGTGGAAGTCCTGGCACAAAGAAGTAAAGGAACCGCCGAAACCGAAGCCAAACAAGGTAAAGAAAAGTAAACAGCCCAGCTTTTGGCAAAGCCAATGTCCTGGAAGATCCTTCATCTGGAGGAAGGCTTCGGCAGTGGCAATCGTCTCAAGATACTTGGCCGTGTCTGCATTGCCAGCTTGACTGGCTTGTTTTGCCTGCTGTTCGAGAGCCATCGTTAGCTGCGCAGCCTCTTGCATCCGCTTGTGAATGAGATTGGCCTTTGTTTCATTAGAAACCTCCTGGGTGGTAGCAATGTTGCAAGCCGACTGGCATGTTTGCTCCAAGGTCTCTGAGTTGTGCGCAGCGCCCAAGGGGTGGTCAGTGTTGGGACATTTCTTGTTCCATGGCGTTGTGCAACCCCACAAGATCACCAGCTCCTTGCACCACTCGTTGTCCACAGGTCGGCTACACACACTGGCCCCCTGCGCAGTTAGATCCTGCAGCGAAGCGAACTTGTGGCCCTCCACCATGAACAGGAGGCTCGACAGGACGATGGCAAAGGATGCCATTGTCTTATTGCTTCAGTGTAATCGGAAAGTTTGAGTCACGTAAAGGCTCTCTGCATGCGTCACTTCAAATCGGATTTGCGTGCTACACATGCACACACATGCGTACAACCAAAAACCACCAAGCCAGCATTCTCCGATCCGGGGTAGCTCCACAATAGACCCCCCACCACCCTTTCTGGCCTTATGGATGCCTTGCAAAAAGCTTCATCTAAAGCGGTTCCCCCAAAAGAGACCCGATTAAAGAGCCCTTTCGCGCTTTTGGGACTCGGTGAAGCGATGGATATCGGCCAAGAGTGAGCGCATCACGACTGGCCAAACGTCGACCTCACAAACAGGGCGGGCACCCACCTTCCCCCCCCCCCCCCCCCCCCCCCCCCCCCCCCCCCCCCCCCCCCCCCCCCCCCCCCCGCCCCGTCCCCTCCCCCCGCCCACCCCAGCCCCCTGGAAACCCCAAGCCATGAAAATCTCAACCCCCAAATCAGCCTTTAACTCTAAACCCTAATTAGCCCTTAACCACACCGCTGTCTCAGGGCGCCACATGAGCTGCAGGCTCTCTTGCCAGCCGTGCATGTTCCTCGGCTCTTGGGTTGAGAGGGTTTTAGGGTTCCCTAAACCCTAAACCCTAAACCCTAAACCCTAAACCCTAAACCCTAAACCCCAGACCCTATAGGGTTAACAGCGGCAGGAGGGGCCGAATTTCTTAACGATTCTATGGCGCGATCGTTTTGCAGCCGAGGGGCTTTGCGGCATTGAGGGTTTCAGCAGTTAGGGCTTAGGATTTGGGACCCTAAACCTTAAGCCCTAAACCCCAAACCCTAAGCCTTTCTTGGAAGCATGAGGATCGCCAGGTTAGGCGCGCAAGTCTGCTGGATTTGCATTGTTTTGGCAGAGACTGCTTGCACCAGCTTCTTCTGTGTAGTAACAGGCATAACCTTTGACAGACCAGGGAATGCAGTTCTTTCTTGTCCGCCAAAACAAGGAAGCCCATGAAACTCACACCCTCAACCCGCGCCTAAACCATCAGTTGGGGGCTCAGTATAGGAACTACCTTCTCGAGGCTTGCGCGCAGCAATGTCTAAAGAGTATCCAAGGCTCATCCACGCCCGCAGCAGCAACCTCCAGGGAGTCACAATAACCATCTTTTGGTGACAATTTCGCGGCGTGAAACGATCCTGGTTCAACTGGGCACGTCATTGCTCGAAACCATGTTGTCGTGACAATTTGGCTGCGTGAAACGCTTTTCCTTAAACTGTGCACGTCATTGCTCTTCACACTAACCATGGCTTTTCGTGACAGTTTCAATGCGTGGGACATCTTTCGCTTAGCTGTTCAAGCCATTGCTCTTCACAAACCCTCTTTTCGTGACAGCTTCGTTGCTTGAGGAACGTTGTTGTCAAACTGTGCACGCCAACGCGCTGCACATAAATAATCATTTTGTGAAAATCTCGCTGGGTGGGACATGTTTCGCACAACTGTGCGCGCCCTTGCTCTTCACAAAAATCATTTTTCGTAACAGTTTGGTTGCGTGAGGCATGTTTACCTGTGCAGGTCATTGTTCTTGGCACAAACCATCTGTTGGTGACAATTTCAATGCGCGGGACATGTTTCGCTAAACTGTTCAAGCCATTGCTCTTGACAAAAAAACCATCTTTTCGTCTTTTCGTGACAGCTTCGTTGCGTGAGACAATGTTTGTCAAACTGTTCCAGCCAACGCTCTGCACACAAACCATCCTGTCGTGACTGTTTGGTTGCTCGAGACACTTTGTGTCAAACTGTTCATGCCAACATGCTGCACACAAACCATCATTTCGGGACAGTTTCGTTTTGTGAGATAGTGTTTGTTCAAGCCAACGCTCTGCACACAAACCTTCTTTTCGTGAATATTTCGCAGCGTGGGACATTTTTCGTTGAACTGTGACAGTTTCGCTGCTCGAGAGACTTTTTGTCGAACTGCGCACGCCAACGCTCTGCACACCAACCATCTTTTCGTGACAGTTTCGTTGCGTGAGGCACTTCTTGTCAAACTGTTCAAGCCAACGCTCTGCACGCGAACCATCTATCGTAAGACTTTCGTTGCGTGAGACACCTTTTTTGTAAACTTTTTTCTGCACGACATGCTTACGCAAAACTTTTCCAGCAAACACTTTGGTTGCAAGCCATCGTTTCGCGACAGCTTCGTTGAATGCGCCGCTTTTGCAAAACCGTTTCTAAGAGTCCTCAATGGGGATGATAGTAATTAGGGTGTACTATAATCCCTATTGAGGACAGTTAGCATAAGGGGGAACATCCCAAGATGTACTTGCAACTTGTTCAAGCCAACGCCTTGGACCTCTGGACCAAAAAAAGAAAGGCATGTGCCCTTGATTTTCGATCCACGCGGTGCCGGGACCCGGCCCTATACAGGAGCAACAAAGGGCCACAGAACCAGTGTCCCACGACCCACCACTAGGAAGAAAAAGGTCCCGGCACACCTAGGAAAACAAAAGAGAGCATAACCAGGGGACGGATAAACCGGAAGCCTCAAAGAACCGGGCTACCAGCTTGTGTGGGAGCTTAGCATCTTAGTTCAAATAACGCTTAAGGATATCCCTTGGCTTTCTAAAGTCCTCCTAAACTTTCAAACCTAACCTCTAAACCCAAAACCCTCAATCCTACCCCCTCAAGGTGAACAGCATAAGGACACCACTGGGCTTTCCAGTTTTGGGGTTTGTGGTTGAACTTCGGGGTCTCCTTGTCATCCCTGGGGCCCTCTAAACCCTTATGTTCAGGTCAAAGCCCTGAAAGCCCTTAAGTCCTGAAAGCACTTGGGAGACATACGAGTTGCAGGCCCTAGCCTCTTGGTCACACTGTCCGGCTGCAGCGAGAATGCAGGCCTGGACAGTTTGTCGACGGCTGTCGGGATGACGAATGCGTCAACATGAAAAGTGCTGCAGGGTGGTTTAACTGAAGTTCAGGGTTTAGGGTTCGGGGTTTTGGGGTTTAGGATCTAGGTAGAATCTAGGCGAACGCCAATTTCAGGTATCCATCCGAACCTCATCGGACCTCATTATCAAAATCGGGGTGTAGCTGTTCACAACTGGTTCGGACAAGGCGTCGATTGAGCCCGCCGGGACGCGTAGGGAATTGCAAGCATCCGGGTAATGTTGGACTGACTTTAGTATAAGTAGGGTCTATAATCACAAGTTTCGAAAATTTATTCAGCGAACCGAGTTTGTTCAGGGTACCGCCTAGTATCACAGGTTTCCCCCAATTTGTTTGGGGGGGTCGCCGCGCCATGCGTTTATAGAGGGTCCAAATTTGTTTGAGGGGGGGGGGCATACTAAAGACAGTGCAACATGAATTGTCAAGACGTATATTTGGCAGTGGGTCAAAATTCGGGTTGTCGCGGGGGGTCGCCCACCCCCTCTGTTACAAGCCTTGTCGCGGGCAGGTTGTTTCATACGTTTGTCGCGCCGCTACTTTGAACCCAATTTTCTTATTTGGGTTTTGTAAGGGCTTAGGGTAAACGGTTTAGGTTTAGGGTTGGGGTTTCGGATGAAGGGTTTAGGGACCGTAGGGATTTTACCGGAGAGCCATTAAACCCTGAACCCTGTAAATAGAAAACCCTGGGCTTCTCGTTCAAGGTTGTCCTACGGATGGCACCTGCTGGCTCGAGCAGTCGCGCGGGTTGTCGCGGGTATGTCGCGCCCTGTCGCAGGCCTTGTCGCGGACTGAGAGTGAAAGTTGCTGCAGACACGCATCAAGGTCGCATCGAGATTGGCAATGAGAAAATTCAATGGTATTGCTGTCTTGTCGCGGGGGGGGGGGGGGGGGGGTTGTAGCCTTGTCGCGGGGAGGGTTGTCGCGGACGGGGCCCGTCTGTTACAAACCTTTGTCGCGGAGGGACCCCCCGGCGCCTGTTACAAGCCCGGAAAAAAACTCACTCCCATTTGGGAACCCAAGCAGGCAGCCCAAATTTTGGGAAGCCCCTTTTCAAGACGCCCCTCCCCACAGCAGAGCGGCATCTGCGCAGCCAACTCCACTGCCCGGGACCACTGTCCTTCACGAAAAGCCAAGGGCTCGGAAGACTTTTTGAGTAGCCTAACAACCCTAAAATTGTCCGAGCCGCCACCATGCAAAGCGTTGAAACCCTAGGTGAGTGCCCACATTTGCTAGGTTACTTGTTTCACAGCTTGGAGGGCTCCGAATGTCCTGTCGAAGGAACCTGAGTAGGCTGTAGTGAACAGGGCTTATAAAGTAGGCTTGTACTCCAAGACCCCAAGCCAAACAATGCCCTACAAAGCAGCCCACGTCTTTTGAGGAGACCTGCCTGAATGGCTTGTCAGGAGCTTCCATGCTAACTGCGGGGAAGGCTCGTAGGTGTAGGCCATTCTGTCTCAAGACTTCCTACAAACGCGTCAATGCACCATCTCCAAAGAAAGAAGAAAACATGCAGGCCACACTCGGCACAATCGAACTACAAAATGAAACCTCCACACGAGAGGAAGGCCTCAAGACATTCATGCGCTTAGCATCTTGCACCCTTAAACCCTCGACCCCAAATTTTTGCCCGCAATATAAGGGTCCTGCCGCCACGCAGGCGCCAAGAGAGGGGTTGAAAGCGGCGGTGTCCGGCCACTGTGAGGTGGCGCGCATCTCCTTCTATTGTGGGCAGTTCGAAGGCTTCCCAGCAGGTGTCCATGCTCTGAAGAGACAACCATCGACACGCTTTTTTTAAAAAACCCTAAAGATCCCTAGCCTAGGTTCCGACATAAGTAGCCTAAGGACCAGAGAAAAGGGGACCTGTCTTTGGATCTGGCTTCTTCGGGTTGAGAAAACCAGCCCAATCCTCCAAGAAAAGGAAAAGCAGGAAGGAAAAGCCATCCTAAGCCCCATAAACCCGAAACTACCATCCCTAGGAGCCCTTTCAATCAGTGCACGCCATGTCCCAGTATTGCGCGCTTGCCGTTGGAGCGCTTTTTTGGGTTTGGAGTTAGGGTCATGGGGGAAGGGGGGGGGGGGGGGGGTGGAGCTCTCCCTGGTGCATCCTCTAGGAGGGCGACTGCCAGCTGCCATTTGCCCCCAAACCTGGGATTCGAAGGACAGCTGGTCTTGGGTTTGGGTTTTAAGGCTGTAGGAGTAAGGGGTATCGGTTTCAGGGTGTCCTGCTAGGTTCGCTGGGAACAAACAGGCGACAAGAGATATACTACCCCACAAGAGTTCCAGGTTAAACAATCCGACCATGAAGTCGGTCCGCATGTCAGCTTTGCTATGTGGGTTCCTTTCGAACATTCTGGTCCCTTATTCGGTACCCTCAAGATATGGGGGTGTACGAAAACGAGGGACCCCTGATACAGATCCCCAAATGGATCCCTTATAACACCCAATAAGGTACCCCCTGAAAATTTTGCAAACCCTAAACCAACCCTAAACCCAAAACCCTAAACCCTAGAAAACCTAAGCCCTAAAACCTCAACCGACGGGGGTTGGTGCTGGGGTCACTTGGGATGCTTGTCTTGGTGAGTGGCTGCGCAGCCCGCATCGCCGCAGTGAAGAGGAGCATGCTGGGGCGCCTCTGCTACGCGTTTAGGGCTTAGAAGGGTTTAGGGTTTGGGGTTAGAAGGGTAAAGGGCTTACAAGAGCTCTCAGCCCCTTGGTGGAGTTTCTGAGGCTCTGGGCTTAGGGTGCACGATTCTGGAAGGCCTGCGCGGCTTACAAAGCCAAGAGGGCTCTAAACGAGAAGGGCTTCATCCGGACCTCAAGACCCTCCAGTGTCAACAGTCCCACAACTTACAACCCTCGAAGCCTGCAGGCAACTTTTCTCGGAACCCCTTCACAAAAATTGTTCTGGGCTCGTTC
Organism: Symbiodinium natans; assembly: GCA_905221605.1. Classification (NCBI taxonomy): domain Eukaryota; class Dinophyceae; order Suessiales; family Symbiodiniaceae; genus Symbiodinium; species Symbiodinium natans. The sequence goes on along the minus strand of CAJNDS010000245.1, from coordinate 4,106 downwards.
TGAAAGTAGATTTCCCCCCCGCCCCAAGGCAAGTGAGTGGGGTGGCGGTGTGTAATGGATCCGAGGGTCGTCTCACGCCATACCAGATTCAACAAGGCCAAGGCCTTTCACATGCGGCTGACTTGCTATAGTTGAGACCCAGAAGAAACCACATGGAGAGCTCTTTGGTTTAGGGCGAGTATGTTGTTTATGGTTTAGCATCTAGATAGGCCAATACAGGCTTTGCTGTTCGAGGGTTTAGGGAACAGTCAACCATCTTTGTCAGCGACCTTTCCCACCGCTCTTCACTATTGTTGCCAAACTCTGTGGTCCAATGCAAGCGCTGCGCAAACCAACTGTCATTCAGGAGCAGGGCCCCAGGAAGGCTGTCAGGATAATTGCTTCTGTCTGTGGGATGCCTCATGTTGACTTGGCTTTAATAAAACCCACCCGCAATAAAACAAAAAACAACTAAATCCCGGAACTCAAGTATGAACCAAAACAAGTTTGGCACAAAAAACCTGTCCAAACGGATTTAAGCTTCAGAAGAAAGATTCCGAAAGAGGCTGTGTTTCTCGGAGGGGGCCGATCTATGGGTATCTTGGGTACATATTTCGTATTTAGATGTAGATTATACGGCTCAGGCTCCGGTACTATCCACATCTCACGAATGCCCGATCCTTGTTCGTATATGGGATTTCCCCTATTGAATACACCCCTACATATCGTAGAAGTCTTGGTAGAGTACCAACAAGGGTATCCGCAATTGTTCTGGCACACGCCCAGAAAAATCGTTATGCAGAGCAGGCTGGGCGACGCTGGCACCAGCAAACTAGGCCATCAGAGTCATCAGCTGCCCTTAAGCTGAACACAGACGTCCAAAAGGGGGGGGGGGCCGCCTTGGCCCATTCGTGCCCGCGTATGCACGCAGTGGAGGCAGCTCCATAGGAAATCTCGTCCTCAAGTTCAACGGGACACGACCATTCAAAGGCGAAATCCTGAATCCGTAAGCCTGAACGCAAATACCACCCCCTCGCCACCCCCAAACCCTAAGCCCCGAAGACCCCAAACTTTCGGACCGTGCGAAGGCTCGGGTTGTAGGGACTGATTGTGCAGCAGCTGGAACCTCGGCGGGGTATAATTAGGGTTCAGAGTTTGGGACTGAAGGTGCTCCGGTTTCTGTGGTTTGTGTAGGCCATCATTCCTTACATGTGCAATCCTACCCTAAGCCCTAAAGCCTAAACCCAAAAACTCAAACCCCAAAAGACTAAACCCTAGACCCTAAACCCTAAACCCGCATCGAAGCAGCAGCTGTAGGGCGCCTTGCCAGTGGTGGCCTCTGCCGCAGGCACTCAGCGCCGAGTTTACTGCGATCAGGGTTGGGGTCCTCAGTCGTCCGCTCAGGGCTTCCCAACATCTATGCAGTTTAGGGTTTAGGGTTTAGACCCGAAAAACCCTAAACAAGTCCCGTGGTTTTCTTTCATAGGGTGTACAAGGGAGGCCATAAGCTCCAAAAACGGATCGAGAGTGTGGTGTGCGTGCGGGCTTTGGGTGCATTGTTTGTAGAATGAGGAACTCCCCGTAGCTTCGGGGGTTCAAGGGCTAGTCTAAGCAGGCTCACCTGATTCAACTCTCAGAGTCCGGAACCCTTGACAAATCAAGCATGCGATGGAGATATGATGATGCTCCGATGCTGGTGGTGGTGATGGTGGCGGCGTCGCCGTTCTGTTGCAGTTGGCGATTGCCACGATGAGCCTTCTCGAGGATGACGACTATGACGACGACGATGACGGCGACGCACATATGTATAATATAAATGAATAAATAAATATATAGACATATATGTATGTATGTATGTATGTATGTATGTATGTATGTATGTATGTATGTATGTATGTATGTATATGTACACACACACACACACAACAGGCTTGTCGATGATCGGATCACCCCAGCTCTACATGCATACACACGCAGACACGTACATAGAACATGGGCATACATGAGAGCTCACAAAGCATGTCTGGCATGGTAGCGCAGTACGCACAGGCCGTGTTTGACATAGCATACCACATCATGTCATGACCTGACATGTCATAACACAAGCTGCCAGTATGTGGCATACAAAAGCACAACATGCAGACAACATACAATGGCGTAACACGTCACGTCAAAGACATGTTACAATCTACCTAACGTAAACATACCGTAACATGACGTACAGTAAAATAACACATAACAAATCAGAACAAATCATAACATGACATACAATGCAACCATATTACAGCCTGCCAATGCGTGGCACGACACACTACGGGAGAACACGCCACAAGCGTGGCTTGGGATAACGCGCAATAACACAGGGAATCGCACGGTGTAGCGCCTAGCAGAATGTACCGCAGCAACACATGACACCGCACAGCATGACGCCTGAAGGCACAACTCTAAACCCCTGAAACCTACAGGGTGCACAAGGATCCTTGGGCCCAGCGACACAGGCAGCTCTTGAAGCAGGGCGAGGGCGAGCTGCCACTGCTGCCCTCGGTCGCAGGCGGCAAGGCTGGCTCCCAGCGTGACGGCATCCGGGGCCTTAGCTTTTTGGTTTCCTTTTTGTTTCTTAGGAGGGAATTCCGGATTTGGGACCCAAAAAAACCGTTGCAGGCTTATAGGATATGGCAGCACATAATGTTGGACATCTCATCAAACCAAGAACACAGAAACCGGAATAGATGGGGAAATCCGGATCTATGGTCGCCATGAGGAGGCTTTGTTTGCAAGCTCAGGGTTTGAGAGGCATATACAGCGAAAATAATGTTTTTTAGGCCAGGGTCTGGGGCTTTGGCGGTTCTTTTTTTTGGGGGGGGGGGGGGGAGGCAGCCCAGGCAAGCCGTGCGAAGTCTGACATACGCAAGGTCATGTTTTTTCTGGGAACCCCGAGCCCACCCGTTGGGTAGGCGGGCGCAGTCGAGCGCTCAGCGAGACCATGCAGACCCGAACTAGGATGTTCACTCTAAACCTTAAGCCCTAGTATAAACCCTACGCCTTGAGCCCTAAACCATAAATCCTGAGGGCCTCGGTGGCCCCTGAGGATGCTAGGGAGGCTTCGAAGAGCCTTAGGCTCCGCTGGCCAAACCCTAAACGCCAAGAAGAACAATAACCGATGAAGGTTCCGTGTGGGAGTTTGGTTCGGCTGGCTCTTGGCTGTGGCTCTTCGTGGTTGTGATTGGGTGGTCTTGGTGTTTGCATGTCTTATGATAAAATTATTCTACACTCTAAACCGCCAAAACCCTGCTTATAAGTGCCGAGCTGCAGGTCCCCTTTCGCGCATCGACGACAGGAGCATGAGAGCCCAGGTCCAGGCAACTGCGCGTGCACAAGCGCCTGGTTTGCTTAGGGCTTAGACTTAGACGGCTTGGGGTTCAGGGTTTAGGGTTTAGGGAGCATACGGGCTCAAGCAAAAGCGAAGAGCCCAGCTCAAACCCGCAGCAAGTGGATTTCCTACACGAAGGCAAAACTTCTGCTGCGCCTTATGTGAGGCCTGAACCCTCAAAGCCTTCATTGCAAAGCCTTCATTAGCATCTAGCCTGAACCCAACCCTTTTCTCCAAACGTACAGCCCATAGTCCTAAGCTGCACGCTGAAACCCATAGTCCCAAACCGTTTCCATTTTAAAACCTTATTTGATTCTCAATCGTAACCCCCCAACCCCCCCCCCCCCCTTCCCCCCCGGGCTGGGGGCTGGGCTTGGTGCTGGGCTTGGGGTTTGGCGCCCCCTCGGCGCCCCCCCCCTCCCCCCCCTCCTCCCCCCCCCCCTCCCCCCCCCCCCTCCCCCCCCCCCCTCCCCACCCCCCCCTCCCCCCCCCCCCTCCCCCCGCCAAAAGTGAGGAACACACACACACACACATAGACACACAGACACACAGACACACAGACACACAGACACACAGACACACAGACAGACAGACACACAGACAGACAGACACACACACAGACAGACACACACACAGAGACACACACACAGAGACAGACACACACACAGACAGACACACACACACACAGACAGACACACACACACACAGACAGACAGACACACACACACACACACAGACAGACACACACACACACACA
>CAJNDS010000244.1:26216-188669 GCA_905221605.1 Symbiodinium natans | reverse complement strand
AGAAATGAAAAAGAATCCCGCTTAATTTCGTGAGTGGATGTTCTTTTACCTAGTATGGGATTCTCTCGGCTTCAGAATAGAAGAATCAAAAACTCAGGTTTCACTTCATTTCTTAATTGGTGCTTTTGGGAGCAGAAGTCTAACATTCTCTTTCATTTGAACCCTTTGCAAGATGCCCCTCACGCAGGATCATGGATCGAGCCTTACTTCTCAGTATGAATGATGGATATTTGTGGAGTTTGGAACCATGTTTTGTGTCGTCGGTACACTTTATTTCTTTCGATGGCTTGTCTCACGTTTGAGAGATGGCTTTGGGAATCTTCGAATCTCTTTTCCCTTTGTCTTTCTGGGATGCCTCGTATTTGGGGGTGGTGGCGGGCTTTTAAGCACGTCGAGGCGTCTTGGAGAGCTGGAAATTCTTCTTGTTCTTCTGGCTATGGATTCCCTTTCAGTTGCTTGGGCGCACATGCCGCTTGGGCGAGGAATTTCACTTAACTCGCAAGAGTAGAAGTCTCTTAAACCCCCTGCAAGTCTTCGTTCGTATGTGTCGTCATAGTTTTCGTGCGTGTCGGCGTGTTCTTCGTACGGGGAGGGACGGGCTCCCAGGACGTCTCGCCAAAATGAAAGAGAATCTTCAACCCTTGTTCATGCGTGTCGTGGTGTGCTTCGCACGCGGGGGGGGGGTTGACACTCTCTATCCGCAAAAAAAATTACAAATATTTTACTTCGAACATCCTCACCCTCTCTTGGTAGAGATACTCTGGAGTTGGGCACTCCAGCAACATTCTGGGAGTTCAGCAGTTAAGGTTGGTGCGTTTGGCAGTTTCTTTCCAGGCGTCTCTACTGCACGCCGCGTGCGGGACTGAAAGCCCAGTCTGATTGCGAATCTTCGCTGCCTTCACATGCTTCTGCTGCTGTCAACTGCTCACCATACTCTTCTGGTCAAACTCTGACAGGCCATGAAGTGGCTTGTTTTCGCCGCACGACTCATCGAGACACTGAACAGAAAGATGCAGCACTGGCCGGCTCGACGGCACAGGCCAACACTTGAAGCAGGCAGAGGCACTGTTTCGAGCTGGTTCAAACTTTTTGCTGTACAGACTTGCCGTTCAAAACGACAAACAAGCTACGGCTGCAACATGCAAAACAATTCGTGGCCAATATCTCCATTGAGGAGAGCTGGCAGAATACAGAACACAAGCCAGCCACCGGCAGTCGGGCAAAACGCCCCGCCTGCCACTCTGTTCCGCAATCACCCCTTCAGGGTAGTAGAGGGTAGCATGACCTCGCTCTCCACCGCACTACAAATCACAAATTCACCACAGCAACCACCCTTTTTGTAATACTCAGTATGCGCAAAGTTGTCACCATATCCTAACGTTTCAACAGCGTGTCAGCTCATGCAGTATAAAGCAATAGCATGGGAGGTCGCAAGCTTCGGACTTGTGGCAACAAAGAGCTCTGGGTCCCGTGGGTATCGTGGCAAACTCAACCAAATCTCAAAAGGATTCAGACCTTCCGCAAGTTGTACCACGAAAAGACGAAACAACCCACGAAACCCAAGAAGTTTTCATCATGTTTCAGTTGTCCCTTTGTGGGCTGGACTGGTGAGACTTCGACTGTCGGCCAATAAAAACAGCAGGGCTCTTGATGTTCTTATTCGAATGACGTTCCGCTGACAGATCTGACCCCGGCCCAGAGTCCTGGAAATGTTTGAACCATGTTGAACCGTCTCGAGCCTCTCTTCGCCCCTGCCCCGGACCTTACGATTCCAAACTGCAGTCTCTGACCCCATTGACCCCAGAAATCACTTGAGGCCAAGATGTGAGGGTGCCTTCGGGAGTGGAACTTGTAGAACTGTAGAACTGCGCAGCCCAGCATTCAAACGGACCTCTGTATCTCTGGTCGCGGACGCCTTGACATCGCGATTCATCAGATCGCATTGCCGATAGACTCTGCTTCCGGCAGGTTCTGGACGCTTCCAAAGCCGAACTGTTGAAGACCTCAACACTGGAAGCCTCACTGGCCTAACTCCGACACAGTCCCAAACCGTGACTTCCGAAACCTTGAACCAGAGTCTTCCTCACGTACGTGGAGTACGTGCTGTTCTTGGATCAGGACGTGGGTCTCACGTCCCCCATTGGCATATATGCCAAGCCTGTCCCACAAAAATCGAAGAGATATGGCAGATATGGTGGCCCTTTGCGAGTGCTGCTGCATCATGACTTGAATCATGACTTCACCTGAAAGGCTTGACTGAAGCTCTGGTCTGCCAGACATGCGGCCCCAAGGCGATGCGATGCTTCTTCGGTACGTTCTGTTCTCGACGTTCCCAATTCATGCAAGCTGTCAAAGCGCACTATATAACCTGACATAACAGCAGAACAAGAGACACTTCACGAAACAACAGAGCCCCATGTTATGAGCCTCATGTTGAAACGCCACCCGTTGCGTCAAGCTCTTGATCTCATGGGCCAGGGTATTTGCGTGCAAACAGAAAGCAGATGCAGCAGGGGCACGCTCTCGAGTGTTCTCAACCACAAGAAGGCAGCGCCGAGCAGAAGTCCCTTTGTGGGCTGGCCTGGTGAGACGACTGTCGGCCAATAAGAACAGCAGGGCTCTTGATGTTCCATTTTGAACCGTCTCGAGCCTCTCTTCGCCCCTGCCCCGGACCTTACGATTCCAAACTGCAGTCTCTGACCCCATTGACCCCAGAAATCACTTGAGGCCAAGATGTGAGGGTGCCTTCGGGAGTGGAACTTGTAGAACTGTAGAACTGCGCAGCCCAGCATTCAAACGGACCTCTGTATCTCTGGTCGCGGACGCCTTGACATCGCGATTCATCAGATCGCATTGCCGATAGACTCTGCTTCCGGCAGGTTCTGGACGCTTCCAAAGCCGAACTGTTGAAGACCTCAACACTGGAAGCCTCACTGGCCTAACTCCGACACAGTCCCAAACCGTGACTTCCGAAACCTTGAACCAGAGTCTTCCTCACGTACGTGGAGTACGTGCTGTTCTTGGATCAGGACGTGGGTCTCACGTCCCCCATTGGCATATATGCCAAGCCTGTCCCACAAAAATCGAAGAGATATGGCAGATATGGTGGCCCTTTGCGAGTGCTGCTGCATCATGACTTGAATCATGACTTCACCTGAAAGGCTTGACTGAAGCTCTGGTCTGCCAGACATGCGGCCCCAAGGCGATGCGATGCTTCTTCGGTACGTTCTGTTCTCGACGTTCCCAATTCATGCAAGCTGTCAAAGCGCACTATATAACCTGACATAACAGCAGAACAAGAGACACTTCACGAAACAACAGAGCCCCATGTTATGAGCCTCATGTTGAAACGCCACCCGTTGCGTCAAGCTCTTGATCTCATGGGCCAGGGTATTTGCGTGCAAACAGAAAGCAGATGCAGCAGGGCAGACCCCACGCTCTCGAGTGTTCTCAACCACAAGAAGGCAGCGCCGAGCAGAAGTCCCTTTGTGGGCTGGCCTGGTGAGACTTCGACTGTCGGCCAATAAGAACAGCAGGGCTCTTGATGTTCCATTTTGAACCGTCTCGAGCCTCTCTTCGCCCCTGCCCCGGACCTTACGATTCCAAACTGCAGTCTCTGACCCCATTGACCCCAGAAATCACTTGAGGCCAAGATGTGAGGGTGCCTTCGGGAGTGGAACTTGTAGAACTGTAGAACTGCGCAGCCCAGCATTCAAACGGACCTCTGTATCTCTGGTCGCGGACGCCTTGACATCGCGATTCATCAGATCGCATTGCCGATAGACTCTGCTTCCGGCAGGTTCTGGACGCTTCCAAAGCCGAACTGTTGAAGACCTCAACACTGGAAGCCTCACTGGCCTAACTCCGACACAGTCCCAAACCGTGACTTCCGAAACCTTGAACCAGAGTCTTCCTCACGTACGTGGAGTACGTGCTGTTCTTGGATCAGGACGTTGTTCTCACGTCCCCCATTGGCATATATGCCAAGCCTGTCCCACAAAAATCGAAGAGATATGGCAGATATGGTGGCCCTTTGCGAGTGCTGCTGCATCATGACTTGAATCATGACTTCACCTGAAAGGCTTGACTGAAGCTCTGGTCTGCCAGACATGCGGCCCCAAGGCGATGCGATGCTTCTTCGGTACGTTCTGTTCTCGACGTTCCCAATTCATGCAAGCTGTCAAAGCGCACTATATAACCTGACATAACAGCAGAACAAGAGACACTTCACGAAACAACAGAGCCCCATGTTATGAGCCTCATGTTGAAACGCCACCCGTTGCGTCAAGCTCTTGATCTCATGGGCCAGGGTATTTGCGTGCAAACAGAAAGCAGATGCAGCATAGGCAGACCCCACGCTCTCGAGTGTTCTCAACCACAAGAAGGCAGCGCCGAGCAGAAGTCCCTTTGTGGGCTGGCCTGGTGAGACTTCGACTGTCGGCCAATAAGAACAGCAGGGCTCTTGATGTTCCATTTTGAACCGTCTCGAGCCTCTCTTCGCCCCTGCCCCGGACCTTACGATTCCAAACTGCAGTCTCTGACCCCATTGACCCCAGAAATCACTTGAGGCCAAGATGTGAGGGTGCCTTCGGGAGTGGAACTTGTAGAACTGTAGAACTGCGCAGCCCAGCATTCAAACGGACCTCTGTATCTCTGGTCGCGGACGCCTTGACATCGCGATTCATCAGATCGCATTGCCGATAGACTCTGCTTCCGGCAGGTTCTGGACGCTTCCAAAGCCGAACTGTTGAAGACCTCAACACTGGAAGCCTCACTGGCCTAACTCCGACACAGTCCCAAACCGTGACTTCCGAAACCTTGAACCAGAGTCTTCCTCACGTACGTGGAGTACGTGCTGTTCTTGGATCAGGACGTGGGTCTCACATCACCCATTGGCATATATGCCAAGCCTGTCCCACAAAAATCGAAGAGATATGGTAGCCTTCGATCGAAACCCTCAGGCACCACGAACGAGGACTTGAGAGCAGTTCATGCAAAGGGCCGACGTGTATGGGGGAATACATGGGTATACTATGGTTCTCTCTTTGCTCTAGCATACTTTAGTATACTACTCACTACTACCACGACTACCACTACCACTACCACTACCACTACGACTACGACTACGACTACTACTACTACTACTACTACTACTACTACTACTACTACTACTACTACTACTACTACTACCTTTCGGCGGCGGCGGCAGCGGCGGCGACGGCGACGGCGACGGCGGCGGCGACGACGACGACTACTACTACTACTGCTACTACTGCTACTGCTACTGCTGCTGCTGGCGATGGGCGCCAGATTTGAGATGTGAAGGCGAATGCTCAACCCCGAGCGTGCGTCGTTCAAGCTTCCTGGCCCTCGGCAAAGAACGTGCAAAAAGTGGATCTACATTTCAGGCATGAAATCACATGCGCGCGCAGCAGTCTATTGCTTGCTTCGCATGTTCGAGCCGTTTGGCCCATAGAATCGCAAAGGCTGCTCACCAACCACGTCGTGGGAAAATCACATCTGGAAGTGCGGCATTGCTTTTGCTTGCCATGACGGCACGAACAGATCGTCTGACAACAACCGCACCTTCGATTCAGGGCGCAGGGCGGGCGGTGCTGAGATGATGGGCAGAGGACAGAGAACCGAAACAAAAACGATCAGATGCCGACCTGAATTCGATGTTCACGTCGGTCGCTGCGATGTAGCAGATTCTCCTCTATGAAGGCTTCAAGGACAGTGGCTTTCACCCAGCCGTTTTGGTAGACCAAAACGGATGAGCCCTCCACAAAGCGCCGGCGCAAGTGTTCCGCCTGGACCACGAGAACGTCGCCGTCCACCACCACATGAAATCCTTCAGGTAGCGCCTGGAGCATCTGTCCACTCTTCCATTGCGATGGCTGCCCCTTGGACACTTGAACATCGTCCAATTCTTCCTGTGCTTCACCAGCTCGCAGTAACACAAAGCTCAACACTCACAGTTCAGAGTTTCGTGGATAGGACAAAGACTTCTACATATGCCAACTTTAACTTCAACCTCACGAAAGACAATAGCTCATATGATCTTCCAAATCTGGTGCCCAAGTTTCAAACATGGGCATGATCTGGTTGAGGGGGACACGGTGGAAAAATCCGTCTGCCAGGACTGTTGCCGTCGAGCTGGGTGAAGTCCCTGAACCTTCAACAAACTGTGACTTTGCGGTCACAAAAAACGGTGACTTAGCGGTCTAAGTCTACTGTAGTCTGTCATAGGCTGGCTGGAGCGGGCATGGAGCTTGGGCTTACGAAGCTGACGAAATGAGTGTGGTGGATTCAACTTTCGGTGGAGTTTCGGAGTGCAGCAATCTCTTAGAAAGTCAGGCACTTCTCGACGCTACCCTGCTACTTCTTCCACAGGTCGGGATGTAGCTGTGGGGGGCTAATGAGGCTAATGGTGGCTCACTTGGATCAGGGACTTCCTGCCGATGTTCCAATTGGTGACAGGAGATCGTGTCTGTGCATATGAAGTGCTGATCGTGCGGACAGCCTTGCAAGGCCCGGGGTCATCGCATGGCTCTTGGATCATGGTACCAGATGACACACACGATCGAGAAGTGTATCATCGTTCGACATGGCTCAAGTACGACAAAAGATTGTCAGTGGTGTGGGTTTTCATGGAAGGATCGGGGCTGGGTTACGTCCATGCTTGTAGTGCATGTAAGCTATGCAACCTACTTACGATCCTCTTGATGATGACTTGCCTATTCAGTTTTTGTAGATCTCCTGGTCTTGGTCATTTTTCATTGGTTCCCAGTACCCCATCGACCAATCCTCAAGCTCATAACTCATAACGATCTTGGCCCTCAAACCCTCAACATCAGATGTCATATCCCTGCCTGGGTCGACCACGCTTCCTGAGAGGAGCCTACCGCGCAGTTGAAAAAGTACCTCGGACATTCAAAAGAAACGTCGAGACCCAGGCTTTTCACTTGGCCTCACCGGTTTTTTGAAGGTGCATGTGCAGCTGAGTTGCAGGGTCTCCGACCCCATACATGCCATCAACGCCTGCAGTTGACTGGGCCCCGTCTGCGATCGGGACGACCGTGAGTGCGGCGCCAATGTCACCGACACCAGCCGCATGCTCGGTGACACTGCCCGATTCCCGGCCAAGAGCCTTTCGGCGAAGGGGGCTCGGGCAGGCGATCCATAAGCTACTGCCCTGTCAATGACACCAACGACAGATTCAACCGGTTTAACGAACTCTAGATTCCCTAAGTTTGACTCTGCCTCGTTTTCTGCGAAGGAGATGCCCATGAGGTCACAGGTCCTTTGCAAGTCTTCATCGTTCAGGCGATCGACTTCGTTGCCCGTGAACATGATGCCGGCAAGCTGGCATTCCTGCAATTCGTCGCAAACAGATGATGAGACGGTACTGGTTGGCCCTAGTTGGCCCTGACACGGCCCGCCACCGTCCTAGCGCAAAGGGCAGAGGCCATGAGGAAGGTCATGGTAGCGAGCTGCCTACGAAAATGGAAACAGGATTATGCAGACTGTCCTGCTCGTGCTCATCCTGCTCGAAGGAGATGCCTGCCAGCTCCAACTCCTCCTTCTCTTCTGCGGACATCTTGTGAGGGAGCATGGCGTTGATGGCATTGCTCCCTGAGACCTCAGTGGTCTCAGGGATTCGCGGGATTCTCCTCTCACTCTTTCTACTCTCTTTGCATCTTTCACCCAAGGGACGCTCATGCGGATGCTGCCGCGGCCCCTTTTGGGCAAGTTCTCCAGTCGGCTCAAACTCGGCTGCTCGATGGAGATGCTGACAAAGGCATCCTTTAACCTCGGGGGCAAAAAGGGCTTCTTAGGGTGAAGTCTATCTCTTCTCAAGTGCCCCCGACATTTTTCATGGGATGCAGACTTGGGGCTTTCGGTGACTTCCCCAAACTTGCAACTCTCAGGCGGCCTGGAGTCCTAAGTCCTGGCCTACTCTGCATTCTGTACACTGATGGCACTGATGGCCGTAGCGAGCAGCTTCTGCCCCTGGCGGAAGAGTGGAAGGGTGCCCTGGAAGCCGTTTTCGATGAAGGACTCTCCGGGAAGCACGGCGTTGCCCAGCAGGCGCCTCGGAGGACGAGAGTTGAATGAGTTGTGCCAACCTGCGCGAGAACTCAAGAAGCCTCTCAAGGGCCAAAGGCACACCGAGCGGGAATTGTGCCGGATGTACACCGACGCCAGAATTGCATGCTGCGGCATCACGCCGTCCAGGGTGATTGACCCCTTGCTGGTCTCGCCATGTTGAAGATTGTTGGAAATTGTGGCGGTTTCCTCAGATCGAACGTCTCCGAAACATGAACGAACACCTGCAGGGAACACGAGCAATTTCGGCAACCTCGGTGGAAAGGGCCTTTCAAGTTCGGAGCTGTGTCGGACGAAGCGCCTGGGTGGCCCGCAATCTCCCAGCGCGCAAAGATTTCGGATGACTTGTAACCTTGAAGCTGTCTGAGGAGCGTGCTGCCTGCCAGAAGTAGGCTGGAAAATCCGTCACACCTTGTTCTCTGAAGCTGAAGTGCACCTTCTAGGCAACTCAAAAGACAATGGCAGGACCAAGCCCGAAACCTTTCAGGTTCTTCTAAAACAAACCACAGCACACTCATGACCAAGAGTGTGTGTAGCACATGTGTTGACCACATGCAGATCAGATCTCACCTACGTGAAAACTTAAGGCTAGGCTGAGCTCCCCCCCTCCCCCCCCCCCCCCAAAAAAAAAAAGGCCTGAGACTGCCATCTTCTTCAATGAGACCTGAGCTTTTTTGGGGATTCGCATGTTGGGGCCTTCACCGCACCTCCCACTTCCCACTTGCCTTGTAGCGGATGTCATCCAAAGGCTCGAAAGGAAGGTGTTCATCCAGGTCCTTGGACAACCCAAAAGGGCGGGAAACGTTCTGAAGCCCACTGAACTTTTTCAAACTCAGGCCGTGCGAAGGGAAAAAGGCAAACAAAACCCGAGAACCCAGAATCAGGAAAGAGGTTCATATAGGCCCATGAAGTTCGGAAACAGCATGATGCTCCAAGCTTTCAACCCTAAAGCGGCCGTGTGCTTCATTGTTGTCGACTCCAGCCCGCCCTTCACTGGTTCCCGACTCCATCTCTGCCTTTCTGTTTCTTTCATGGCTTCGACATGGCGTGGCAGAGCAGAAAAGGCGGCGAAAGGCATGAGAAGGAAGCGCAAGGCGATGCTGAGAGATGGGAAGCTTTGGCTCCACCGGTTTAGCATCTCATGGATCTCATGGGCCTACACCTGTCCTGTCTTGGAAGCACCGGGCGGGTCATGGGCTAGTGGCCTGTGAGGTCCTGTGGTTGCCTAGCCGGTAGGGCGTGTGGGAGCCTTTACTGGTCAACGGACAAGCCTAGCTACAGGCCTACTATCGACAGGCCGACTTGCTGGCTGATGTACCTACTTCGTGGGCTGAACCCAGGAAGGACAGGGAGCCACCTCAAAAGGCAGAACCCGTGAAGGGTAAACGAATCCGCGAAGTGCAAAAACCCGCAAAGGCAAAACCCGCCAGAGGTGAATACTTCGAAGGGCGAAAAACGCGAAGGGCAGAACCTGCGAAGGGTAGAACCGGTGAGGAGGCCGTGCAGTGCGCTAGGTGCGACATGAGTGTGGGTACACCCGGAGTTCAAAGCTCGAATCGCCTGCCTTTTACTCCCTGCTTTTTCGGGTCATGTGGCTCAAGTGTTTGGGCATTTCTACTCGCGGCAAGTGGTCGTACGGTCCTGCCTGGTCGTTTACGCTTCGCTTGTAAGACACAACTAGACAAGACTGACCGGAGCCTGCAGAGTTGCTGCCGGATCCCCCGAATCCAGCCATGCATCAATGGCGGTGGCATTGAGGATCAGCAGCACTGCGCTGGCCTCAGGAAGGGTCCGGCTAAGCTATTATTATTACGATTAATATCATCATCATTATCATCATCATTATTATTATTATTCGCCTCGGCTTCCTGCCGAGAAGCGTCTGGAACAAGCAGACCGGATCGGGCCTCCTTCCCATCCAAAATTTTTTTGACGCCCCCCCCCCCCCCCCCCCCCCCGCCCTGTGGGACCCCCCCCAATCGCTTGGAGGAGCTGCAAACCGATGCCGTGGAGGGTCCCGCCTGTCTGTGGCTCCTACAGCGGGAGTGCCTCAAAACTCCCCCCCACCCCCCCCCCTTTCAACCCCTCTGCCCTTCCTCCCCTTTTTTTGCGAAACCCTCTTTCCTCCTTTCCTGTCCTGGGGCCGGCCCGGCTGCCGAGGCAGCGCGCGCAAGCGTTTACAATTATATTGTTATTGTATTTCTATTATTGTTACTATTACTAGTATTACTACTATGATTATGATGATCATTATTATTATAAGCTGTTCTCCGGCCTCATTTAATCCCTGTGCCGGAAGCCCAGCTCCGAAATGCAGAAGGCTGGGGCTCGTACAGTCGCGATGGGAGTCCTTGGACTGGTGGTTGGAAGGGTTTAGGGTTTAGGGTTTAGGGGGGAACCTCAATCGACACACGCTTTCTAGCTTTCACCCTGTACTGCGTGCTGCCTCGCGCCATGAGCCCTTGGCTTCCGGAGCTGGTCCAAGTAGGTTTCTGGGTGAACCGGGGCTTCCAAACACCTGAGTCAACCTCGAATAGAGGAGTAGAATTGAGTTTTCCTTAAGCCCGGTGTGAAGGAATCAGGGGAATCACGGGAACAAAGCAAGCGTGCCGTAGCAGTCACTAATGATATACGGTGAGGACAGAGTGAATAAATGAGCTTGCGAGTGCGAGAACGATGCGAACGCCCCAAAAGAGGTCTTTAATGCTGGAGATGTGAATGAAAGAACTAAGAAAAAGAGTGTTAAAAGAGCGTACTTTGTAATCCAATTCATCTGTTCGTATGTTCACTTGATTCTTTCTATCTTCTCCTTATCTTCTTCTCCTTATCTTCTTCTCTTTTCCTTTATGACCGCGATTACATTATTCTCGCGTGCTATTAATCATATTTTGTAGAGAGTGAAAAACACTTTATCATCTTTTCCTTATGCTTTACATTTTCTTTAATTGAACGACACATGAAACGTATAAACGAAGCGAATTCACTAAATTCATTCGTTTGTGAGGCTCCAAAAACATAAAGAGGCCCTCGGGACCATAGAAACCAAAGAGACCATAACCATGGAGCCCATACACGCCTCAAGAAAAGTAAGTATAGAAACCCCAGCAGCTCTACATTGACACTTTGTCGGCGCCCAAAAGGCTGCATCAGACCCCCTGCCCACAGTCCGTAGAGCCACAACCTGCTGAGCTTGGGGCATTAACATGTTCGAAGATACAGTCCACAATGCGGAGATCATCCAATCGAGGGCAGCGTCGTAGCTGACGATGGAATGGAAAATGCAAACCTCAGGGGCTCCCCGAGGTGTGCAGCGTACTCCAGCATAGTCGGGTGGATGCTCCGAAACATTTGAACAAAAGACTGAACATGACAAGCAAAAAAAGCACTAAGAAGTCTCGTATTAACTTAACTCGAGTTCAGTCTTCCAGCAGACCCTTGAATACGCTGCCAAGTCTTGTGGGTCGTTGCAATTCAGGTGGCATCACCACGTTCTGCATGCGTTGTGGGTTGTACGGCAGGAAACACCAAATTTTGTCAGAAGCTATTCCACCAGCAGCGTTATGTAGTACATGTGCTGTCAAGCGAGATTGTCACATCCTTCCAGTGCGCGAAACCTCCTCCGCGTTGCTGCCAACACCTGTTTTGCCAGTGACTGGCGTTCTTCCTGATGCACACACATTGGAGTAGAAACCCAAAAGCCCTTGGCTTTTGGTAGCCATGTGTGTGGCGATGCGGGGTCTTTCTGCGAAGACATGTCGAAATGCAGGCGGCGGCAAAATGGCACAGCCTGCCGATATACTCCGAGCCAGACGCAACCAACAAAACATAGAACAGTGCACCAATGCTCAGCCGCACACAGTGAGGATGCAGAGCAAGAAGTAGACGGCGATGAATGTCCTAGCAAGGACCCTCCTGCACTCTCTGACTTCCGGGCCAGGAAGGACTTGGAGTGGCCGATGTTGACAGCTGGTCCCAACCCCCAGAGAACGACTCAAAAAACCCAAATGAAGGGTCCAGAAGATGATGTGGTGACTCTGCAGCAACTGGCCGCGGATCTTCTCGAAGAGTGGCATCCTTAGGGAGCCCCCAAAAAATCTGGGGCCATTCACAGGCTGAGAAAGGCCGGTGGAGCTGACTATTTGTTCGGCTCCACGAGATATGTCTATATATATGTGTATATACACAGAGGTATGCATGTATATGTGTATAGAAAGATATGTATATATGTATATGTATATGTATGTGTAACAAAAAACTATACACTTGCCATCCCTGAGCGAGATCTCCCGTAGATTCCTTTAGCCTCATAGCTTGACACCGCGGGCAGCTCTAGCACCAAAGGGCCCAGCGCATCCGAGCGTCAAGACCAGGAATGGAAGTAGACCGATGACGCCCGAGACCCAGGCGATGATCTGGAGAGGCATATGTATGTAAAAAAAGGGTACATGCCTATCCCTATCCCCTCCCTACCCTTTTCTGCAAGTCCTCAATTTTGAAAATCGTCTGCTTTGTCTGCATTCCCTGCGTTTTATCAATGTGTACCGACGCCAATGAACCAACCGTACCAACGCACCAATGTCCCAATCATTTCGGCCCACGATTGCGACAACCCCCCAAGTTAAAACTCCCAGCTCATCCTGTGTCTCCTCGCCCCAACATTGCCCCGATTCGTGTGTAACCCCTGACCGTGTCCTGGGACAGTCTGCGCGCCGTGGGCTCAAAAAGCAGTGGCAAGTATGTTAGGCAATGCTACTTGGACACTCCCAAAGACTGCCGATGTTAGCTGCATGCAACCCAGCGCATAACTTGACAGGCATTCAGTCGGTCCCGAAAAAGAAAGCACCTGCAAAGCCAAAAGTTCACTTTGCGATGAATCGAAACATTCGAGCCATACAAAGCCTGAATCGGAAGCAGCAACTCTCCTTTTCCCTCTTGAGGACGCCGCCGCGCTGCGGACGATTCTTGCTCTGTGGTCCGTTTCGAGGAGTTCACATCCTCGCTTGGATCTCAGTTGCTTCGAAGCTCAGGCTCAGGAGAACCCTGAGTCCTTCCCAAAGTTGCTATGAGTCGCTAGAAGTGTTGTGGTTCGTCCTTCTTGTCCGCCCGCTGCGGCACCCTGGTTGTAGAACGCAGCCGCGACAGCAAGTCCTCACGCACTCTCTCCTGCTAACAGCCCTAAGAACCCTAGGCCCTATAGGCTCAAGAGCGGGCTTTTTTTGTGAATTTTCTCGCACCCCGTTGCCAAAAAACACCAGCCCTAAAGTCCCATAAAGCTTCCGGAGAGCTCCCCAATTCCGTCCAAGCTGCCGCTGTAAAACTTGCAGATCGTGACGGCGCCGCGCTCTGCCTGAGAATTGGGGGCCTGAAGCCTAAAAAACCACAAAATCAAAAACAAAAACCACCTTTTAGAGGCCTAAAAGGGGTGCACTGTCCGGTTTGTGTTCCTGCTTGAAGAGGATAAGTACCAAGTTGGTTGGACTTCGTTTCAACACCAGTTCAGCTTGCAGGCCCACTCCATTCCAGCACAGTCCATGAATCACGTTTCCAGGCGGCGCAGGTGACTCGCAAGGCTGGCTCCAGCACACGGGACCACTGGCAGTAGGTGGTGTACCTGCAGTTTGTTCTTGAGTCTTCGGGTGGGGAGGACCCTGGTTTGAGGGTTTGAGGCGGTGCTAAGCGTTGTATGATGTTGTATGTCTTGCTGTTGGTGGGTTCGTCAAGTTAGCACCCACCTGCATGTTCTTGATCCTGAAACTTGTCTTAAACAAGGTTTTTGCGAGGTCACAGTTGAGGGCCGACACGCTGTACGCGAAACGGGGAGGAGCTGAACCAAAAGATTCAAAATATTAAGAATAAGAATAGCAATATATTAATATCTAATGATATTAGATACATTAATAATCATATAAGGTAAATGCGGTGCACCAGTCTTTGGCGAGTGGCAAGTAAAGGAGTTGCCGGAAGATGCCTGACGCATGGAACCGCTCCAGGAGGCTTCTGGCTTCTCGGTGAAGCGCCTGAGAAGTAAGAAGGGCCCCATTTTGTCATTTTGGTTTTTTGAACTTTGGGAACTTTGGTAGGTTCTAATCATTCTAACGTCGGAGGGTGTGCCCTCGCGAGCACATGGAGGGGGTTACAGGGAGGCTGATTTGCAGCTGCAGCAAGTCTGATCCTGAAACACTTGCTTCACAGAACGTCGAAACACAGAGCACTGTACCCAAAGCCACACGACAAGTGCATGGCACCATCTGCAGTGTCAGCTTCCCAAACCTTTAACGGTAACGGCATATTCCTTGTTTCGCTAGGTCAGACATGGGTCTAGCGTATCTGAGCGGCAATCAAGCAGGAAGGCACGCGTGATCGAGGGCAGGTCTGTTTATGGCCCAGAACTGCCGAACATCTAGCACATAAATCGAGCTGAACGAGTACGCGAAGGCAGCTTTGATGTCTAGATGTCTTTGGGATGCCTTGAGGTTCCAAGGCCCGGATTTCGGAAGTGCTCGCCATGTGTCTGTCTGGCCACTGACTTGGTAGAGGGAGTGGAGGAAGTCATAATCGACGCCTTCGGGTATGTTGTGTCTCGCGGCTTTCGTAAAGCCGTGCGCTGTCAAGGTTTTGAGTATTAAGCTGCTCTCTTCCTCCCTACTTGCACGAAGAAGAAATGCAACTTGCTGCACTTAACGAGCCAGGACACTCTTGTCAAGCACTTCGCATCACATCACATCGCTCCAAGCCACAAACTCTAAGCTGAACCCTCTATGCGCCAGCACTTTCCTCAGAACCTGAAGCCATGCGGGAAACACTTCCCATCAGGTTTGAAAGAATGCAGAACCATTCGGGCCTGACGTCGCCCGCAAACTGGCCAAACCCTCAAACCAAAATCCCTGCACCCCTTCCTGACTCTCCCCCAACTCTTCCCCGCCCCCCCGGACCTAAGTGAGCTTGAACCAGGCTCCAATGCCTCAGAGAAGCTGTTATTTGAGTAGGTTATACAGACTCACAAGTCTTCGGGTTGAGACTGCATCAACGAGCTCCTTCTTGACCTAGGTGGATTCATTGCTGACGGGCCTGCTGGAATTGGAAGGGTTGGGGGAGGGTTTTTGAATGTTGGAGCTGGTTTTGGGACTGTTGGGAGGGGTTTTCGGAGCCAAATGGCAAGCCCAGAACAACCTAGTTTCGGCTTGGTTCGGCCCTGAAATACAGGAGTTTGGAAATAAACAACAGAAAATGCAAAAAATCAGGGTACACTCAGGGTGTGAGGTTGTATTTCTGGGAAAAAAACGTGCACCTCTACTTTAGAAAATCCAGGGTACCATCACGTGGAATTATTGCTCTTCTCCAGCACTCACTCTGCCCGGCCGTGTCAGCTTGACTTCCGATTAGATTTGCTTGAGTGAAGTCCAAAGGTTCAACGTCTAGAGCTCTGCGCAGCTCTCTGTCTGATGTGGCTACTGCCCCCTGCTGCCCCCTGCTGCCCCTATCAACTCGGCAGCTTGGTCTTAAAGGTTAGGAGCTGCTTCTGCCCTCTGAAAGCCAAGATGCACGCTTTCCGAAGCCACTCGCCTCGCGCCCAAAGATTGGAGCTCGCCACGGAGCTTCATCAACCTCAGTGAGCCGGTCACATCTTTTCGGTTCCATACTTGCTCGCTGCTTCCTTTGATCACGAGACCTACGCTCGAACCCGCCGAGCAGTAGAACCCCTTGCGTGCTTGCACCCCCCCCGTACGCTTTTTTGAGGATTCAAGCCACCAAGCTGCCAGATTGTGTACTCCCCCGCGTGCTTGTCCTCGCCCTGCTGCCCCCCCCCCCCCCCCCACCCCCCCTACGGTTGCGGCCTTGCGGTTGCTGTCGTGTGCCTCACCATGGCTGCCGCATGCCGCACGGTCGCAAGTCAAGTTCAGTAACGGCCACACTTGCTTTTGCTTTTGACGGCATCGGGTGCTGTGCTCGATCCGATGTAGATCGCTTGCTTTCCGACCGGGTGCAACGTCGCCGTTCAGGGCTGGCTATTTCCTTAAGCCTTAAGCCCAAGCCTTAAGCCTGTGCAAATGGCACACCTTAAACCCAAACACCTAAACAGAGATTAGAGATGAGTCGCAGCATGCAAACGTCGCTTTATGACACTTGCCCAAACCACGAGGCCCTGAACCCTAAAGCTCAGGGCCCAGTGTGTCGCTGAGGCCGTGACTGTCGCAACTTTGCGAACAGCACGAACTCCGCCTTTGCTTGCTGCACGAGCATCTTGCCTTGTCGCAGGTCGGGAATCCACGCGATTTGCTTTCTCAAGCATGAACGTCTTAATCCATGCGAAACGTGGGCGCAGGACTTTGTCTCTTGTGACCAAGGATTGTTGAAACCTGATGCATGGATTTGGGATCTTAGATCTCACGCAGCTCTCAACCCAAATGCCTGAAGTTTGCAATGAATGTCAAGCAGGAGACTGCAAGCTGTGCTAATCCGCGACGAGGGAAAAGCCTCTTGCAAATCTTTTCAAGACTTCTTCCAGTACGATCCTGGCAAAGGCAAGGCTACCAACAACCACTTCAACAAAGAAGTCCGCTTGGCAACTCCGAAGTCAAACCTTCGCCCTCCACAACGAGGCCAGTTTCTCCGAAGACACGCGCGCTTGAGTTCAAGGGGCGCGCGGTGTCCTTCTGGAGAAGCTTCTGAAGCCTCTCCTGTGCAGCCGAGGAACAAGGAGTCCGAGTTCCCTCGTTAAGGCGAAGAGAGTATTCGTGAAGTTGTGGCAAAAAGTATTGGTAAAAGGACCATAAGTTGTGCACTAAACATGCCCCTTTGATAAAAGGGTGAAAGCAAAGTGCATCAAAGAATTATTGACACGTGATGCTGAAAAAAAGGTGACTGAAGAGCGTGCTTCCAGAACGCATTTTGCCTTGTTTTGCTTGCTCCGAAGCTGCTGGACTTGGTCCCTGGAAGGAGAACCGGAATCCCTCGTTGTCCGAAGCGTGAAGAGATGCGAAGAGCCCAAAACTGCTTAAAAGTTTTAAAGGTCCTAAACACAAGGAACTTCACCCTAAACCCTAAACCCTACTTCATATGAAGACGTGCGCCCTGGGGCCGACCTCGTACTCCTTGTCGGCCCGGCGAGCACGGAGCAGGAGGCCGATGGCGGCCACAATGCTGACCTCTAAGATCTCAGAGTTCTGAAGCAAAAAAGTTAGAGCTGCGTTTCAGGGTTTAGGGTTTAGGGTTTGGTTGTTTTTTTCTTTGTCTGTCTTTTGCTCTTGACGCTGGTCACGCCACGGCCGTGAAGCAGGTGAATCTCACAGCCCAGAAGCCCGGCCGAAGGCATGGATCCATAAAACGGTTGGAATGGCTCAACCTCGAAACCTGTCGAAACCTGTCGGAACCTGTCGGAACCTGAAATCAAAAGGTAGAGTTGAAAGCAGCTGCGCCACAGCAGAGTTTTCCCAAAGCACTGTTTTTGAAGTTGGGCTTTGTCCAAGGGGCCCACATGGCGATGGCAGGCCATCGGATCACCCAGTCCCTTGGTTCCACTTTGGCTACAAAAGGGCTTCCCTGACAAAACAATACAATGTAGAGTTCCCTCTGTACCCGTTCGGGCCCTTCGGCCCTAAACAATCATGACCGAACCACTTCATCTCAAGCTTTGCACTGGAGGGCTTGGAAGGCTAGGAGCTGCTGAGAGAAAAGACCCCCAAGTTTCATCCAGGGTCCGACTCTCCGCCAGCGAAGCCAAACCCTGGGGGGGGGGAGGGGAGGTTTAGAGGTTGGCCACTTGAATGGTTGAGGCCGTGTGAACGTCACACATCTCAGTGTTGAGGCCATGCTTGGGAGGTTCCTGGCTTGATGTTCGTCTGAACCCCGTCCTCTGCGGAGAAGATCTGCGAGGCCAAAGAACAAGCAAACGTCCTTGGAGACGCTTGAAGCTGTGTCTAACGAGGGGCCAAGTCCCAGTACAGAAAAACTCATCTGCAAGCACATGGTGTGAGTCAAACCGACTCAGAGCCCCCTTCTCTCGGCACAACTCTACCGGCAAACATCTTGTAGGAGAGCAAAAAGATCAGAACTGAACTCAAAGGCATTTCGTTTCAGTCCTGAGAGACTCCCAAGCCACCCCAAACCGTCATAACGGCGTAGCGGAACCCACTTTCAGACGTCCTTAAAACCCAGCGGATTTAAAGGTCCAACTTGATGGCCAACTGCAGGCACGTGTCGCCCCGAAAGCGCGGGCGACGAGGCTGAAAAGTGTGGGCTTCCTTTGACTGCGGTCCAAGGCTTTGGTGGAAACAGCCAGCTCTTGAGGGCTTGGTGGAGCAGCTTTGTTACGGTTGGTTAGTTGGGAATGGGGGCATGAGGTACCCTATACAATCCCTTAACAGGGTATATCTAGGGGGATAGGGTACCTCATTCCCTCATTCCCTGCTGACCAACAGAAAGTAAGCTTTTGAAAGTTATGCGGGCGAATGTGATATGATTTAGGGATAGTGGCTGCCGAAAAATCAGAATACATTCGGGAAAATCAAGAAAAGAAATCAAACTGAAATCATTCGTTTTTTTTCTACATCTTTCGGCCGGAGCAATCGAAATCGATGTTTCTCCGATTTTGAATGGCAGGGAATCGAAGCCGATTCTTTCTGTGAGTTTTCCGGCCAAAAAAAGGAGTTCGAATATAGTAATAATATTTCGGTGTGGCCTCACTAGGGTTAGGCTGATCCGAAGTATGAACAAGAACATCGACATGCCGGATCGCTGGAAGAAAATCGGCGAGACTGTTCTCGATTTTTTGATACCAGAAAAAGCGACATGAATCTTCTTTGGAGTTTTGATACCAAGCAAAAATCGAAGCGATTTGCTTTTGATACTTTGCACTGAGTCATGAAATCGAGCGACGTGCCGTTTGGAGCGAATTTGGTGCGCTTACTTGATTTGTTTTGAGTTTTCTTCGATTCTTGTTCGTTTTGTTGGGTTTTGCCATAGTCTTAGTGTTGTTCAACTAGCCATGGAATTTCACAAAGCTTGAATGGCGCGAGCTGATTTGCAGAGGTCATCGTCTGAAGCTTGACACTTCAAGCTGGTTTAAGTTACATCTACGTGGTGATGCCATGGTCCCTTTGGGGAGGCGGCCCCTCGTATTTAGGGTATGGGACCATAGTTTAGGGAACTGACCACATGAACGTACACGGAGGCAAAGAGAGTTAGCATGTCTGTGTGTATACTGACACCAGAAGGCCCTGCCACTTAAGACAGCTGAATCCGGCGACGCCAGCTGACCCTCATTTCAACATAAGCCTGGCCCAGCATAAATATCTGAGAAAAGGGTCTACTGGCACGTATCTCTTGCTATGCCGCGCTTGTGTCTTGGTATTCCCGCAGTCAGGCACATGAAATAGTTTCGTATCAGCTTGGGCCGCGGGAGCTGGTAGAATCTGGTAGCAGCAGCAATAGCATGAGTGGAAGCAACAGCGGTGCACATGGCAAAAAGTCGTCACAGTGCTAGGGATAGCGTGGTCGCGTCGTGTCGTTTTGGGAAGTAAGCCGACATGATGCAGTGTAAGGTGACAATGCCGGCTTGCGTCCGAGGAGGCATACTTTCGACTCCAGCCTGGAATTGCTTTAGGGCTCTCATAGGTGGAACACAGGGCTTTTATATCTGTTGTATGCTGAGACTGCTGGAGAAACTTCTGAGAGGGTCTTGTGGTCTCCGGAATGATGGGGTCCCCTTTGGCCTCAAGTGATTCTTTGAGGGTCTTCGCTTTTCGGGCTTTTCGCATGTTAGGCTTGATGCAGGGTTGGGATCGTAAACCTCCAGAAATCAGGGTTGATGGGGTAAGCTACACCTCAAAGTTTTACCGTCAAGGGTGCTTCATCATGACCCTGAGAATTCCGTTTGCAGGCTGTTGGCTGTGCGCTCAAAAATTCCGGCCTTCTCACACCAAGGGTGACAAAGGGTGACCGATGGTGACCTGAAAAGCGCTATCTTGAGCAAAAGGCCTCTGTATCCTCCTCCATGGCGGGGAGCGTGGGCAACTGGTCGTACCTTCGAGCTTGGATCTCAGAGCGAAAACTCAAAAAACTCATCCCGAAGCCGCTAACCTGAAATGAACGCCTTCTTGCCTTAGTCCTTGTCAGACCTCGAAGAAAAGCTGCTTACATCGACTGTTGTATGCAGGGCATTTTGTGAGCTAGACTCCAAGCACCAGCCTGACTGAGCACGTCGCAGTACCTGAGCTCCAGAGCTGCACTCCCTGCTGAGGCGGCTCTCCACCACTCTCCACCGTTCTCGTCTTGTGTCGACGGCTGCCGGGAAATCGCGCTACTTGGAATCTCGGGCGCGTGTAAGTCTCGTGCTGTGGGCCCTTGGAATCAAACAACCGTGAAGATGGACATTTCCGGGACCCAAGAGTGATCAAAGAACCAAAGAATCCATTCAGAACACAACAGAGGCACCACCAGTCTCAGTCAGAGGCCCGGGTGCCATTCCCAGACTCCAGAAGGCTCATGCCGATGGTCGACCAGTGGTTCTCGGTATCGTCCCAAAAGACGCACTCCTCGGTTTACGGGATATGAGTCACCAATAGTCACCATAAACCCTAAACCCTTAGCCTTAACAATCACCCTGAAACCTTCCAAACTAAGAAACGCACTCCTCTGGGGTTGAAGGACACACCACATAAACCAGTTGCAAAAAAACTCCCTCAAAAGAATAAACGTCTGCCTCCGAAGCCCTGACCTTAATGTGTATTCTTCACTACTCGAGCTCCACCGCCCTGCTCCAAATGCCCGAACAGGCTACAGCAGCCCTGATCAAAGCCCAGAAACCGAATCAACTTCGATGAGCAATTCCATGCGGAGCCTGTAAAGAGCCAACATTTTTCGGCGCGAAGTCGGGGGGGGCTTTGAGGATGAAGGGATGAAGTGATAAGTGAAGATTTTCGGAGTATGTGGTTTAAGTCGGTTTAAGGCACGTTCGGAGTGTTCACAAGGGCATGAAGAAGAACGGTCTGCAACCGAGCTTTCGACCATGTGCAAGCCATGAGCACACGCTGATCCGTAAAGGCATGACCGATGCCGTGACTTCAGGGTTAGGGTAGTCACGTTTGCTCGCCATCTGCCTCAAACTGAATCTCATGGCCAAACCAAGCCAAACCTCCATGAATCTCTTGTCCTTAACCTTGTTAGCACCCTTTCCTGCCTTACGGGATCGGCGGAGAAGTTCTGCGTGATGGGCCCTTGCGTGTTGTAAAAGGACATGCTCCTGGGAACATTTGCAGCCAAAAGAAGATGGCCACAACGTAACTAAATAGGCCTGACTGGACCTCGGAGCCTTGCGGCCTTGCATGCATCTATTGCAAAAGCAACTCGGGGACGAAGTCGGGGCATCAAAGGGGACGAGTAGATGGAAATCGTGGCAGGTGGCAAAGGCTCGGCGACGAGTCGGGCGTCGGAGCCTTCAGCCAAGTTCTCCAACATCTGGAAGGCCTCGCTTTTATTTGCATCGAAAGGTGCCAAAGGATCCTTGCAATTCTTTTCAGAATCCTACAATGCTGCTTTCAGCTGATTTCACATGACTACCCGGCGCATCCCTTGTGGCCCTCTGTCGTAGGTTTTTCGTGCTCGAGGATATGACGTCGGCACAGCCGTAATCTGTCTGCTAAGTAACCTACGTCTGACATGAAATGGTGACGTAATGTCGTGCCTGTTTCCCAAGCCATCTTGAAAGCCAAGAAGCAAGAGAGGCATTGGCAAATCTGGCTAGGCTGAGGACGATTGGGTCGTCTGTGTGCAGCTGCATTGCTCGAAGAAAAGGAACCTGGCGCAAATCCGCGGCCCGCCTGAAACCTGAAATCCAAAACATGAACCGATTCCCAGCATGAGTGATCAGAATGACTAGAATTTCGAAGTTCGGAAGATTTCGGACGTCAAGTTTGGAATCTCTGCAGGTGGGAAGCTGGCAGTTCGATCTCAACTGTCTCGAACCTGGGAGTTTGAAGAGGTTTGCTTCGGCTCAAAACCACAAGGTACTACAAAGGATCACAGGCTGCAAAGGCTGCAGAGGCTGCTGATCTGTCGAGAATCGTCACTTCCACGGACTTGTCGGTGACTTTGTAGGCATAGGTTCCGATGTTGGACCCGTCTGCGCCCTTTCGAGAATGGGAGCTTTCGTGGCCCAATTTGGACCCACATAAACCCATAATGGACCCATTGATGGACCCATATACTGCTTGGGGGTCAAGGCCTCGACTTGCTTGGCCAGTCATCGCAGAAGGGCAAAAGAAGGTTTGCCCCATCATGTTTCGGCCCCCTGATTCATCCTAGGCCCTTTCTTTTGGGGAGTTTTTGGGGAAAATGGCCCCAAGCGACAGGAGCGGACTCCCGCTCTTGGACCACAAGGTGTTGATGCGGCCATTGTTACGGAAACCCAACTCCGACACGCGAAAGAGCTGATTGGTTGAGCGTTTGTGGCTAGGTGGGGGGGGTGGGAGGGGGGGTGGGAGGCAAGGCAACTCCAATCTTATGATTGTGATTTTGATTATGGCATATAATAAAAAATGCATGTAGTATTCCATTAACGTAAATATTTTGTTGTACTATCACCGTCCTTGGTGACCACCTTCAGCAGCAAGTCGGGGTCGTCGTCGGGAATCGTCCCGTTGATCTCTGCCACCTACTCGAACAGCGGCCAAGCGTTGTCAGCTTAGATGCATACATGGAGGCCTCCCTCCGAGCCCCACAGCAGTGAACTCTGGAGCTCTGCTTCTTTATGTTCTGTGAATATATATATATATATTTATACATATATATACACACATACATATGCTACCCCTCCCCCCCGGGGGGGGGGGGGTGGGTTCCGGTTCGGGTTCGGGTTCGGGTTCGGGTTCGGGTGGAGCTCGTAATGGAATTACTCTTACCACTTAAGAGGTCCCTCGCGCCGTCATGTCGTTCAGCATCTTGAAGACGTCGTTGACGGCACGTGCCTGGGAGAGTCGCCCCAAGCCTCCGAACCTGAAACACCTGGAACCAGTAGAATTATTTGGGGTTCAGGGTTTGGGGTTTTGGGTTAAAGCCTCAAGAAAGCCTGGGACCTGGCAAAGAATCAAACCTCACCTGGACTCCATAATTTCAACTCCGAAATTTGCCAACTTCGGCGCCTTTCGCATACTCACCTCCTGGACGCTGCGACTGACTTGCGCCGCGAGAACGGCAAAGCTGCCTGGCTCGTTGCGCAGAGCTCAGAACGCGCGACCCTTCAATTCGTGGTCAGGCCCAGACGGTTTGAGGGCCTACTTGGAGGTTCATGGGACTTATTCACCAATAGCTGTGCATAAAAACTGTACTTAGAACCGTATTAGGACACTTAACGGGGCTTATCAGTGGGTGTTAAGTACAGTTGGAATTGGTTATCAAGTACCATGAACCTCCAAGTAGAGAGAGCTAGAGATTTCGGGTCTCGGTCACGGCACTGCAAGGGTTGAGGCTGTCAAGTTTTGGGCTCAGGGCAATCTGCGGAGCAACTCCAAACCCTCCCTCGGCCCGAAGCACATGCTCTTCGCCTTCGGTGAAAGTTTGTGTCGTCAGCGTGGTGGTCGAGGTAGTTGATGTTAACTGGGCAAATGTAAACGTATTCCACTTGACAGAGCCCGGCCCTGAATCCTAAGACCCTGAACGGCCCTGAATGGCCCTGAACCCTTCAAAACTCCCCTGAAACGCTGCCCTTCTTCAGGGTGCTCGAAGGGACATGGTGCAACGTCTCAATCTTCGGACTCGACATTATGAGTTGACAAACGTGGAACGCAAACCCGTTTGGCACGTTAAGCCTACACCCAAACCTGTGCTAGACAATGAAAAACATCCTTGGCATACGTAGGGTTGTCCTTCGCCCACCGTTTCGGACCCTGTAAGTGCGCGTCGAAGATGCTGAAGTCGAGGATGTGCTTGTAGTGGACGACGAAGTCGATGAAGTCGACGTCGTCCTGCTGCTAGTTGAAGATGTGCTTGTGGATGTGGTGCTCGTAGTGCTCGTGGAAGTCGACGAAGTGGATGTTGATGTGGAAGATGTGCTTGTAGTAGACGAAGAGGTCGACGAAGTCGACGTCGTACTGCTGCTAGTTGAAGATGTGCTTGTGGATGAGGTGCTCGTACTGCTGGTGGAAGTCGACGAAGTGGATGTTGATGTGGAAGATGTGCTTGTCGTGGACGAAGAGGTCGATGAAGTCGACGTCGTCCTGCTGCTGGTTGAAGATGTGCTTGTGGATGTGGTGCTCGTAGTGCTCGTGGAAGTCGACGAAGTGGATGTTGATGTGGAAGATGTGCTTGTAGTAGACGAAGAGGTCGACGAAGTCGACGTCGTACTGCTGCTAGTTGAAGATGTGCTTGTGGATGAGGTACTCGTACTGCTCGTGGAAGTCGACGAAGTGGATGTTGATGTGGAAGATGTGCTTGTCGTGGACGACGAGGTCGATGAAGTCGACGTCGTACTGCTGCTGGTTGAAGATGTGCTTGTGGATGAGGTGCTCGTACTGCTCGTGGAAGTCGACGAAGTGGATGTTGATGTGGAAGATGTGCTTGTAGTAGACGAAGAGGTCGACGAAGTCGACGTCGTACTGCTGCTAGTTGACGATGTGCTTGTGGATGAGGTGCTCGTACTGCTCGTGGAAGTCGACGAAGTGGATGTTGATGTGGAAGATGTGCTTGTAGTGGACGACGAAGTCGATGAAGTCGACGTCGTACTGCTGCTAGTTGAAGATGTGCTTGTGGATGAGGTGCTCGTGCTGCTCGTGGAAGTCGACGAAGTGGATGTTGATGTGGAAGATGTGCTTGTAGTAGACGAAGAGGTCGATGAAGTCGACGTGGTGGTGCTGCTAGTTGAAGATGTGCTCGTGGATGAGGTGCTCGTACTGCTCGTGGAAGTCGACGAAGTGGATGTTGATGTGGAAGATGTGCTTGTCGTAGACGAAGAGGTCGATGAAGTCGACGTCGTACTGCTGCTAGTTGAAGATGTGCTTGTGGATGAGGAGCTCGTACTGCTCGTGGCAGTCGACGAAGTGGATGTTGATGTGGAAGATGTGCTTGTCGCGGACGAAGAGGTCGATGAAGTCGACGTGGTGGTGCTGCTGGTTGAAGATGTGCTTGTGGATGTGGTGCTCGTACTGCTCGTGGAAGTCGACGAAGTGGATGTTGATGTGGAAGATGTGCTTGTAGTAGACGAAGAGGTCGACGAAGTCGACGTCGTACTGCTGCTAGTTGAAGATGTGCTTGTGGATGAGGTACTCGTACTGCTCGTGGAAGTCGACGAAGTGGATGTTGATGTGGAAGATGTGCTTGTCGTGGACGAAGAGGTCGATGAAGTCGACGTCGTACTGCTGCTAGTTGAAGATGTGCTTGTGGATGAGGTGCTCGTACTGCTCGTGGAAGTCGACGAAGTGGATGTTGATGTGGAAGATGTGCTTGTCGTGGACGACGAGGTCGATGAAGTCGACGTGGTGGTGCTGCTAGTTGAAGATGTGCTTGTGGATGAGGTGCTCGTACTGCTCGTGGAAGTCGACGAAGTGGATGTTGATGTGGAAGATGTGCTTGTAGTAGACGAAGAGGTCGACGAAGTCGACGTCGTACTGCTGCTAGTTGACGATGTGCTTGTGGATGAGGTGCTCGTACTGCTCGTGGAAGTCGACGAAGTGGATGTTGATGTGGAAGATGTGCTTGTAGTGGACGACGAAGTCGATGAAGTCGACGTCGTACTGCTGCTAGTTGAAGATGTGCTTGTGGATGAGGTGCTCGTGCTGCTCGCGGATGTCGACGAAGTGGATGTTGATGTGGAAGATGTGCTTGTCGTGGACGAAGAAGTCGATGAAGTCGACGTGGTGGTGCTGCTAGTTGATGATGTGCTCGTGGAAGAAGAGCTGGAAGAAGCCGAAGAAGTTGACGTGCTACTGCTGCTTGTGGATAGAGTGCTTGTTGATGAGGTGCTTTTACTGCTGGTCGAAGTAGAAGAACTTGATGTGGAATATGTGCTGGTGGATGAAGTGCTTGCGCTGCTGGTGGAGGTGCTTGAAGTGATTGTGGACGATGTTGATGTTCCAGTCGTGCTTGAAGATGTGGTACCGGTGGAAGTGCTGGTGCTGGTGATTGTTGTGGTGGTGACAGTTGTCAGCCTGTTGTAAGGGATGTTCGCAGTCTGCGCATTGCCCCAAGCTACTATGCCACCGTCCTGCTTGACGGCCACGAAAGCTCCACCTCCCTCAGTGGCAACAGTGTGAGAGTAGATCGCGACGACATCCGATTGGACCTCGCCGCTCGTGCTGCTTTGGGGATATGAGAAGTCCGTGCCATACTGGGAACCGCTCCGGCCCCAAGCAACCACGCTCCCGTCAGTCTTGAGTCCTGCGAAAGAGTAAAACCTGGGCTGCTCTCTATCGTTTACGCAAACACGGCTGATCCAAAACTTGTAGTACGTTGCTTACTAGCTGCCACCAAGAATCGAGCCAGATATTCTCTGGATGTTTATGAGACCACCGGAGCCGCCGGCAAGCCTTCTCGATCCAAACCAGTCTGCGTAACCCCAAGTCACCACCGTGCCGTCGACCTTGAGCGCCGCGCACGCGTACGCCGGGCACACGAGGTCCACGACATTCGTGAGCTGTGCCGCAACGCTGCTTGAATCAGCAAAGCTCCTTGAGTCATCTGCCCGGCCAGCAGTAATCACGGTCCCATCATTTTTCAATACTCCAACACTTAACGATGCGATCTCCACCTTCTTCACATCCGAGATCGATTGGGAAGGCAAGGCTATGTGCGTGCCGTCCGTGTTGTAGCCCCAAATCACGGCTGTGTTGCCGGCCTTCCAAGCAACAAAGCCCTGCTGTGACCAATCGGCCCTTGGAGGCTGAATGGACAGGACGCCCGATGCAAGTTCGGAGGCTACGGAACTGGAGTCGCCGCCCCTTCCAGCACCCCAAGTTACGACCGAGCCATCGGTTTTCAGGGCCGCAAAAGCCCAATCTCCTCCCACAATCTGCACTACATTCGACAAGTCCGTGGATCCTGGGTCGTGGCTGCCGCTTCTGCCCCAAGTTAGGATGGTTCCATCATCCTTGATCGCAGCAAAGCCAGCACTGTTGGGCACAACATCAACGATGTTGGACGAGATATCTACTGAGGAGGTATCGCTCTCATCGGCAAACCCCCACGAGTGCACGCTTCCATCGGTCTTCAGAGCAGCGAAGGCCCATCTGCTTCCAACCACCTTGGTGACACCCAAGTTGCCCAAGCCAGCCTCCAGGGCACTCTGACTGAAGTAGTATTGCCCGGTGGTGGCCACTGTGCCGTCTGCTTTGACTGCCGCAAAGGACTTGGCTCCCATGACGATGCTCTGGACCCCTGACTCAAGGTAGCTATCGATGTTCCCGTACCAAGTGCCCCAGGCTGCGGCGTAGCCGCTTGTGTACAACGCAACAGCAATACCATCTCCGACATAAATGGTCACGTCACTGCAGTGCGACCCCTGGAAGCACTCCACCGGTGTGTACGTGGTAGTGGCCGTCGAAGAGGTGGAAGTTGTCAATGTGTGAGTCGAGCTGGTCGAAGTCGTTCCGGTTGCTGTTGAAGTCGTGGAGGTGGTTGCGGTGATGCTGGTCGTGGTCGATCTGGTCAGCAGTTGAACTCCCAAAATTCCCAGACAGCCATAAAACCGACAACTTTCTTCAGCAAGAGCGTCGAAACCACAAGCAAAACTTCAACATTAACAACCCCTCACGTGGCCTGGTTCTGGTGACCGTGGTCGTCGAGGTCGTGGAGGTGCTCGTGCTCGACCTTGCCAGGCAATGGATTGACTTGGTCTGTTTTCCCGTATGCAGGACCTAGCAGCAGCTCGTAAACAACAGTATCTACTCCCAAACGTGGCAGTGCACAACGGGGGGGTCGCAGCAGGGCCCTTGCATGCGCAAGGAACAGCGGTCCCAAGCGAGACATGAAACAATCAGTGAGGTGTTTGGTACTCAACACACTCAATCCCCAAAAAACAACACGAGAATTCAATTCCTTGTCCTTCCAAACAACCCTCACACATTACGCATTGGAGACTGAGCACATCGTAGTGGTGGTCCACAGCGCCAGATTGGCTGGAGCAGATTGGCTCCAGGACGTCACCTGAGCAAGCCATTTGCAAGCGTTGAGGTGGGGGTGCATTCCCAGAATAACTTGAAATCTTACACATGCATCCTTTCAGGGAACAGGCTTCCGTGAGAGGGGAGATGCTTGAGGACTGCTGGAGGTATCTGAGGATGAGTGTCCGGAAAAGGCACCCGTGACGAGATCCCTAATTGCATCTTGGGTACTGTGCCACCGGAGCTGACCGCCGCAAACCTGGGTCAGAGTATGTCGGAGAGTGTTAGGATGAAGCCGAATCGAGTAGCACGCAAACTGCTTAGTCAGTTCTAGTCTGGCTTGCGGCCTTTTCTATCCGGAACCCAAGAACAGTGATAACAGTGAACATCAGTGAACTAGAGCCCCGCTGGTGAAAAGTGTGTAAAAGGGAGATCAAGAAACTGGGTGTCCATCCATTTGGAGTAGAAGATGTACTCGACCTAAGCTTCAGGCAAAACAACCACAGGTCTGCGAACAAGCAGCTGTGCAACTTCACAATGCAGCAGCCGAGGCTGTGCGCATATCGTGATGCTCATAATAACTGGCAAAGACACCCCGGACGACAAAGAAGAGCCGATGTTGCCGGCGCCGCCCCCTCCCCATGCGACCACGCTTCCATCCTCCTACGCAGGAGGGGTAGGGTGGATGTGTCACAGAAGCGAATCCGAAGCTCTATTTCTCGAGTCCCGTCCTTCAGCGCTGCGAAGCCTTGGGCACCCCCGAAGATTTCCTGCAGGCTTTGCAGGCTAAAGGACTAAAGGGGCCAAGGGTGCAGGCGCAGGCGCATGGCTCCTGCACGCAGCATGCCGCATTCGCTGCGACAGAGCTGAAATCGCTGGAGCCACCGTAGCCACTGGCGCCCCAGGCAACGACGCTGCCATCTGATTTCACCGCAGCGAAGGCTCGCGCCGTTCGGTAGATGGCCGTAACTCCGGTAAGCTGGCCGGAGACAGCGCTGGCGTCGCCGCCCATATTGCTTGGGCCGACTGCGTCCACTGTGCCATCCTGGTACAGCACGGCACCGGCTCCCCTGGCAACTCTGTGCGGGTCTGCGCCTACTGCAATGTGAACATGCGTTCTCTGTTCGGAGGCTGCAAGTTCCTCGCAACATCACTACGAGTACCATGCGCAGTGCAGTCAAGCGTCGAGGTTAGGGTCACAGACCTCCAGTTCTTGACGCAATTGCAACTCGCACGAGGATGTTGACAGCCAAGCTGATCAAGCACTACACACCGTACTACACACCCTGATTCTAATTGCAGGCCATGCTGCCTCACGTTGTTGTAAGTGTAGCCAAAGCTCCCGATGCCGTCAAAGTTGCCCCACATCACTGCGGTGCCGTCGAACTTGATCGCGGCGAAAGCCCTGCCATCGTAAACCGGTGGTGCGACGACGTAGTCCACCTGGAAGGCACAAGCGTGCTATCGGCTAGAATCTAGAACGCTGCCAGCAGGCAGACAGACAAGGCAGCACTACCATCCGCAAGGATGAGGGTCCTAGCCAGTCGTAGCTGAGTCATAGCACGTAACGTTGACAGTTAACTGTGTACAGAAAACCTTTGCTGTCGCTGCTCGGCAACGCCGCTGGCGAGGGAGGAGGACACGGCCGCGGGGATGTCGGCGCCTCGAAAGCCGGTCCCCCAGGCAACGACGCTCCCATCATCTTTCACGGCCACCATGACCTGGGATAGCGGGTGTCTTCACCATACGGTTGCCATGTCTTCGCACCCAGCTGACACTATAGCTTGAGACTCTTCTGCACCCTATAAGCTCGGATCGAGTCGCATGGCTGCTGGACACAATGGACTTGACACCGGAGGTCAAGTCTGCGGCCACAGCCTCAAGTTGCTGCAAGTTGCTCAAGTTGCCAGAGCTTGATTGCGTGCGAAATCGTGCGAACGCGAACCTGCGGGAAATGCAAATGAAATCAGGCGCAGCAGCGGATATCGAGCCACCTTCTGATGGACCACCCCAGGCCACCACGCTCCCATCCGTCTTTATGGCCGCAAACGAATGGATGCTGGTGGTGATGCTGACCACGTCGGAGAAGGTCTCAGGGCCACTTGGGAAGTAGAGTGTGCGACCCCAGGAAACCACAGAGCCATCTGCCTCAGAACAAGGTAGCAAGGACAAAACTGATCATTGAAACTCGGAGTCGAGACGATAGCACTTTGCTTCGAGGACTTCGTACTACTGCGTACGTCGGCCTTCAGCGCAGCGAAGCCGGACAAGGTGGAGGCCAAGCTCACCACGCCGCTCAGCTGCGAGGAGGCGGTGCCCTGATCCCCCCCGTTGTTGGTGTCGCCCCAGGTCACAACGCTGCCATCCGCCTTCGCGGCCGCAAAGGCACTTTCACTGCCGGCAAGGAACACCACGTCAGAGGCCAAACCTCTGCATGCTCCGGTCTCAAGAATCAAGCAGACAAACCCAAGTGAAACATGGAGGAGCAGAAGAGCGGACTCCGCCTGAATTCCCCCACCCTTCCCTCGGAGATGAAGCTTTTTTGAAGCCTGGTGGCTGGCAGCCACCGAAGAGGAGTCCCCACCCCTGCCGGTATTGCCCCACGTGGTGACGCTGCCGTCCGTTCCCAACGAGGCAAAGGCATCTTGGCAGAAGGTTGGGGTTCAGGGTTCAGGGTTCTAGACTAGGCTTTCCGGACCTCTGAGCTGCAAGTCTCCTTTGCTGTCATGACTCACTGGGTGTCTGTACAACGTACAAGACTCTCTCTCGCCAGGGCGCTGGTGTTGATCACCACTTTCGAGCCACCAGGGAGCAGACCTGCAGCGTGAGGGCTAGCCGGCGCGAGGTGAGAGCTTGCTTCAGAGGGTTTCAGGGTGCAGGCTCAAGAATGTGTGTAAGCCAACCCGCTCAGGTCTCGCCTTTAAGGTGCGAAAGCAATGTTTTCAACACCTCGGGAGTCCCAGATCCTGCATTTCCTGATGTCAAGTGGCTGGTGGTGGTCATGGTGGTGGATGTGACGGTGCTGCTTGTGGATGAGGTGGTGGTCCATGTGGTGGTGGTCCACAGTGCCAGATTGCCCGGGGCAGATTGGCTCCAGGACGTTACCTGAGCAAGCATTTTGTAAGGGTTGAGCCACTACCCGGAACCCTGATCTTGCGAGACATCCGAGGGTGTACGTTGAGTGTCCGGACATGGGGGGCTACAGAGCTTTGCCTGACGGAGATTTGCATCTTGGGTACTGTGCCACTGGAGCTGACCGCCGCAAACCTGGGTCAGAGTATGTCGGAGAGTGTTAGGATGAAGCCGAATCGAGTAGCACGCAAACTGCTTAGTCAGTTCTAGTCTGGCTTGCGGCCTTTTCTATCCGGAACCCAAGAACAGTGATTACAGTGAACATCAGTGAACTAGAGCCCCGCTGGTGAAAAGTGTGTAAAAGGGAGATCCAGAAACTGGGTGTCCATCCATTTGGAGTAGAAGATGTACTCGACCTAAGCTTCAGGCAAAACAACCACAGGTCTGCGAACAAGCAGCTGTGCAACTTCACAATGCAGCAGCCGAGGCTGTGCGCATATCGTGCTGCTCATAATAACTGGCAAAGACACCCCAGACGACAAAGAAGAGCCGATGTTGCCGGCGCCGCCCCCTCCCCATGCGACCACGCTTCCATCCTCCTACCCAGGAGGGGTAGGGTGGATGTGTCACAGAAGCGAATCCGAAGCTCTATTTCTCGAGTCCCGTCCTTCAGCGCTGCGAAGCCTTGGGCACCCCCGAAGATTTCCTGCAGGCTTTGCAGGCTAAAGGACTAAAGGGGCCAAGGGTGCAGGCGCAGGCGCATGGCTCCTGCACGCAGCATGCCGCATTCGCTGCGACAGAGCTGAAATCGCTGGAGCCACCGTAGCCACTGGCGCCCCAGGCAACGACGCTGCCATCTGATTTCACCGCAGCGAAGGCTCGCGCCGTTCGGTAGATGGCCGTAACTCCGGTAAGCTGGCCGGAGACAGCGCTGGCGTCGCCGCCCATATTGCTTGGGCCGACTGCGTCCACTGTGCCATCCTGGTACAGCACGGCACCGGCTCCCCTGGCAACTCTGTGCGGGTCTGCGCCTACTGCAATGTGAACATGCGTTCTCTGTTCGGAGGCTGCAAGTTCCTCGCAACATCACTACGAGTACCATGCGCAGTGCAGTCAAGCGTCGAGGTTAGGGTCACAGACCTCCAGTTCTTGACGCAATTGCAACTCGCACGAGGATGTTGACAGCCAAGCTGATCAAGCACTACACACCGTACTACACACCCTGATTCTAATTGCAGGCCATGCTGCCTCACGTTGTTGTAAGTGTAGCCAAAGCTCCCGATGCCGTCAAAGTTGCCCCACATCACTGCGGTGCCGTCGAACTTGATCGCGGCGAAAGCCCTGCCATCGTAAACCGGTGGTGCGACGACGTAGTCCACCTGGAAGGCACAAGCGTGCTATCGGCTAGAATCTAGAACGCTGCCAGCAGGCAGACAGACAAGGCAGCACTACCATCCGCAAGGATGAGGGTCCTAGCCAGTCGTAGCTGAGTCATAGCACGTAACGTTGACAGTTAACTGTGTACAGAAAACCTTTGCTGTCGCTGCTCGGCAACGCCGCTGGCGAGGGAGGAGGACACGGCCGCGGGGATGTCGGCGCCTCGAAAGCCGGTCCCCCAGGCAACGACGCTCCCATCATCTTTCACGGCCACCATGACCTGGGATAGCGGGTGTCTTCACCATACGGTTGCCATGTCTTCGCACCCAGCTGACACTATAGCTTGAGACTCTTCTGCACCCTATAAGCTCGGATCGAGTCGCATGGCTGCTGGACACAATGGACTTGACACCGGAGGTCAAGTCTGCGGCCACAGCCTCAAGTTGCTGCAAGTTGCTCAAGTTGCCAGAGTTTGATTGCGTGCGAAATCGTGCGAACGCGAACCTGCGGGAAATGCAAATGAAATCAGGCGCAGCAGCGGATATCGAGCCACCTTCTGATGGACCACCCCAGGCCACCACGCTCCCATCCGTCTTGATGGCCGCAAACGAATGGATGCTGGTGGTGATGCTGACCACGTCGGAGAAGGTCTCAGGGCCACTTGGGAAGTAGAGTGCGCGACCCCAGGAAACCACAGAGCCATCTGCCTCAGAACAAGGTAGCAAGGACAAAACTGATCATTGAAACTCGGAGTCGAGACGATAGCACTTTGCTTCGAGGACTTCGAGGACTTCGTACTACTTCGTATTGCTTCGTACTGCTTCGTACTGCTTCGTACTACTTCGTACTACTTCGTACTACTTCGTACTACTTCGTACTACTTCGTACTACTTCGTACTACTTCGTACTACTTCGTACTACTTCGTACTACTTCGTACGTCGGCCTTCAGCGCAGCGAAGCCGGACAAGGTGGAGGCCAAGCTCACCACGCCGCTCAGCTGCGAGGAGGCGGTGCCCTGATCCCCCCCGTTGTTGGTGTCGCCCCAGGTCACAACGCTGCCATCCGCCTTCGCAGCCGCAAAGGCACTTTCACTGCCGGCAAGGAACACCACGTCAGAGGCCAAACCTCTGCATGCTCCGGTCTCAAGAATCAAGCAGACAAACCCAAGTGAAACATGGAGGAGCAGAAGAGCGGACTCCGCCTGAATTCCCCCACCCTTCCCTCGGAGATGAAGCTTTTTTGAAGCCTGGTGGCTGGCAGCCACCGAAGAGGAGTCCCCACCCCTGCCGGTATTGCCCCACGTGGTGACGCTGCCGTCCGTTCCCAACGAGGCAAAGGCATCTTGGCAGAAGGTTGGGGTTCAGGGTTCAGGGTTCTAGACTAGGCTTTCCGGACCTCTGAACTGCAAGTCTCCTTTGCTGTCATGACTCACTGGGTGTCTGTACAACGTACAAGACTCTCTCTCGCCAGGGCGCTGGTGTTGATCACCACTTTCGAGCCACCAGGGAGCAGACCTGCAGCGTGAGGGCTAGCCGGCGCGAGGTGAGAGCTTGCTTCAGAGGGTTTCAGGGTGCAGGCTCAAGAATGTGTGTAAGCCAACCCGCTCAGGTTTCCTTCTAAAGCCTTTAAGGTGCGAAAGCAATGTTTTCAACATCTCGGGAGTCCCAGATCCTGCATTTCCTGATGTCAAGTGGCTGGTGGTGGTCATGGTGGTGGATGTGACGGTGCTGCTTGTGGTGGTGGTCCATGTGCTGGTGGTCCACAGCGCCAAATTGGCTGGAGCAGATTGGCTCCAGGACGTCACCTGAGCAAGCCATTTGCAAGCGCTGAACCAGGTGGGAGTGCATCCCATAACTTGAAATCTTGCACCCTCTGAACCCTGCCACCAAGCATCTTGCTTTCAGGGAACACTTCCGTGAGAGGGGAGATGCTTGAGGACTGCTGGAGGTATCTGAGGATGAGTGTCCGGAAAAGGCACCCGTGACGAGATCCCTAGTTGCATCTTGGGTACTGTGCCACCGGAGCTGACCGCCGCAAACCTGGGTCAGAGTATGTCGGAGAGTGTTAGGATGAAGCCGAATCGAGTAGCACGCAAACTGCTTAGTCAGTTCTAGTCTGGCTTGCGGCCTTTTCTATCCGGAACCCAAGAACAGTGATAACAGTGAACATCAGTGAACTAAAGCCCCGCTGGTGAAAAGTGTGTAAACGGGAGATCAAGAAACTGGGTGTCCATCCATTTGGAGTAGAAGATGTACTCGACCTAAGCTTCAGGCAAAACAACCACAGGTCTGCGAACAAGCAGCTGTGCAACTTCACAATGCAGCAGCCGAGGCTGTGCGCATATCGTGATGCTCATAATAACTGGCAAAGACACCCCAGACGACAAAGAAGAGCCGATGTTGCCGGCGCCGCCCCCTCCCCATGCGACCACGCTTCCATCCTCCTACGCAGGAGGGGTAGGGTGGATGTGTCACAGAAGCGAATCCGAAGCTCTATTTCTCGAGTCCCGTCCTTCAGCGCTGCGAAGCCTTGGGCACCCCCGAAGATTTCCTGCAGGCTTTGCAGGCTAAAGGACTAAAGGGGCCAAGGGTGCAGGCGCAGGCGCATGGCTCCTGCACGCAGCATGCCGCATTCGCTGCGACAGAGCTGAAATCGCTGGAGCCACCGTAGCCACTGGCGCCCCAGGCAACGACGCTGCCATCTGATTTCACCGCAGCGAAGGCTCGCGCCGTTCGGTAGATGGCCGTAACTCCGGTAAGCTGGCCGGAGACAGCGCTGGCGTCGCCGCCCATATTGCTTGGGCCGACTGCGTCCACTGTGCCATCCTGGTACAGCACGGCACCGGCTCCCCTGGCAACTCTGTGCGGGTCTGCGCCTACTGCAATGTGAACATGCGTTCTCTGTTCGGAGGCTGCAAGTTCCTCGCAACATCACTACGAGTACCATGCGCAGTGCAGTCAAGCGTCGAGGTTAGGGTCACAGACCTCCAGTTCT
This sequence comes from Symbiodinium natans, assembly GCA_905221605.1. NCBI lineage: Eukaryota > Dinophyceae > Suessiales > Symbiodiniaceae > Symbiodinium > Symbiodinium natans. Next base: position 153,029 of record CAJNDS010000244.1, on the reverse strand, counting down.
TGACGCAATTGCAACTCGCACGAGGATGTTGACAGCCAAGCTGATCAAGCACTACACACCGTACTACACACCCTGATTCTAATTGCAGGCCATGCTGCCTCACGTTGTTGTAAGTGTAGCCAAAGCTCCCGATGCCGTCAAAGTTGCCCCACATCACTGCGGTGCCGTCGAACTTGATCGCGGCGAAAGCCCTGCCATCGTAAACCGGTGGTGCGACGACGTAGTCCACCTGGAAGGCACAAGCGTGCTATCGGCTAGAATCTAGAACGCTGCCAGCAGGCAGACAGACAAGGCAGCACTACCATCCGCAAGGATGAGGGTCCTAGCCAGTCGTAGCTGAGTCATAGCACGTAACGTTGACAGTTAACTGTGTACAGAAAACCTTTGCTGTCGCTGCTCGGCAACGCCGCTGGCGAGGGAGGAGGACACGGCCGCGGGGATGTCGGCGCCTCGAAAGCCGGTCCCCCAGGCAACGACGCTCCCATCATCTTTCACGGCCACCATGACCTGGGATAGCGGGTGTCTTCACCATACGATTGCCATGTCTTCGCACCCAGCTGACACTAGAGCTTGAGACTCTTCTGCACCCAATAAACTCGGATCGAGTCGCATGGCTGCTGGACACAATGGACTTGACACCGGAGGTCAAGTCTGCGGCCACAGCCTCAAGTTGCCAGAGCTTGATTGCGTGCGAAATCGTGCGAACGCGAACCTGCGGGAAATGCAAATGAAATCAGGCGCAGCAGCGGATATCGAGCCACCTTCTGATGGACCACCCCAGGCCACCACGCTCCCATCCGTCTTTATGGCCGCAAACGAATGGATGCTGGTGGTGATGCTGACCACGTCGGAGAAGGTCTCAGGGCCACTTGGGAAGTAGAGTGTGCGACCCCAGGAAACCACAGAGCCATCTGCCTCAGAACAAGGTAGCAAGGACAAAACTGATCATTGAAACTCGGAGTCGAGACGATAGCACTTTGCTTCGAGGACTTCGTACTACTTCGTACGTCGGCCTTCAGCGCAGCGAAGCCGGACAAGGTGGAGGCCAAGCTCACCACGCCGCTCAGCTGCGAGGAGGCGGTGCCCTGATCCCCCCCGTTGTTGGTGTCGCCCCAGGTCACAACGCTGCCATCCGCCTTCGCGGCCGCAAAGGCACTTTCACTGCCGGCAAGGAACACCACGTCAGAGGCCAAACCTCTGCATGCTCCGGTCTCAAGAATCAAGCAGACAAACCCAAGTGAAACATGGAGGAGCAGAAGAGCGGACTCCGCCTGAATTCCCCCACCCTTCCCTCGGAGATGAAGCTTTTTTGAAGCCTGGTGGCTGGCAGCCACCGAAGAGGAGTCCCCACCCCTGCCGGTATTGCCCCACGTGGTGACGCTGCCGTCCGTTCCCAACGAGGCAAAGGCATCTTGGCAGAAGGTTGGGGTTCAGGGTTCAGGGTTCTAGACTAGGCTTTCCGGACCTCTGAGCTGCAAGTCTCCTTTGCTGTCATGACTCACTGGGTGTCTGTACAACGTACAAGACTCTCTCTCGCCAGGGCGCTGGTGTTGATCACCACTTTCGAGCCACCAGGGAGCAGACCTGCAGCGTGAGGGCTAGCCGGCGCGAGGTGAGAGCTTGCTTCAGAGGGTTTCAGGGTGCAGGCTCAAGAATGTGTGTAAGCCAACCCGCTCAGGTTTCCTTCTAAAGCCTTTAAGGTGCGAAAGCAATGTTTTCAACATCTCGGGAGTCCCAGATCCTGCATTTCCTGATGTCAAGTGGCTGGTGGTGGTCATGGTGGTGGATGTGACGGTGCTGCTTGTGGATGAAGTTGCCGTACTTGTCGGCACCAGGCCATCTGGGACAGAGCCCCCACGGTTTCCCCAGGCTGCCAGCGTCCCATCTGATTTTAGAGCGGCGAAGAACTCCTGGAGCAGGCGCATGACATCCATTGCATCGCTCAATAAGGGAATGTCCGGCAAATATTTATGTACGTATGTATATATATATATATATCTATATAGCATGGTCACGCCCCCGCCACCCCCCCCCCCCCTTGATCTAGCTTTTTATTTTTCGTACAAAAACCCTCGTAAATACCGCAAAAACAATGATCCTGAGCATGCACAGCAAAGTCATTTTTTTCAAGGAGTTCGACCCTATGTGAAAAACTTACAAGCAGTAATAAAAACACCTGTGCTTTACACCTGCTACACTTCCTCACCTGGTTAATTGGGTTTCGCACGAAGCCCAAATGAGGATTTCTGAGGGTGTGGCTTTTTAAGACAAAATCGCATAACACTTCATTACGAATAGGGGCCAGAGGAGGATTTCACAGGGTGTGGTCTCTCATATAAAAGTCTAAATTCGGTTTCATTCGGAACGAGGCTTAGAAGAGGATGTCTTCATAGGATGTGGCAATTGCACATAGAGTCAAAAGTAGATTGAGTACGAAGAAGGCTGAGAAGATGATATGTTAGGGTGTGGCTTTTATCATCAAACTCTGTCTATATTTACCCACGAACGAAGCCCAGATGAGAATTTATTGGGGCGTGGGTTTCTTGTATGAAAAAATAGATAAAACACGAAGGAAGCCCAGAGCAACCTCTGAATATCATTTTGTTACGAACAGGCAAGCCCCTGTAGCCATTTTATCTAATCATCGGGGCAAACAGTGTGGCCTTTGAATGTAGCTTTCTATTTACAACTTCTTCAATGATGTGGCCGAAAGGTTTTCCGACCTGATCATGGGGGGGGGTGAGCTTACATACATATATATAGGTATACAGAGAGAGAGAGAGAGAGAGAGAGAGAGAGAGAGACCTCTCAAATTAAGCTTCAACGGCTTCTCAAAGGCAACCTAAGCTCGCCATCTCGAGGCGGAATAGCAATGGTCGTCACCCCCGAGGTCACGTCGGTTGCGGAGTTCGGATGCCTCTGAGGGCGGCTTTCGGGGGATGGCAAAGGGGTTTAGGGTTTAGGGCTTAGGGTGTAGGGTTTAGGGTTTCAACCGTGGAAGCTCGAAGCTGAATTCCGAAACTTGAACGCGGATGCGGACCGAATTATTTTACAACGTTCGGTCGAGCGCAGTGCCAACCTGTCTCCATGTAAATACACGTCCGACATGACGACATGAGAAAGATGAACCATCCAAGCTTGAGAAAATATCACCCAGAATACATATGCTAGCGGATATGCTAGCCTCTGCTCGTCTCGTTCTTTGTGAGGCCCAGTCCTAGAACAGCAAGCCACAGACTTCGAGGTGAAATCCAAGATCCAAGGGCCCGCGGTCCAGCTCACTTGCAGTGCCATATCGGGAAAGTTACACTTTGGCCTCTGCTTCGTGTACCAAAAAGCGCCCTCGAGGGTTCAACGGGGGAAAGATGGGCTCATGTCCGAGGCGCTGGGTGTTTCCACCGTTGGCCGATTCTCCGAAGGCCACTACGCTGCCGTCCGTTTTGAGTATTGCCGTGGCATCGAAGCCACCAAAGCCTGCTTGGACGCAACCTAAGTGCAGGATGATGGGCGCGATGGGCGCGAGCCGCTTGCAACACAGGCAACACAGCAATGTGTGGTGTTCTACGTCGGCTGGACATGCGACATGCGCAGGAACTCCATACGCTGAACCTCCATCATGGGAAAAGCGCATGTTTGGGGCCATCAAAGGGTGGTGCTTGCAGTTGCTCGTGCTTCTAGTGCGAGATCGGAGGGCATTGTAGGGATTAGAGCCCACGTCATGCTTGCTTTGTTTCTAGCTGTGCTTCCGTGCAACAGAGATCCACTCCGGATGCATCCCCACCACGCGTAGGATGCCCCCATACAACTGCATCTCCATTGCTTTTGACCTGTGTCTGACAACAAAAAAACGAGGGAAAACAAACTTGAATAAGGAAGAAAGAAACACAGAGCATACTGAGAATTAGTTTTTTTACACGTACGTGTAACAAAACTAATTCTCAGTACACGTACGTGTAAAAAAACTAATTCACAGAACGCTCGGAGCCCTTAAGGTGCTCTTGGACGAACTTGGCCCAAACCCCCAGGCTCATCCTTGCCATTGACACTTGTATGTTTATGCATATGGGGGTTTAGGAAAACAGGGGATCCCCGATATAGATCCCCAAATAATAGGATCCCCTCATAATAAGGACCTCAGTAAGGTACCCCCCCAATTCTCGGAAGCCCTGAATCTCTGAACTGCAGCACGGTCACTGCGATGAAGGCACTGGCATGCCAGCCGCCATAGATGCGATCCACATCCGTCAACTGTGCTGAGACCGCGCTCGAATCCGCGCCATACTGATCATTGGTATTTCCTGGAGAGCTCTTGGAGTTAAGCTTCTGTGCTCTCTGGCGTCAAAACTATATAAAACCCTTGTCATGGCGAATTCGCTCCAAAGCAGACCAGTGTCCGCGGGAGGCCACTGTGCCATCCGTGAACACTATGGCCACGGCTGTATGGGAGAAAGCAAAGCTCTTGGCTGACGAGAAGGCTTCGCCCCAAGTACTCTGCCCAGGCCCCATGCCCCACACCAATGCTGTGCCATCGGACCTTAATCTTAGTAAGTTGTAGAAGCAAGGACCTTAAGGATTCGCATCAAGATGAGGGCCGGGCTTCAAGGCGGCAAACTGCATGGAACCTCCATGAAGGCTGGTCACACCAGAGGACAGCTGTGAAGAAAGCATCCTGGAGTCGCCCCCTGTATTGACGTCGCCCCAGGTGACCACTCTTCCATCGGCCCGCAATGCAGCAAAGGCATGATGAGATCCTAAGATCTCAGTTACCGTGGAGTCGATGAGCGATGTGACGTCTTCTGGTGATGTCAATCCGGCACCGCTACCCCAGGTTACCGCTGATCCGTCGCTCTTCAGCACTACGAAGGCGTGCTTGTTCGAGTACAAACCCACGCAGCCCGAGGTTAGCTGGGCAGCAACAGAGCTGGTGTCACCACCAAAATGGGAATTGCCCCAGGCAACGACACTACCATCAGACTTTAGCGCGGCCATGGCGAAGAAACCAGACACAATCTTGCTCACGCCGCTTGACAGTGGTGCAGCGAGTGAGCTTGCGTCGCCAGCATAGCCGGAATCACCCCACACAACGACGCTGCCATCGCTTTTCAGGGCCCCAAATGCCCTTGAAGTGGTGACCACCTCTTGAACATTTGTCAGTTGAGATGCCACGGACGAGGAGTCGCCTCCATAGCCTCACACTTGGAGTCCCCTCCAGAAGTTCTTTGCGTCTAAAGCACAGCCCAGGACGTCTGTTGGGCACACGACGTTATTAAACAACATCCAGTACGCAGAAAGAGCCACGCATGGAAGAACAACACTTGATACCGCAAAGAGTCAACCACAAGCGAAATTACAAACTTGCCGCACGTTTGGGAGTGGGCCGTGACGGGACCCAGAGAAACACACAACCCTAGAGTCCGCAACCCACGTGCACGGCTTAAAACCTTGAGTCCGCAACCTGAAACAGCAGCCCTTGATCTTCCTGCGAGGCCCGCCTGCATCGCCCCAGGTCACCAGCCGTCCATCATCCAATACAGCTGCGCCCGCACCGTCCGTCACCTTGGGACGGATTTCTTTAACCCTGCACCCTAAACCCTGAACCCCAAATCCCATCAAGAAGAACGAACGAAAATCAACTCCACTGCTTGCCTTCCCGGCCATGGTGCCTTTCCCTTAACGGCGAATGGCTTTGACAGCACCCCAAACGACCCCAAACCCAAGCCAAGTCGCATAAACGGCGGTGGCAGTGCCTTCAGAAGGCACCGCCATGAACAGAACCGCCCCGCAAAGGAGCACAAGGACGCCTTGAAGCAAAAGGTGGTCAGACTTCAAAACATTCTAGTCGGTTGAGGGGTATGCTGCTTACTAGATCACCTGGCTTTGGGGAATATTCATTAGCGGGCAAGCTTGATGTGGCCTGAGGACATAGCACTTTAGGATACTTTAGGTGAATCCCGAAACCCACTCCGCTTGCAGCATGCACTGCTGAATGGCAGCATGTGGTGCTAAACAATTCACTGTGGTTTCTTTCGGGTCCTACATTGTTCGCGTGTACGACGGTACGACCGTAAAGGTAATTGGTATGCAGCTGTCCCTTGTGCACCTGCGAGTCACTAGCATACCAAACAGGAACTAGGAAGGAAAGAAGATTGACTTCAAGCTCGCCGGCTTAGGCATCGTTGTGGCCAAAGGGCTTTGCGACGAACTCGAAGGTCTCTTCTTGGATCCCAAGAAGATCAAGGAGGCCACGACCACGCTTATCAGCGCGGCGGCCCCTACTCCGAAACGTCTTACGATCGCCTGAGCAGCACGGAGAGTCAAGAGTTTTTGCGACGTGGTGAAGGTACGAATGGTTCAAAAATATCCAAGATGGACAGGATGTTAAGTCTCGTGGTGGTGAGTCTGCCAAAGTTCACCCCGTGCTTCTTGCATTATCGTCAGGCACAACACACAAGGCCCTTGCGAATGTTCGCAAGGTTTGCCTTCTTCATACTATCTTGCGACATGAGACACACTTCCGATCAACTCCAATCCTGCAGGCATTGACTGGTTTCTCCTATTTGGAGACAAAGCCTGCAAGCCTGGGGGATGTTGAAGGCGTCAAGCGCAGCGATCTTGGGCTCGCTTTCCCTCGGCTTTCTCAATTTCTATTTGGGTCCCCAATCAAGAAGCTAAGGAGTCAAACTCTGTCAAACTGCAAACTGCAAGCACGTCCAAGGCCATTGTCACTGCTCGGACGCCAGAAGTTGCTGGCTCCCGGGGGAGAGCAAACTCAAAACTCCCCTTAGAACCTTAATAAAAATAGTATGTTTAACATCCTCTTGGGTTTATTTAAGCAACAATAAACAAGAATTCCCAAGGGGGATATAGAACTCAGGAGAGGGCAGTCGTACATGCACGTTGCGCTCTGTTAGCTGGACATATACTGAACAGCGGTTGACCCGTGAACCTGTAAACGTCCCGTAAACCCTACACCTAAAACTCGTCCCGAAAACTCTTCTCCCGTGTCTCCTGTTGCCCAGAAGGTCCTAGGCCGAACGCCTCGTCACGTGTCGCCCGGGGAACGACAAGACTCGAGGCCTTTGAGTCTTTCACATGCTTGGAGGTTCATGGTACTTATGAACCAAGTATAACTGTACTTATAACCCACTTATAATCCCCTTAAGTGCGCTAATATGGTTATAGAAGTACAGTTAGAAGTACAGTTATAAAAGGTAAGTACCATGAACCTCCAAGTGCACCTGAAACCCACTTGAACCCTGCTCCATTGAACCGGGGCTCGCAAGCAGCGATGCGCGGTCCGTGAGGCCCTGTGTGGGGCTGCCATCCTTGTGGGAGTCTGTGAATCTGGCAAAGTTTACCGGTTGAGGTCCGGCTGGGGTTGAAAAAGGGGGGCTACCCAGAAGCTTCGTGGAGGACGCCGGGCCACAGGCTTAGGCGAGGGTTTGTGGGCTCGTGCACAGTCAACTGCAGCAGCTTTCTTGGGAGAGTAGGGGTGAGTCATGGGCACGGCCGCATCACGACAAAAGAGCCTGCGCTTTGGAGGGAATCATTGGTTGAAGATGAGTTTTGGCTTGTGTTGAAGGCCCTTGAATTAGGCAATCTCGAAGGGTGGTGTGACGTTCGAAATCGTCGTGGAATTGGGGCTCTTGAACACCGCTGTGCCTTGGGTGAACGGCCTCTGGGATGACTTCTGCAAATGTGGGGTGAGTTGTGCGCGATGGGGGTGAGCTGACTTCTGACTTGGCGGGTGACAAACATGCCCGCACTAAATAAGCATCACAAATCCGAAGACCTGCACGGAGCTTGTTCCGACTGGGAGAAACCCATACTGACTCATACTGGAATTACCAAAACATTCTAAAACTGCTTCTACGAACGTCAAACGAAGAAGACAACCTCTACACATATATATATATATATATGGACTGTGTGTGTAAACAATGCCAACCCAGACATTTCTGACAGAAGTGTGAAACCACTGCTTTGCTTGAACAAAACTGCAGGGACTCATAAATCCAGATGCCCACCTAGCATCGGTCTCCAGAGCAGGAAGCGACCCTGCATGGGACACTTCAACGGAGCAAGCGCCTGACAACGGGGCTTGGAAGTTCGAGAGGTCTAGAGTTTCGATACGTGCCCCGTCCGGGCATAGGCTTCAGGGACAAGAGCTTTCAACCAGGTTCGGGGTTCTCCTAGAATAAACTTGAAACAATTTTAAGGCACCGTTTACGGCATGCACAAACACACACACACACACAGACACACACACACACACACACACACACACACACACACACACACACACACACACACACACAGAGACACACACACACACACACACACACACAGAGAGACACACAGACGAACAGACAAACAGACACACACCCTCATCCACCCCCCCACGCTCACCCCCTGAGAATCAACCCCAGATGGAATCATTGCAACGAAATGAAGACAAAATGAACACAATAAACTCCCGGCGGTGTCATTGCAGCGACATGCAAACGGAGTGAACCTACAACCCTCATGTTTTCTGTAGTGGAGACGAGCCGAAGGGCGTTTAATTGCGTCGTACTTTCGTTTCAATTTCATGTCTACATGGCTCGTGTACAAGGAGGCTCAGTGTTCTGTGGCGGGGTGCTGCTGACAGCCTGGGTCTGCATGTGTGCCATCTGCTGAAGGAGGTCTTGTTTGACCTGCTTGGCGGCATTGTGCAGGTCGGCAGTTGTGAAGAGCTTCGTGTTCACTGCGCAAACTGGCTGGTGAAAACTCATGGGGTCAAAAAAATGGCTTGTTGAATCCAAAAGTGATGTCAAATTTCATCGTGCAAAATTGTATGCTAATGGGAGTGACCCCGTCCATCCATTCTAGAATGCTCCACCCCCGTACGCCCGCACACCCACGCACCCACACACCCACACACCCGCACACCCACACCCCCGCACACCAGCACGCACACATGCACGCACGTTGACTTTGCCCTCTTGCATGATCTTGCACTGAGCCACTAGCCTTGCACTCTTGCACTCCACCAAAACTGTCCCAAACATAACTGCGGGTTCCATCAAAGGGACTTACGCTCTAAAAAAAAGGGTGCGACATCGCTCTCGGCAAACCCACAGCACGCAAAGCAAACCACGGGGCGAGCAGAGCACAAACGAGAAAACTGATATCGGGAAAAACTTTGGGCCCTGTATACTTTTCCGAAAAAGACGGTCCTTTGACTCTAACCTCAGGGCTTCGGTACCCCTTGTAGCGAACGCCTTGCAACCTGAAAGCACACCCGGAGCTCGTTTATCGATAGCGCGCGGCTTGAGCACCAACTATACTGCAGCCCTGAGCACTACACAGTGGGCCTACAAAGGAGCTTACACTGATTCATGGCGTGGTAGCTCTTCGCCTAGGGAGACGACGCCGTCGAAGCCACGCATCACGGACAAGGCAGAGGAATCTGAGGTTTCGGGAGGCTTCTTTGCGGGGAGGCTCCGTGCTTCTCATGGGGAGCTTTCTTTGTGCATCAACGGAATCAGGAGTTCCAAGACGGCTCGGGGCGGCATGGGAATGATGAGTAGCTTGCTACACCGGCGCCGCAAGGTACCCTCTTGCGTCGGGTTTCGTTTGGAGTTGCGTTTCGAGGTCGGGGAGTTTGCGATGTGTCGTAAGCGCTTGGGGGCTTTGGGTGAACTTCTGGCTCCTCAACCCGGAAACAAACGAAGTAGGCGGATGCCGTGTCGCCAAACCCCAGTGCTTGAGCTGTAGCGTGAACCCAAATGCAGTGCAAACGTTTCGAAATGTCTCTGAGACTGAAGTTCCTGAACCTCCCGCGCTGCCCAATTGAATTTCGACAGGGAGCGCTCAGATAATCCATTCTGATGTGCACTTGGGAAAAATCCTGGAGGTTGTGTTCGGTTCAGCTTGGGGGTAAGTCGGGTAAGTGCCATGTTGAGCACAGCACAGATGCGCAACACATTGCGCTCAAAACCGGGATCCTCTGGCAGGGCCGCTACATCCGCTAGATGTGAAACTTGCGCCGACGGCGTGGATCATAAAGGCCGCCAACATTGGGCGACTGTCCGTTGCGTCGGGCATCCAACAAGTCGTCGCGGCGGAGCCCAAAAAACTGCAGATTCGCAATTCCATCGATTGGAAAGTGCTGCGATTAGAGATGCGATCGAAACGCCCTTCAACCCCCGACTTTCCCGACTTCCCGCGGAGGCCTTCAAGGACCCCTCAGCCCTAAAGTTGCTCCCCACGTTCCTTTTTCCCCTGTCGCAAACTCAGGGTAGCTGCAAAGAAGCCTCTCTCTCCTGGGTCGTTCCAGGGGCGGTTGCTCCTTGGCTCAGTGAGATTTTCAAGGGCCGAATGCGAGATATGTGAAGATGAAACCGCTCTCCTTTACTTTTCGCTCTACTCTACATCTGATAGATAACAGCTGAATTATAGACGGCAAGTGCGTCGAGCATAGTGCCGAGAACAATGAGGCGGCCGTGGTCCTGGTAGTCGATCGGTTGCCGCGGCTCTCCGCGAGGAAGTACATTGGCCTCCTCACGCTTCATGCGCACTCTCATTATTCTACATGCATTAGGTGTCAGCGCCTTAGCACGTGCACTAGGACATACTGGGACATCTTGAGCTTACAAAACAACGTGCCAGCCAACCGGGGGTCAGCAGCCAATGGCCGCGCTCACAAGCGTTTCCATCGCAACCGGCCATAACCTTCGCCCGCTTACAGCGTCATAAACCGCAGATGTTCTCTACTTCATGCCATCTGCTGGACCAGCTACCCGAATTCCCTCGTAGCCGAAACACTTCCTGCGAAGCACACACAGACCCCAAACAACGGTGAGACCTGCAATTCCTCATGCTTTACTACAATACACTATAATACACTATAGTATACTATAATATACAAAAAATACTATAATATACTGTAATAGACTATAATAGACTATAATCGACTATAATCGACTATAATAGACTATAATAGACTATAATGGACTATAATTAATAGACTATAATGGACTATAATAGACGATAATATACTATGTTATACTATAATATACTATAATATACTACAAAAAGCGATCATATATACTGTAATACATGGCATGAAACGACAAAATACGATAATCACAATAGTATGCTAAAAGATACCATAATCTACTTCAATATACTACACTTTTCTACAAAATATACAATATACTACAAAATAGTATAAAATGCTATACATACCATAAGATACTATGAAATATTGTAATGGACTACAACTTCCTGTTCTACAAAATAATATGCGATTACAATATATTACAATATACTATCCAAAACTATACTGTACTATACTGTACGATACTATATACTATACTATACTATACTATACTATGAAGATATACTTAAACTCTTAAGTATAATATGCCTTGAAGAAGGGCCTCGGCCCCGCAATCAGATCCTCAAACGATGGCAGGGCAGCGCCCGAAACCCGCAGCGTAAAGAAGCCCTGGCATGTGGTTTAGGGTTTAAGGTTTGGGTTTAGTAATTAGGGGGTTTTGGCCGCTTCACCGGCAGAAACCGGGGCACGCGGGTCTTTTGCACGGTGCCGCGCCCAGACTGTCTTCCGCCTTCCGCATATCAGCCAGGTTGCTCACCCTGGAAACTCCATTCGAGCCTCCAGATCCTCTTCCTCATATTCATACAGGCTGTCGTGGTGATTGAGGAAATAAAAGCCTCGGTTGGTCCGGGAAACCCTCTGAGAAAATAGTCCTACATGGGATCCCCTGAACCCCAACAAGCGGAAAAGTGTTGTTAAAGCAAAAAAAGAAGCAAATACATGTATATATATATAGAGAGAGAGAGAGAGAACAAAAAAAAGTATATTTAAAAAAGCATAGGGCCCCTTTCCGACCTAGAAGCTCTCACACTGGTTCTCAGAGGCCATGGTGGTCTCCTGGGGACGTCTTGGTGCCCTAAAAGAACTTATCAGGAACGTACGAGAATCATCTCTACTCTATTGGACGAAAAAAACATACTTGCAATATACTCTGCTACAATATACTAGACTAGAATACACTGTAATATACTAGAGAGACCCCCCTCCGCCAACAAAAAACAAAGTTTAGCCCGCCCCTCCTTGCCAGAGAGGAAGAAATCCTGCAAGTTGCAGGAGGAGGTCCCAGGGCAGTAGACCAAGCTGCGGCAAAGACCTGTGCCATTGTTGGGGGTACTATTGAAAATGACCAATTCTATTCCTTATTGGGTTTAGGGTTTAGGGTTTAAGTACTCATACGTAATGAAATGATTTTCAAGAATGGCCCAGAGACCGGTCTCCATGCACATCGCCTTGCATCCTGGGTCCGCAAATCTCGAAACCCCTACCCCCCCCCCCCCCCCCCAAAAAAAAAAAAAAACAAAAACGACCTAAATAGGAATGGTTCTTGAAAGAAATAGGGTTACAGGGTCTAGGGTTTGGGCCTTAGGGTTTAAGGTTTGGGGTTTGGGGCTTTAGGGTTCAGGGCTGAATTGTTTTACACATTTACACAAATACTCCAAGGGCCTGCCGAGCATCTCTCCAAGGGCACGCTTGCCTTTCCCACCTGTCCACCCTGGAAGCTCGACACCCGGCCGGGGCCCATGCCCACAAACTTCTGCAGCAATCTCGTGTGCCCATCGCTCGGAGCTTGATAGGGCTCCTCTTGATAAGATGGCTGCTCCTCTGCGTAGTCGTGCTCCTCTGCGTCTCCCATGGCCACACCCTGGATGGGCCAGAGGACTTTCGCAGACTCCACAAACGTTTCTGTCAAAGTGGGAATCACGTATTGATTCACAAAGGAGACCATCAGTGCCGGGCTGCAAAACCCCGAGATGCCAAGGCCGGAAGGAAAAGGCTTCGTTACATCCTTGGCCGCCATGTAGTTGTTGCTGCAGCACTCTTCATCGTAGGCTGCACATCGCACATGCCCCTCGGTGGTGCAGCTCATCTTCTCGCAGGCGTTGAAGGACTCGCGCCCCGCACGAAAGTTACAGTCTCCTTACTTCGCCAAGAGGCTTACAAACTCTATGCTTCCTACAAAAATAAGGAAACCCGACAGTTCAAAGTTCACCTCTTGGCGAAGCAAGTGTCCCCTGGCGGAGAATTCGCACGCCAGCAGCTCCGATCGCACTTCCCGGACCCGCCGGCGATGTCCAACCGCTCCGACGCCCCCCCCCCCCGGGGGAGTTGCAACTTTCCACCTTGGGGACTGCATGAACCTTAAAAGGGGTTTAGGGTTTAGGGTTTAGGGCTAGGGCTCATATACCTTCATAGGGAGTCTAGTAGTATGGGCTTTGGACCCCAAGGCACTTCAGCGCGGACTGGGCCTTCACACTGACTGCTTTGGTGGCTTGGCGCAGCGAGGCTCCTAAGGCGTCCATGTGGTTCGAGGGCATCCACACAAGCTCCGTCAAGTAGCGCATGGCACCCTCACTGCCGGTCTCCAGCAGGGAGCAGATGTCGATCAGGAGGTTCACCTGCAACATCAATAGGAGGTGCTGAAGCACGAAGAGGCTTCTGTCCAAGTTGTCAAGGCTCCAGCGCTTGACGTTCTCCGCCACAGTACTGACATCACGGAAGAGCATGATACCGGTGACCAGGCGAATGGGGCCGATTTCAATGGTCTCGACATCTTCCTGCACAACTCGTTCAGTTCCGAAGTCATCCGACCGTAGCCCCAAAAGCTGCGTGGGACCCAGACCCAACCTTACCCTACCCTTCCCACCCTCCTCACTCTCCCCACCCCCCCCCCCCGCCTTGCCTTCTCTTAAAGTCTGAAGGTCTCTTGACGTGCCCAAACCTGCTCGAAAAACCCGCTCGTCTCCACTATCCCCGCCCTCCTCACCCCACCAGCCCCGGCGTCAATGATGCTTGGGGACCTCGCGCACGCCGAACGGTGAAGCTTCTTCAGAAACGCAGGAAAACACGGTATTTACGGTGTTTTCTGCATGTTCGAAGGCCCACAAGGGGCCAGGAAGGTGAGCATCATGAGCATCAGCCGGTTCCGATCCAGAGAAAGCAAAAACCCCGCAAAGCCATGTTTGGCACCGGCGCGCACGGGCACGCGCTCGCTTGCACACGCGTGTGCAATCGCGCGTTTGGTGTTCTTGTTGCTGTCGCTGTCGTTCTTCTTCCTCTTCTTCTTCTTCTTCTTCTTCTTCTTGTTCTTGTGGTTGTGGTTGTAGCTGTGGTTGTGGTCGTGGTCGTGGTCTTGGTCGTCGTGGTGGTTGTCGTGGTGGTTGTTGTGGTGGTTGTCGTGGTGGCTGTCGTGGTGGTTGTCGTGGTGGTTGTGGCGGTTGTTGTGGTGGTTGTTGTGGTGGTTGTTGTGGTGGTTGTGGTTGTGGTTGTGGTTGTGATTGTGGTTGTTGGTTGTTGTTGTGCTTGTTGTTGTTGTTGTTGTTGTTGTTGTTGTTGTTGTTGTTGTTGTTGTTGTTGTTGTTGCTGCTGCTGCTGCTGCTGCTGTTGTTGTTCTCGTTGCGCCCTCTTCGAGCCGGCTGTGGGGCGACAGCCCGTTAGATAGTAAATTGTAGTCGATTATGGTATATGACAGTGTCTGGCCCAACACTGCTGTTGATTTGGGCTTGTCCCCAGTCGTGTAGGCGCCCGCAGGAAAACTGGAAAGCCGAATTCGCCTGCAACACCTTCGGGGACCCAGCCAGCCCCCAGTCACGGGCTCTCAATGACTCAAGGCCTTTTTCCAGGAGCAGTAAACCCTAAACCCTGAACCCCAAACCCCAAACCTCTGCAGGATGGGAGCCGAGATGGTTCCAAAGTGGCTATTCTGTGGACAGGTATTTAGTACAACGACCGTCAAGTTTCAACCAAACCACGTCCTGCGTTGCACCCAGCACACTGGGCATCACCTTCAGCGAAAAGACAACAGCTTCTCCACGCCGAGACTTGCCGCAGCCTGATGCGTCTGGGGCCATAGCCCAAGAAAACCTTAAACCTTGAACCCTGAACCCTGAAGCCTAAACCCTCAACCCTACGCCCAAAGCCCGTGAATACAGAGTCCCTTCCGCCCTTTCAACTGCACTGCCAAAACCCGTCCTCCGGCGACTTGTCGTCAATGAACAAGCCCGAGTCCAGCATAAGGCCGTGGTAGACCATGTTGAAATCCTGACTTCTCAAACAATCCTGACTTCTCAAACAACCAAGGACTAAAAACAGGCTAAGCGCTCTTATTCCTCCGAAAGAAGGAAACCCAACATGAAGGAAACCAAAAATGGTTTAAAGTTCAACTGTTGGCTGAGGAAGAATCTTCCCCACCCCTGTCCAACATGCCGATGAGCAGGCTCAGGGTCATGGACGACACCTTGGACTTGAGCCGCAAGGATGTGGGGCCTTGGGGGTCTCTGGCCTACAGGCTCTCAGGCTCGAATATCTCTGGGGTTCAGGGGTTTGGGGTTTGGGGTTTGGGGTTTAGGGTTTTTTTTTTACCACCAGCCTAGAACTGCAGGGAGTCACATTAGTACACGCCTCAGAAACTTTCCCCAGTCGTAACGGCAGAACTTCAAAACCCTCTTCAGCCCCAAAGATACAAACCCAAAGATAACATCAGCAATCAGAGTAACCCACATTAAGGACATGCCAACACTCAAAGTTACAAAGGGTTCGAAGTAGCCTGCGTTAGGGGCTGGTCAATATTCTAAGTTGCATAGGAGGTACATACTTGGCGACATGGCCCCCCCTTCATAGGGGAATCCAGTTTAGGGTTTAGGGTTTCAGGGTTTAGGGAGGAAGCTCAGGATCTCCGTTTCATCGGGGCTGGGCTTCGGGACTGCTGTGATCAAGAGGCCCCAAAAACATCCTGATAGGAGCCACGAACCCGAATGCAGACACGTGTCACCAGCTTCGGCAAGAAAGATACGACGCGAAGACACGAAACGAGACACGAAGACACGACACGAGGACACGACACGAAGACGAAAACACGATACGAAGGCAGGAGACGAGGACACGACGCAAAGATAGGACGGGACACGAGGACGACGACTGTTGACACTTTGGACATGCAACGACAAGATGCGAGGCCAAAAGCGACGACAATTCTTCATTTCGCGAGCACGACCCCCCCTCATCTCTGTGACTGTCGTCACTTTTGACATGCGAGGACACGACGCGAGTCCGAAGTGACGACAGTTCTGCATTTCGCGACCACGACCCCCCTCTCCTGGTGACAGTTGTCACTTTGGCCAAAAACGACGACAGTTCTGCATTTCGCGACCACGACCCCCCTCGTCCCTGTGACTGTTGTCATTTTTGACATGCGACGACACGACACGAGACCAAAAGCGACGACAGTTCTGAATTAAACAACTCGCGAACGCTCGCGAATGCTGCGCACGGATTTCGGGTCAACTCCCTAACCGCCAGACCCCCAACCTCAAAACGAGAACCCTTCTGCTACGCATTCGGGAAAAGGCGAACCCCCAGAGAAGAACCGGCACGGCCATTCCGCAACCATTCTGACAATCTCCAAACCCTAATTTAGGGATCTCTTTTCTGTGTGTAAAACTCTGCGTTTGTGGGAGCCATGTCTGGGATGGGGGAAGTTGCAAACCCACTTTTCCCTGCTGGTTCACACCAGCAGGTTATGAGCCCAACGCTTGGGCATGGCTACAGGACCACCGGCGCTGTAGCCTTATCAGTGTCAGCGGGAGGCGCTGACACTGATAGGTCGCAAACTATGTTTGGGATTGGTGCCCCTTTTGGTTTGGATCTTGGATCATCTCCGTCTGTTTTGGTGGGGGCACAGTCTGGAACTCAATGGCTATGGCACGGGCGCGTGGGGATGCAGCGCACAACGCCCATGCGTCGAAAAAAGCCAAGTGGAGAACCGGATCCACAACTTGCCAAACAGAAAACTCCGGGCGGGAGCCTTGGCCAAAGCAGAGTTCCGCTGACACTCGGCGCCTCATCATCATCACACCTTGCCGTCAACACTCTTGCAAAACTCCTCCATGTCTCTGACAGTCTTGACCATCCACTCCCAAACTCTGGAAAAAACGACTGCGCATCTGTTGTACCTAGGCCTCGGGGTCCCAGGTTTGGCATGGAAATGAGCCATGCTTGCAGTGACCAAGGGTCCGCCAGATGAGTGTGGCCTTTGGTGGTTGGTGCGGGGGTCGAGCCTACTGAGAATTACCCGCCACAGAACTGTTCAAGGAAGGACGCACAGGTGTCGATGGCACTGCCTCCTGGGAGGGGTGGCCTTCAGCATGATGGCGCTGCTGGGGCATCGAGTTGTGAGGACTCATCAGTCGTGTCATAGGGCACTTGGCACCGACACGGCCGTGCAACACGCAGCTATCACCGCAGATAGGAAGCGTCGAGCGCTCAAACTGTTGGGTATGAGTACTGCAACCTTCCTCCTGGAAGGCATTCACAACCCTAAACCTCAGACCTATCCAGTAGCCACAGAACCTCTAGGCCGACCGTGAAGCCTTAAAAGCCCCAATCATCGTAAGGACCCTTCAAAAGCTTGGGGTTCAGGGGTTAAGGGGAGGGTTCAGGGACCCCCCCCCACCCCCCCCACCCCCGGTTTCATGAAATCATGGACCATGGAACCTATCAACACTCACACCCTGCTTGGAGGATCATGGGACTAAGTAAGCAGGGTTACAAGTTCTGGAATTGGGGCTATAAGTGATTCTGACTATACTTATCAAACTTATAACCCTACTAAGTCCCCTGATCCTTTAAGTGACCTTGAGTCCCGGACCATGCCCAGAACAGGGTCTTAAGTGCCAAGATGACCTCCGTGTTCTGTCCGCTGGGTCGTCTTGGCCACTGCCTCCTTTGCCGGCACCTTGGTCTAGTGTTCAAACGCTGTAGTTCTTCACTGGGTACGCACGACTTCAACTGGTTCAAGGTATGTTGGTGTTGGGCCTTGCTGAAATCTCCAGCGCGAAGTTTCAGAAATTGGTGTTTCACGCTAGGTTCCTGAT
The DNA here is from genome assembly GCA_905221605.1 of Symbiodinium natans. Lineage (NCBI taxonomy): Eukaryota > Dinophyceae > Suessiales > Symbiodiniaceae > Symbiodinium > Symbiodinium natans. Next base: position 135,056 of record CAJNDS010000244.1, on the reverse strand, counting down.
GATGTCAGGTTTCCGGAACCTCCTACTGTTTGCTCCGGTCATGCTAGTAGGAGTTTCGAAGCTATGGGATTTGCAGTCGGAGTCCAAGACAAACTCCCTGGCACCTTCCAAAGGTCGTCGAACAGAGCACGCGAAGCCTCCCAGACGGGCGACAGCAGTGCGAATTTGCATCGTCCGTGCAACTCACCGTTGGGCTCTCCGTGGGACTCACCGTTGGCCTGCTTGTAAAGACACTCCTCATCTTGGAGCGCGAGGAGGGCTGCCGCGGCCCCCTCGGCCGAAGGCCACTGATGCTCTTGGACAGAAAGCGCCTGCGTCTGGTTCGCTGCATCGGCGATCTGTTTATGGAGCTGCTCTTCGGAAAGCTCCAGAAAAGACAGTGACGCTGCGGCGTCGACGTACTGGCTTGGGTCGGACATCGCCGAAAATACTGGGTCGCTGACGTAGAAAGTCGTCTGCCACATCACACCCGTCCTCTGCTGAGGAAACTGGGACACCTTGAAAGCCCAGGACGGAGTCAACAGCACCGTCACTTGGAGCTGCAGGACGGTCAGAACGGTCATGGCTTTGTGCTTCATTGCTACGGGACTCTACAACACGTCCGCTGCAGAAATCGCTACAGGACTCTACAACCCGTCCACTGCAGAAATCGGCTGCGCACTGCGAACCGACTGGCATGTCGCACGCATGATGCCGGTTGAGCGATATCCTAAACCCCATTAACCCCTAAACCCTAGACACTAAACCCTAACCTTGAAGTCTGCAAAACCGCAGCCATGATGCTGAAAACACTTGCTGAACTGAAGTGTCACTCAGTTACTCTCTTCTCTGTGCTGTCCCACTTGTCCCCTAAGTGGCGTTCCAGACCCACAAGTCGGGGCGCGCCAGGGTGCTTTTAGCACCAGCGCGCCCCCTCAAATGAGACACCCTAAACCCTAAACCCTAAACCCTAAACCCTAAACCCTAAACCCTAAACCCTAAACCCTAAACCCTAAACCCTAAACCCTAAACCGTGGGGGGGGGGGCGGGGATGCCCACCTTGGGCTCGGCTTTGGCTCCAGTGAAGGAGAGCGTGCCGCCGACCTGCGGATATTGAAGGGGCCCCGAACTGGGTTTAGGGTTTAGGGTTTAGGGTAGTATGCCCCGAAGGGGGTGTCAGGGAGTTTAGGGCATCTTCGTTGTCCAGTACCTAGGGGTTTTAAAGATTAACCTTTGGGATTGTAAGGGGAATATATTGACCCAGAAAGGTTAAAGGTTACCTACTCTACTACTAAGTTACTAAGGCATACATTGTATGAATGAAAGATCTACAGTCCTTTCCACCATGGCAAAACTCGCAGATGTATGAGTGCACCTAGTCACACCAAGTACAGCTTGGAGCTCTGGTCGTGCATCTCCAGCGACAGTATGTCTGACTGTTGTTCCCGTTCATGTCTACGAGCGCGGTGACATAAACAAATCTCTCCCCCCCCCACCCCCCCGGGCTTAGGGGCCTCGTCCGGATCCAGATCATAGTCATCGAGGGACCTTCTGGGATTTCTACGATCGCGCTAGGTCAACATTTTCTGGACATCTTGAGGGTCCAGACCTGTACAAGTCTCAGGTGCAGCGACAGCTGTCACGCGGCTGCCTTATCCACGGGATCCAGGGCCCGTGATCGTCAGGGACACGCACACCCACATCCGAGATGGCGAGGGCCTCAAAGCAAAGAACCACCACAACCCCCGCCACAAGCAGATCCTGTAGCCTAAACATGTCAAGACCATGGGCAAATATCCCAGATACTTATCAACTGTCGACCCACACCTCGTGGCTCGTGGACGCAGATTCGGGGTTTTGCACACGCACACCGCGGACGTATTCACCACGGAAGGATTCTGTGCAGTTAGAAACCGGTCTTGTTGCCTACGATGGAGCCAGGGTACATGACATGCGTCTGTATGTATATGTCATATCCGAGTCATATATGTATACACACGCATGTCTTCACATTATTTGTATGTCTTGTCTCTTTTGAATGTGCAGCATTGATGGGGACACGGCTTGTTGCCTCTGGCTTATATTGAATGCGAGGCCTTTCCTGGTGTCTTTGCTTTGTTCCTCGCGTTCTTCGTGCCTCCATTTGCTGTGCTGATTTCTTTCCTGCCTTGCTGCTACTGTTTCTCTGTGTCCTTTGCATGTCCTCCCTTCTTAAGCATCAAAAAACCAGTTGCAACTCCACCTTCCATCCGACGTGAAGCCAACCTAAGGTCCCTGACTCCTCCCACTTGCCCTGCTCCTGAGACCCGCGCTGCAGGCGTGGCCTGTTCGGCCGGGCTGCTTTCAGGATAGAGGACCGGTAGCTTCGCTCTCCTCGCGTGCTTCGTGCGAGGCCGTTCACCCGCATGCTCACCACACCTTGAGCAGATTAGCCCTACTTGGTGTTGCTTAACCAGACTTCGCCGTACTTGCCATCATGGTTGCAACCGCTGTCGCTCTCTTCAAAGTCCAAGTTGCTGCCGGAAGTTCAGTGTGCCGCGGGCCTCCACTACACATCCATCGTCCCATCATGGTCGAACAATGATGCGAGATGAGAAACTCAACACGGAGCTCAACACATCCACCTACAAGTGTCCCTCAGGGCTGCTGCACATTCCAGTCAGCGGTGACAGAGTGCGGCCCAACGCTGTTGGGGTGACACACGCATTGGTATGTTTCCATGCAGGGCCAAGTCGCCAAATTCACCAAACCCAGTTAGCCCTTCACGTGACTACGGGTATGCTGGTGCATGGTGCTCCGGGCGCCCTGATCCTCAAGAAGATTGTGTGGGCGCAGGGTGCGCGGCAAAGTGCGTCAGGGAGATTTCTGCAGCTTCTGCTGCTCCTCCCTCCGACTGCATGAAAGCTGCCATCGTCTTGGCCGCAGACTTCATGCCCTCAGAATTCTTCAAGAGAGCTTCCATGACGCTCTGCAACGCCCGGGGCTTCACGCTGAGCATGTCGCTGCAAACAGGGCCGAAGCCCACGCCCGACCGCTGCACCCTGGCGCCCCAGAAGGTCTGATCTATCACGCCGCGCCGGCCTGGGATCACAACCACCACCGCCCCAGCTCTGAGCGCCGTGTGCACGGTGCCCGAGCCACCGTGGCATATGACAGCCAAACACCTCGACATGATGGCCCCGTGGGGAAGAAACCCGGGGACCAAGAGGACTTTGCCCGCTTGCTGCAGAGCTTGCACGCTCCCTGGGATGGCAAAGTGCTCACAGCCCTTTGTTGCAATCAATGCCCGTGCACCCGCCTGAGTGATGGCAGTGCTCAGGGCTTCCATAAGCTTCTCAAACTGCTTGATCTCTTGGCACTGAGCCAGAAGTGAGCCAAAGGTTACAAAGATCACTTGAGTGCCACTTTCCTCCGCACTTTGCAAGAACAGGGATACATCCTGAGGAAGCTGAGACGAAGATGACGCCGCCTCTTGTTCCGAGTCCACCCATTGCCCGGTGATCCTTGCTGCCTCAGGCCAGTCCTTTGGCCTGGGACAAAGAGCAGAAGTGTAGCCCATGATGAGAGGCACCTGCATCCGCCGCGCTGCCAGTATGGGCGACTCGCTCATGGCCCCAAGGCCAAATTCGGCCCGCACGGTTTGCACCGCCTTCTTGTGCATCTGAAAGGCCATCGTCTCGAAGACTCGCCACTTGAGGTGGGCGGTCCAGGAAAACCACGTGTCAGCGGTTCCGAAAACGGGGGGAGCATGCTCGGAGGTGGGCGCCATGGGCACCAGGTGAGTGATCACGAAGGGCAGCTTTAGGGCCTCACATACACTGCTGCAGGACAGGTGCGTCATCGTCGTAAAGATGACACCCTCCGGCCGATGCTCCTGGCAGGCTTTCAGGGCGTTTCTGAGATGGTCCTTCGTCAAGGCGCCCATGTCGATATTCTTCTTGGGGTTCTTCAACATCTCCGCCACAGGATCCGAGCCCAGGTTCTCAAAGAGCATGCCCTTTGCCGTGACCATCGCGCGGTGTGCTTCGGACGTCAAGACCAGGACAGAGCCATGTCGCTTCTCACGGATCTCATGGGCCAGTGCGAGGTAGGGGACCAAATCCCCAGCGGATCCCATGCATATTATCGCTGCGACGGGTCGCCCGCTCATGATGGAGCTGGGATGATCCTGGAGCCACGAAGCTCATGCTTTAGTTGTGTATGTTGTGTCCTTCCTGGGAACACAGCACAAGGCATCACATGCGCTGCGACACGCCACCCCACACAGGACTGGATTTGGAACTGAATGCAACAATGCGAGCAGCTGTAGAGGCTCAGATGGTACAAAACAAAATCGAGGCAGGGACCATTTCGTGGCATCAGGCGTGACATCATGCTGTACATGGTGGCATTCCTGCCTCCTTGTCCTCTCCGTCACCGCCGGATTCCGCCACAGGCTTTCAGCTCCAAACCGATGAAGGCTCCGTCACGAGCAGAGCTGGAAGATGATGTGCCTGCGCGCCAAGTTCTTGCGTGTGGCAAGGAACTGTTGCTAGTACTAGTTCACTATTGCGAGCTCAAAGATTCTAAGTCCCAGTCGCGCGCGCAACATCGAACACTCTGAGGTCCTCTTAAAAGTAAGAAAAGCCGACTCCGAAAGCTCACTCGGGCAGTGGGCCCGTGGCTTCAAGAAGTTGCTCTGAACCTTTGACTTAAGAGAACAAAGAATGAGGCAAGAAGCTACACAAAGCTTCAGAAAGGTGATTGAAATGGTGCATGTTGGCTTTGTCACGAGGCAGGAGTCATATGAGTGTGAGAAACAGAAGGAAGGTTCGATGGCTTCTGTGCTGTAGCAAGCCAGGAGGACATGTGGCCGACTCTTTAAAGGTTCACTGGCGCCTTCTGATCTCGCAGCTCGCACTCTTGGCGTCAGGGCACGTGTGAAAGCCTAGACAAGATCGATTTTCAGTCCAGGAGCTGCTTTCAGCAACAGCGCTGGCGCTCGAAACCTAGGGCTTAGGGCTTTGGGGCTCCGAGCCTTCGAGCGTCCAAGAGATCATCCGAGCTGAGACGCTCCTGACTCATCGGATCTCAAATCGCAACAGAAGGGAAATTCAATCTTATGCAATAGCTCGCCAGGCGGATGTGCACGTTGCAAAGTTCAAGGAGGTGGCTCAACAATCTAAGTGCCGCAGCAGCCATCTTTCTATCAGGTGCCAGCAATACTATCATTCTTCGTATAAGTATCAGTACTATGCCCACCGTTGTTTTTTGTTCAGTATCACTGCTATTTGCTCTTATGATTCTTTGTGAGCTTCAAGCTTTGAGCCGCAGGTGTCGAGATGCAATTCTTCGGTCTGTTCAGGGAACGGTGCGACCTGAAGACCTGCTTTTGGCTTCTTTTCTGAACTTGGACCCGTAGCAAAGATTATGACTTTTGCTGTTTCTTGGGAACTATAGTGCCCAAAACTTTAAAAAAATTTCCAAGTACCCCTAAGTTTTGGGGTAGGGTTTTTCCCCCACATGAGGGGTCCCGTTTCGGGCAGCTGGCTGAGTGGAAGAAATGGATATAACCGTGTATACACATGGCGTTCTGAGTTGGGTGCGCTTCAAGAGCCTGACTGGAGACACTCGGACCATGTGGCTCTCGGCGATCGTTTCTTATTCTTCGCACGACAAGACCGACACGATTTGAAATAACTGGGAAATGTCGATGTCTGTTGCACTGGGGAGTTTGCTTTTAAAGGTCGCTCCTCTTCAGTGCTCTACTTGCCTCAGACCGCAGCCGAAAGTACGCGAGCCCTGTGGCTCACGGCATTGCCACGTACCAAACAATTTGACATGGGAGAGTTCTCACAGCCGCCAAACCCGAGTGAGAGGGCTGTTGGGAAATGGGGTATCGCACCATTCTTAAAAGTCTCCGAGCAGCTCGGACGCGCTGAGGGGCACACGGTCTAAGGATGTGAAAGGTTTACGCCATGTGCCATGATGGCCTCCTGTGTCCTGCGGTGTCTTGACGCTACCTGCCGTCTCTTTGCTCGCCCCGATATGCTGTATGTTTGCGAAGGGAGATAGCTGGCTCCGAGATCCTCAGACCGCAGCCCTCAATGCGCAAGTTCTGCGAAGCTTCCGGCCGTTGGCTCACAGCATTGCAACGTACCGGCCAAACAATTTGACATGGGAGACTTCTCACAGCCGCGAAACCCGAGTGAAGGTTGTCAGCATTCAACTCACCGATGATTTCTCTCAGGGCTGTTGGGAAATCGGCTATCGCACCATTCTCAAAAGTCTCCGAGCATGTGCTGAGGGGCACACGGTCTAAGGATGTGAAAGGTTTACGCCATGTGCCATGATGGCCTCCTACCAAACTGCAGCGGTCAGCCAGTGTCCTTCGGTGCCTTGACGCTACCTGTCTTTGCTCGCCTTGATTTGCTGTATGTTTGCGAAGGGAAAGAGAGCGGCACGCTCTGGCTCCGAGATCCTCAGACCGCAGCCCTCAATGCGCAAGTGCTGCGAAGCTTCTGGCCTTTGGCTCACAGCATTGCAACGTACCGGCCAAACAATTTGACATGGGAGACTTCTCACAGCCGCGAAACCCGAGTGAAGGTTGTCAGCATTCAACTCACCGATGATTTCTTTCAGGGCTGTTGGGAAATCGGCTATCGCACCATTCTCAAAAGTCTCCGAGCATGTGCTGAGGGGCACACGGTCTAAGGATGTGAAAGGTTTACGCCATGTGCCATGATGGCCTCCTACCAAACTGCAGCGGTCAGCCAGTGTCCTTCGGTGCCTTGACGCTACCTGTCTTTGCTCGCCTTGATTTGCTGTATGTTTGCGAGGGGAAAGAGAGCGGCACGCTCTGGCTCCGAGATCCTCAGACCGCAGCCCTCAATGCGCAAGTTCTGCGAAGCTTCTGGCCTTTGGCTCACAGCATTGCAACGTACCGGCCAAACAATTTGACATGGGAGACTTCTCACAGCCGCGAAACCCGAGTGAAGGTTGTCAGCATTCAACTCACCGATGATTTCTCTCAGGGCTGTTGGGAAATCGGCTATCGCACCATTCTCAAAAGTCTCCGAGCATGTGCTGAGGGGCACACGGTCTAAGGATGTGAAAGGTTTACGCCATGTGCCATGATGGCCTCCTACCAAACTGCAGCGGTCAGCCAGTGTCCTTCGGTGCCTTGACGCTACCTGTCTTTGCTCGCCTTGATTTGCTGTATGTTTGCGAAGGGAAAGAGAGCGGCACGCTCTGGCTCCGAGATCCTCAGACCGCAGCCCTCAATGCGCAAGTGCTGCGAAGCTTCTGGCCTTTGGCTCACAGCATTGCAACGTACCGGCCAAACAATTTGACATGGGAGACTTCTCACAGCCGCGAAACCCGAGTGAAGGTTGTCAGCATTCAACTCACCGATGATTTCTTTCAGGGCTGTTGGGAAATCGGCTATCGCACCATTCTCAAAAGTCTCCGAGCATGTGCTGAGGGGCACACGGTCTAAGGATGTGAAAGGTTTACGCCATGTGCCATGATGGCCTCCTACCAAACTGCAGCGGTCAGCCAGTGTCCTTCGGTGCCTTGACGCTACCTGTCTTTGCTCGCCTTGATTTGCTGTATGTTTGCGAAGGGAAAGAGAGCGGCACGCTCTGGCTCCGAGATCCTCAGACCGCAGCCCTCAATGCGCAAGTTCTGCGAAGCTTCTGGCCTTTGGCTCACAGCATTGCAACGTACCGGCCAAACAATTTGACATGGGAGACTTCTCACAGCCGCGAAACCCGAGTGAAGGTTGTCAGCATTCAACTCACCGATGATTTCTCTCAGGGCTGTTGGGAAATCGGCTATCGCACCATTCTCAAAAGTCTCCGAGCATGCGCTGAGGGGCACACGGTCTAAGGATGTGAAAGGTTTACGCCATGTGCCATGATGGCCTCCTACCAAACTGCAGCGGTCAGTCAGTGTCCTTCGGTGCCTTGACGCTACCTGTCTTTGCTCGCCTTGATTTGCTGTATGTTTGCGAAGGGAAAGAGAGCGGCACGCTCTGGCTCCGAGATCCTCAGACCGCAGCCCTCAATACGTGAGCTGTGCCGGAAGCCTTTGCCCCAGACCAAGGTCAAGGGCAGTCAAGCCTCTAAATGTGGCCAGAATTCTAAGACCTCTGCGACTCTGCTTAGCGCTTTGCTTTTGTTTCCCTGCCCCTGGGCTTAGGTGCACGGCATCACGGCGACGGTGACCAAGTCATCCTGCGGCACTCCGCGGACTCGAAGGTCTTCCGAGGCGTCCGGCTCCTCGTCAGACGTGAAGACGATGCCCAGCTCGCTGCACTTCCTTTGGAAGTCGTCGTCTGCGGTCATCTCCGCAAGTGAGGGCTCGTTTTCAAGAGGCTCAAAATTGATGCCTGCAAGCTCGCAAGCAAGCTCGCAGGCTTTCACGTTTGAACTGCATTCGTCGTCGAAGGCGATGCCACAATCCTCGAGCTCCTGCTCGAGTTCTCCCTCGAGGGACATCACATTGTTTCCCTGAACGGTCAGTCGGATGCTACTGCGACCCCGCTGCACAGCCGCTTGGCGGCTGAGTACGGGGGAAATGGACACCTTGACGTGAACCTCCGGCACCATCTTGCCGCGCAGATGAAGCTGCAGCTCACCATCAAAGCCGCCATCGACAAACTTCTCACCAGGGATGGCGGCGTTGCCCAGCAGGCGCATGGACGACTTCGACCTCGCGTAGATGGAGACCAGGATCGCATGGTAGGCCATGACGCCGTCCAGGCGAATCTCCCCATCGGCATCTGCTTGGAAGGTGGTGATGGTGGCGCTCTCCTTCTTGCAGAATGCTGCTGTCGAAAACCATGTTGCTGTGACATTGTATACTCCGTATCCCAAAAAAAAAGGAGCTCTACCGCACCGTCTGAATCAGAAAAGTTTCAGGGTGCCCAGCGATCTCCCAGCGGGCGCACAGCTGGGATCCTTCGGCTTCTACCTTTTTTCGGAGAGTGTCACCTGAGAAGGCAGAGAGGCAGATTGCAGTTCAGAGCAGGTCTCCGATACTGGCAAGGGCATCTAGATTCACTGGAAGGGCTCGATAGCCCGGATTCTCCTCAAGACCTGGGGCCTCAGTGCCCGGACGTTTCTGGTATCTCCGGACTCTTTTCTACTCTAGCAGACAGCCAGTACAGAAGCAAGTATCAAGGACAAACAGTAAACAAATGATTCAAATGATGATTCCATTGAGTACATTGGATTGCATAACCCAGCCGCCTGAGACTGCCATGTTCCGCAAGGTGACCTGGCAAAAGTCGAGTTGCGGGACAGGCGCGCACTACCCGTGGATACGGGTTCCCGTGGAGTTCCACAAGTTTCATGAAGCTTAATCATTTTGGAGTGCGCTTTTCACGCCTGGGATCTCGGGAAGGATTGAACGGCTCGCTCTAAGGCTTGAATCTCAAACAGAATCAGAATGGAATCTTTCAGCTCCGTCGCCTAGAAAATCCTACGATGTCTTATGTGCCAGAGCACGCGGCCCAAAGAGACAGGCCAATAGTTCAACACCCGAGACACGCAAGCCCGGAGTTAGAGTAAGTGTATATTGCTGTAGCATAGATGCTGTATGCTATACGTATGCGATATTGTGCATGCCAATGTATGCGACTAGTATACTCCTCAAGGTGGCGCTGAATGTTCCCTTTAGGCCAGACGTGACGGCCGGCCTCGTAGCAGCGATCTTCCTGTGGGTGGAAGGGAAGATGCTCGTCGAGGTCCACGGTTGCGGAGTGCCTGGGCTCCGGGAGTTGGCGTGCAAACGCCCGACACAGAAGGCTTTAGGTCTCAGCGCTACAGAGGCATGAATCAATGAGGTCCCTCATTGCAAGGCGCCGAGGTTGCAGGGCAAGAGATGGCAAGCGTGTTGTAACCTTCTTGGATGTGGCAAGCATGGTTTGCATCCCAGCGGCATGAAGAGGACAACGCAAGCAGCCTCAAGCTGACAGGCTCAGACCCGGATCTCTGCAAAGCATACCATCATACATTGCCAACTCGACAACGCATGGAGTGTTAGTGCTAGACCATCCTCACCCGAAAGCACCATGAGAAGCCTCCCTCAGAAAGCGGAGAATCATCCAAAGCAGATGCAGAGCAATGGTTATCTAGATGCGTCTAAAAAACCGTTCTCAGCAGGTTTCTTAGAAGACTCTGCAGATCTTTGCGCAGATAAGGACGTCCGATGCCAACCCTAGGGCCAGCTGGGGTCCGGACAGCCGCCAAGGGAGTCCTCAGAAGCGCTTTTTTGAAGGGCCTCTTAAGAACTGAAGGCCTTTTAGGGTTTAGGGTTTAGGGTTTAGAAGCCTCTTCAGAAATGAGGGCCTCTTAAGAGCAATGCCTCGAGCAATCTGCAGAAGTTTGGGGCTGGAGTGGATTTCTGGGAGCCGCACAGCAGGATGGAGAAGGCCAGGGTTTGTGCGGCGGAGACCATCCAGTCCAGGGCGTCCTTTTGGCAACGCTCAGAGAATCTGATATCCACCATGGAACTACACTTTAGGACTTCTCCCCCAAAGTTGGAAGGCTTGCAGCTGCCAAGGGAACTCGGGTTCGCCATGGTATGATCAGGCATACGACGGATGCTCAAAAAAGACCAAAGTACCACAGTGTGGAGGAGCTTGGGCTGTGGAGCTTCGGATTGCAAGCAGCGGGTTCAGCTTCGAACTACATACACATGGGGATCCACGACAACAGGGCACCCCTCGTAAAGACCCCCAAATACCAGTATTCCCCTAGAACAAGGACCCCCAACAAGGTGCCCCTATTGTGAAGCCCCCCACAAGAGACGACGACCCCGCTCAAACCCGCCCTCCCCATGTCATCCTCGTAGCTTACCAGGGCCTGGAAAATGCAGACCTGGGGATCGGCAGGGATTTCGGTGAGAGCTCCAAGACCAGGGGTACCATGTGTTTCCATAGTCTGTGAATGCTTCACCTCTTCGTCCGCCTTTGCAATTGAGCTCACAAAACGTGCCGAAGATGCCCAAACAATGGCTCTTCGCCTTGATCGCTTTTTCCTCCTCGGGAGCTGCGTGAGCTTCGTTTGCTTTCTCAACGAGCCGTATGAGCCAAAGGACTGTTGCAAAGCCGCACAGAAAGGCAAGTATGGCCATCCAGCCCCCAAGGGTAAAGGGCACAAAGGGCCTTTGCAAACGAGTGAGAAAGCTCACGTTTTCGAGCCCTTTCTTTTCCACGACTAGGTAGAAGAGGTCATATCTCAAGGCTGGAAGAAAGAAGACCAGCGCATAGCGTTCTGGAAGGACCCAGAGATCCGCCACACAGACGTCAACGTTCCCAACAGCAACATCATCAACACAGGCCGGGTATGCGCCCGTGCCATCTGAGCGGTTTCTGCCTGTTTCATGATTCAATGCAGGGGCTGGAGCAAAGTGCTTCAGCGACTCTGTGAAGAAATCATAGAGTGGCCCGCTCCAAGTCGTCCCGTCTTCGCGCTTGAAGAGCCATGGGCTGGACTCGAGCAACTGCACTTTCATGACATGGTCGACGATGGGCTCGTAGAGTTTTGTCTTGTTGTACTTGTTCTTGAAGCCGCAGGTCTCGTAGCTGTAGAAGTACGGTAGTGTGGCATCGTAGAGGCTGGACATGGTGTTGGGCCGGGTACGGCAGTAGGGAGAGACGTCGCTGCCGAGCTTGCCCCCAGCAGCCTCGCAAAGTTGCTTGTCTTTCGGGCACATCGTCATATCGACGTAGCACCACTGATGCAAACAGTACTCTTCCGAGTTCTTCAGGCAATTCGTGGTATAGTTGGTTTCATTGTCATAAGCTTCGCATCCTTGCGTGCCATAACTCATTGGCAGCCCTGAAGCCACCAGATCACTTGTCAAGCCTGCATATAGAGCAGAGCTACTTGTAATACAAGGGCACTCCATCTCGCCGGAAAAGCTGCCTTGGGCAGTTGCAGCCAGGAGCAAGATGACTTTCACTCTCATCATCTTCATGGCTGCGTCTCCTAAATCAGAGGACTCTAGAAACCACGTGAGCAAAAAGGCCTGGCAAGAGAACGGGCGTGACGAGCAAAGAGCGTCTGAAGAGCTTCCATGTACTCATGCGCGGATCCCCACGGTAAGAGACAAAACAAAGAATGGCTGCCTCACTGTTCAGAAACCACGTTTCCGGCCGCAGCATGTCTGAGACTTCCGGGCAACTTCTTGTTCACGGCTAGCTCTGCCCAGGTTAAGGAGCAAGCCAGGGAGAGATGCCTTGCAAAACTCCGGCCATCTTTTCTGCGGAGGATGAATTGGCCTCGTTCAGCCTCATTTATGGGCTGCGGCCACGGTTTGAAAAGATCACAACCTTGCCCACTAAGGAACGAACCACTCGAGGTACAGTGTCACGAAAACAATTCCGTCACCGAATTCTACGATCTACGAGGTCGGCTCAGTCCCTGGCGGTCTCTGACGAAATTGCTTCGCAAACGTCATGCAAAGTCATGCAAAGTCATGTAATATCTTCTGCAAAATGCGAATTGGCCCCGTTCAGTCTCATTTAAGGGCTGCGGCCACAAACTCAGCATTACATGCACGGCTTCTTCGCCTGGAACCCTGGTTATAACTCTAGTCAAGGGATCATGGCATGGGGCTCTGAGCATGGCAAGGGGCCTTGCCAAGCTGCCGCCGGCCGTTTAATTTCACTGTCCTCCAACTTCGATTCCTTCGGGCGCCTTGCAAGGCCTGAAGAACAGCAGCATGTTCGCAACACAAGGCGGAGGGCAGCCAGCCCCATGAGAATCATGGTGACGAAGATTGTGCCGCTGAGATCCCAAAAGCTCAAGGCCTGTTGCTCGGTTTCGCTAGATGCCTGGCATGTGTTTTCCGGAAAGTTCCTACTGTGCTTAAGCTTCATCTCCTCCATAACTCCAGTTGCCAGGCTTTGTGTGAAAGACCATGACAGACCGTGCGCCATGCTGCTTGCGACCGGGAATGCAATTGGAATGCTCCAAAGAGGGACATCCCCAACACGCAAGAATTTGCAGTCATCACGCCCAATGTCTTCATCATCTTCTTTGATCTCCCCGGCATGCAGACGGTCAATGACCTGCTGCGACAAGATCATGGCCTTGCAGTTGCCCGCATGCATGAGCTTGGGACAGTCTTCGATCTGGCTGCACTCAACAAAGGTCCCTTTACTGTATAGTTGCGAAAACAATGGCTTCAAAGCCGTTGGCACGCAAATGTCAAAGTCGTTTTGGATGGCTTCTTGGATATTGGCGACTCCACCAACGGGGCTCTTCTCGACGATGAGGAACGTTGCCAAGCTTGCCGTGTAGGTTGCCAGCGTCACAAGGCTAAAGAAGACAAAAGCGAGGCTCATCAGCCTGTATGCCGGCGGATGGTCGGGGTCTTCGTAGACCATTCCCTGGCTGAAGAAGTGATTCCACACTTCAAAGCATGTGTTTCCATAGTCTGTGAATGCTTCACCTCTTCGTCCGCCTTTGCCGAAGATGCCGAAACAATGGCTCTTCGCCTTGATCGCTTTTTCCTCCTCGGGAGCTGCGTGAGCTTCGTTTGCTTTCTCAACGAGCCGTATGAGCCAAAGGACTGTTGCAAAGCCGCACAGAAAGGCAAGTATGGCCATCCAGCCCCCAAGGGTAAAGGGCACAAAGGGCCTTTGCAAACGAGTGAGAAAGCTCACGTTTTCGAGCCCTTTCTTTTCCACGACTAGGTAGAAGAGGTCATATCTCAAGGCTGGAAGAAAGAAGACCAGCGCATAGCGTTCTGGAAGGACCCAGAGATCCGCCACACAGACGTCAACGTTCCCAACAGCAACATCATCAACACAGGCCGGGTATGCGCCCGTGCCATCTGAGCGGTTTCTGCCTGTTTCATGATTCAATGCAGGGGCTGGAGCAAAGTGCTTCAGCGACTCTGTGAAGAAATCATAGAGTGGCCCGCTCCAAGTCGTCCCGTCTTCGCGCTTGAAGAGCCATGGGCTGGACTCGAGCAACTGCACTTTCATGACATGGTCGACGATGGGCTCGTAGAGTTTTGTCTTGTTGTACTTGTTCTTGAAGCCGCAGGTCTCGTAGCTGTAGAAGTACGGTAGTGTGGCATCGTAGAGGCTGGACATGGTGTTGGGCCGGGTACGGCAGTAGGGAGAGACGTCGCTGCCGAGCTTGCCCCCAGCAGCCTCGCAAAGTTGCTTGTCTTTCGGGCACATCGTCATATCGACGTAGCACCACTGATGCAAACAGTACTCTTCCGAGTTCTTCAGGCAATTCGTGGTATAGTTGGTTTCATTGTCATAAGCTTCGCATCCTTGCGTGCCATAACTCATTGGCAGCCCTGAAGCCACCAGATCACTTGTCAAGCCTGCATATAGAGCAGAGCTACTTGTAATACAAGGGCACTCCATCTCGCCGGAAAAGCTGCCTTGGGCAGTTGCAGCCAGGAGCAAGATGACTTTCACTCTCATCATCTTCATGGCTGCGTCTCCTAAATCAGAGGACTCTAGAACCATGTGAGCAAAAAGGCCTGGCAAGAGAACGGGCGTGACGAGCAAAGAGCGTCTGAAGAGCTTCCATGTACTCATGCGCGGATCCCCACGGTAAGAGACAAAACAAAGAATGGCTGCCTCACTGTTCAGAAACCACGTTTCCGGCCGCAGCATGTCTGAGACTTCCGGGCAACTTCTTGTTCACGGCTAGCTCTGCCCAGGTTAAGGAGCAAGCCAGGGAGAGATGCCTTGCAAAACTCCGGCCATCTTTTCTGCGGAGGATGAATTGGCCTCGTTCAGCCTCATTTATGGGCTGCGGCCACGGTTTGAAAAGATCACAACCTTGCCCACTAAGGAACGAACCACTCGAGGTACAGTGTCACGAAAACAATTCCGTCACCGAATTCTACGATCTACGAGGTCGGCTCAGTCCCTGGCGGTCTCTGACGAAATTGCTTCGCAAACGTCATGCAAAGTCATGCAAAGTCATGTAATATCTTCTGCAAAATGCGAATTGGCCCCGTTCAGTCTCATTTAAGGGCTGCGGCCACAAACTCAGCATTACATGCACGGCTTCTTCGCCTGGAACCCTGGTTATAACTCTAGTCAAGGGATCATGGCATGGGGCTCTGAGCATGGCAAGGGGCCTTGCCAAGCTGCCGCCGGCCGTTTAATTTCACTGTCCTCCAACTTCGATTCCTTCGGGCGCCTTGCAAGGCCTGAAGAACAGCAGCATGTTCGCAACACAAGGCGGAGGGCAGCCAGCCCCATGAGAATCATGGTGACGAAGATTGTGCCGCTGAGATCCCAAAAGCTCAAGGCCTGTTGCTCGGTTTCGCTAGATGCCTGGCATGTGTTTTCCGGAAAGTTCCTACTGTGCTTAAGCTTCATCTCCTCCATAACTCCAGTTGCCAGGCTTTGTGTGAAAGACCATGACAGACCGTGCGCCATGCTGCTTGCGACCGGGAATGCAATTGGAATGCTCCAAAGAGGGACATCCCCAACACGCAAGAATTTGCAGTCATCACGCCCAATGTCTTCATCATCTTCTTTGATCTCCCCGGCATGCAGACGGTCAATGACCTGCTGCGACAAGATCATGGCCTTGCAGTTGCCCGCATGCATGAGCTTGGGACAGTCTTCGATCTGGCTGCACTCAACAAAGGTCCCCTTACTGTATAGTTGCGAAAACAATGGCTTCAAAGCCGTTGGCACGCAAATGTCAAAGTCGTTTTGGATGGCTTCTTGGATATTGGCGACTCCACCAACGGGGCTCTTCTCGACGATGAGGAACGTTGCCAAGCTTGCCGTGTAGGTTGCCAGCGTCACAAGGCTAAAGAAGACAAAAGCGAGGCTCATCAGCCTGTATGCCGGCGGATGGTCGGGGTCTTCGTAGACCATTCCCTGGCTGAAGAAGTGATTCCACACTTCAAAGCATGTGTTTCCATAGTCTGTGAATGCTTCACCTCTTCGTCCGCCTTTGCCGAAGATGCCGAAACAATGGCTCTTCGCCTTGATCGCTTTTTCCTCCTCGGGAGCTGCGTGAGCTTCGTTTGCTTTCTCAACGAGCCGTATGAGCCAAAGGACTGTTGCAAAGCCGCACAGAAAGGCAAGTATGGCCATCCAGCCCCCAAGGGTAAAGGGCACAAAGGGCCTTTGCAAACGAGTGAGAAAGCTCACGTTTTCGAGCCCTTTCTTTTCCACGACTAGGTAGAAGAGGTCATATCTCAAGGCTGGAAGAAAGAAGACCAGCGCATAGCGTTCTGGAAGGACCCAGAGATCCGCCACACAGACGTCAACGTTCCCAACAGCAACATCATCAACACAGGCCGGGTATGCGCCCGTGCCATCTGAGCGGTTTCTGCCTGTTTCATGATTCAATGCAGGGGCTGGAGCAAAGTGCTTCAGCGACTCTGTGAAGAAATCATAGAGTGGCCCGCTCCAAGTCGTCCCGTCTTCGCGCTTGAAGAGCCATGGGCTGGACTCGAGCAACTGCACTTTCATGACATGGTCGACGATGGGCTCGTAGAGTTTTGTCTTGTTGTACTTGTTCTTGAAGCCGCAGGTCTCGTAGCTGTAGAAGTACGGTAGTGTGGCATCGTAGAGGCTGGACATGGTGTTGGGCCGGGTACGGCAGTAGGGAGAGACGTCGCTGCCGAGCTTGCCCCCAGCAGCCTCGCAAAGTTGCTTGTCTTTCGGGCACATCGTCATATCGACGTAGCACCACTGATGCAAACAGTACTCTTCCGAGTTCTTCAGGCAATTCGTGGTATAGTTGGTTTCATTGTCATAAGCTTCGCATCCTTGCGTGCCATAACTCATTGGCAGCCCTGAAGCCACCAGATCACTTGTCAAGCCTGCATATAGAGCAGAGCTACTTGTAATACAAGGGCACTCCATCTCGCCGGAAAAGCTGCCTTGGGCAGTTGCAGCCAGGAGCAAGATGACTTTCACTCTCATCATCTTCATGGCTGCGTCTCCTAAATCAGAGGACTCTAGAAACCACGTGAGCAAAAAGGCCTGGCAAGAGAACGGGCGTGACGAGCAAAGAGCGTCTGAAGAGCTTCCATGTACTCATGCGCGGATCCCCACGGTAAGAGACAAAACAAAGAATGGCTGCCTCACTGTTCAGAAACCACTTTTCCGGCCGCAGCATGTCTGAGACTTCCGGGCAACTTCTTGTTCACAGCTAGCTCTGCCCAGGTTCAGGAGCAAGCCGGGGAGCGCGGTGCTGTGCGCAGCGGCAGCGTTGCCTCCCAAGGCCTGGACGAGCTTAGGGTCCTCTCGCTGACAGAAACCTTCTGACCCGGAGACTTAGCTGCTCGCCGCCGGCTTGGCACCTGGCTGATGAAGCCTTGGAGTCTCCCTGCTCCTGCGCTCAGAGAAGGCCGATGTCAAATGAAACTGCTTCCGATGTCCGACCAGAACCGGGGCACCCGTGAATGCGTATTAAGTTACACCAGGAGCTTCGCCAGCTATTGTTCTTCTTATGGTGTACAAAATTGCAGCATCCAATGGGCATCAGGTGAAACACGCTTGTAACCCACTGCGACCACCGTGCTTTCGAAACATCGATACAATCTGCAGAAGACTAGAGTCCTTCTGCAGGACATGGTCCGTGGACGCCAATCTCCTCTGGCACTGGTCAATGTTGTCCCTGCAGAAATACAACCGGCCTCCACAATACAAACCGGGAGGTCGGAGGTCAACAAGATGATGCTACAAAACAGGGAATCTAACAAAACAAACCGCCTCTCCCCGATGTATAGCCATGCTGAGCTTCTTGGCATAGAAGGGCGCGGCAAGCCGGCGCACTGAAAGAGGAGGTGTGAGGTGAGGATTTGCGTCGGCACGGCAATACTGAAGACCAGTACCGTGATTGGCCACTTTCATCAGCTTCCAGCAAGAGGTAGGCAGCACCCATGAAGGCCTGCGGAAGGTTTTCTACAAGCAGGAGCCGCCTTTTCACAGGGGTGAGCTGCTTGTAGAGCACAGGCACAATCTTGGCCTGCTGTTGATTTCGCAAAGCTTCGGAAAGCGACACGTCAAGACAGTCCACACAGCTAGCCAGTGATTTGCCAGTTCTGCTATCATCCTGTCTTGTCGGCACAAAACCACGTGGAAATCAAGCACGCAGACCCAGGCACCCACCCCTTGCTTGGGTCCAGCCATTGTTCGAATCCAAACATAATGTCCTTGAGGGTATCGAAACCTGCTGCCATGGCTGGCATTCTCCCGTTAATCGATGTCACGACGAAGCCCATCTTTGGATATTTCTTGACTGGGAGGAATGCAACTTGCGCCAGCCAGGCAAGGACAAGAATTGCGAAGCTGCTTATCCACCAAGGTGTAGACAACAAACCCCCGGCAAATGGGGTACCAGCATGCTAAAGTGGTAACGGTGCCGCTTCGTGCTCGTGTTAATGCTATTCTAGATTCTCTCTCGGATCGCGTTGACAGGTACCGCACTCTAGTCGTCCCTATCAGCAGTGTCCCCAACAAAATACCGACCATCACTGATCCATCTGATTGCTGATGTGGTCCATGGCACGGCCTACAAAAACTCAACTGCACAAAGATATAGATGTGATTGGGTCCCTGTGAGTGCCACGGCTGCAGCCGGTCGCACCATGAGTGAAGGCCATCACGAGTCCACACCCTGCCACTCTTTGCAATCAGAACTTTTTTGCACTGCTGCTGCTGTCCACGTGTTCCAGCTGCGAAAGGACTTCGAGACCAACGTGTTTCTGCATGTATGGCCCCTTTCTGAACAGGCTACTCACTACATGGGTTCGGTCCTTCACAGCACAATCTGAGACAGGCCTTGTCGGCATGCCGCATTACTATTCTTCTTCTTCTGAGCCAGCATTGTATGCACTGACTGTGTGAGATTCAAGAAGGCAGCGCGATGCGATGCCCTATTTCTTTAAACAAACGATGCTCGTCCCAAGAGACAGAAGAGCTCTCTGTCAAGTTGCTAAGAAGTACTGGCAGCATTTTTGGTTGTGGATCAGAAGATCAAACCCGGATCTGTCTCGAGACGTTCGAGCCATTTTGTGCTCCTGGACTCAGCGACAGTAGGCCCAGTTTACTACGTGAGGGTTTACTACATTTTGGTTTGAGGTTGCCAGGTTTGGGGCCGAAGGTGCTCGGACTTAAGGTTTGAAAATCACCTTGAAGTGAAGGTTGTTCGGGGGTCAGGGCCAGGTGTTAGTCTGTTGGGGTGTTGGTGTGTTCGTGAGGAGGAGCGAAGGCACAGGAAAGGCACATTGCTGCGAATCTCCTCCCCTGGGCTGCGCACCCCAACCGATCGCAGCCGAACGAAGCCTGAAGTTCCTATCATGGATCACGAGGGAAGGAGCACGGTGCAAACAGGCCCGGAGGTCTCGTGCTGTCAAATGGCATGCACGCAGGCTTTAATGCCAGGCCGTGGATTCAATCAGTGCAGTCAGGTGCTCAAAGTGCAAGCATGCCTGAGATCGTGATCTACTAGGCCTGCCTGGCACATTGGGCCAGCGGGTAGCGTTTTCGCCGCCCAAGATCTTGCAAAAGGGCCTTCACAGCCAGCATGGTACATGAGTACCTCATGATACCGCTGTATCAGTGCATCTCGAGAGTTCTCATTTCGAGAGTTCACTCAGTCCAGATCAGAGCGCATGGGTACTTATACAATATGTACGAATCAAAAAGCTTGTCGTGATTTAGCGCGTTTAAAGCCGCTCTTCTGAAGGTTTTGGCACGTGGGGGTGAAGGGAGTCAGGGTGTTTGGTGTTGGGGTGGCTAGAAAGTTCAAAAATAAAGGCGTAGCGTTTTCGCTACCGATCCTTCAAAAGGGTGCCGCCACAGTCTCCTGGTCACAGTTTACCAAGCGAAGCGCGGCTTTCGACAGCTCCGATGCTCTTCGCGAGATGTGAGCTGTCAGGGTCTTCTACGTATAATGCTAACATGCCAGAAGACGTGATCTAGTGGCCATGCCTGGCGCATTCGGGCCGGTGCGGAAGCGTTTTTTCGCTGCCCAGGGTCGTGCAAAAGGACCTTTGCAGCCAACATGGCTCGAACACTGCGGCTCGCAGACTCTCGTTTCGAGAAATCGTCAAGCCGTTCAGAATTAGTTGACTGAGTCCGGCGGATCAGAGCGTCGGATCAGTAGTCATTTTAATCCACACCCGGTACATGGTACAAAGCAAGACAATGAGAAGATTTGTGCCATTGAAAGCACTCACGCGCCGAGATTTGCAAAGAACCCTTGAAGGGCTCTTCCCCTTGCTTGCCTCACCTCACCCTGCCGCGGCTCAAGTGCTGAAATTGCTGAACGAGCCGATTGGCATCGGCCTTCCGGAGGGCCGCCGGGGAGAGGCTGGACTGTGCGAGCCGATCCCGGAAGCGAGCCCAGCTGAGGCACGGGTCCGCAAGCTCCAGCGCCTGCTTGAGCTCCGTACGGCGCTTGGCCAGGCAAAGCAACTTGGCGCTGCGGGAGGCTGCTCCCCCCTGCTCAAGACCTAGAAGCTTCACCCAAGAGTCGTCAGCTTTTTCCACCATCTCCAGCACCTGCTTGTCAAGGGAATCCAACGCCTGGATGACCCCCTGCATGTCCTGCAGGAAGTTATCGGCGGTCCCTCCAGATCATGCTCTCAAAAAATCAGACAACATAGCAGGACAATGGAGTTGCAGCAAGGCAGACAAGTTGTCTGCAGCATTCGCAGCTCTACTTTGACCTCTCTTCAGGGTAAGCTGTCCTCCCAAGCCACATCCCAGGAAGACATCTTCTTCCGCATCGACAACAAGAGAATCACCTTGGCCTGAGACCAAGGAATCAGCAGAGTGCAGACTCTTGAAGACGACAGACTGCTTTAGGAGCTGGCTTTTACGCTGTTGTTATGTCTGGCGCTGGTGGGCAACCTCAGCGACACTCGAAAGCTTTGGGACTCGTGTTTGCGCCTCGGGTTCCCTCAGCCAGTCCTCCATCTTCTGCTGCAACTGAACTTGCTGCACCTGAACTTGCAGGTTCTTCCCCTGCTGGGGTCCCTTGTCCATATCCAGCCGATATAGCTTCACAAGCTGCCTCAAAATCTCATGGCACCTGCAAGCAGCAATTGGCATATCCGTGGGTCACAAGATGCGTATGACTACCTGACTACCAGTATGCTCTACAGCTTTTCCGTTCGTATGCTAACACCAACGTGGGGCTTGCCAAAACATCTCGTTTGACGGTTTCGGGCAACCAAGCCAACACCTACTTTAGCGTTTAGAAGCTTGCTAGCCAAGATCCCCGTTCAGGTTTCGTTAGGTTTCGTAGGCTTGCCAGCCAACATCTCCTTTTAGGGTTCAGTAGCTTGCGAGCCAACGCCCCTTTTTTGATTAGGGATCCTCTTTTCGGGCTTGGGGCCTTGCCAGCCAACATCTACTTTGCAGCAAACCTCGCGTGTCCTGTTTACAGTTAAGTGGCCCATGGGCCCGTGGCGCCTATTTTTTGCATTGGCCCGGCTCAAGTGGGTGTCCATAGGCAAGGTTGATCTGTTTGCTAGTGCTTGCTTTTGCTGCGCCCCGCCCAGCAAACTGCGAATGTCTGTGTGTAAGCGCCCGATTCGAGTAGACCAGTAGACATGATCCTTTTTGGTGTACGCATGGTGTGGCAGGGCCTGGTACTTTGGAGCGGCTCCACACTGCCCTGCCCACCCAGGAGGAGCAAGGGCAGAAGGTCCCCCTGGGACAGGTGGAACTTCTTCAGTTGCTGCTCAACGTCTTTCGACACAAGGTCTCTGAGCTTCGCAAAAAACCACTTCGGCTCGATCTTCATGAACTGCTGAATGCGAAGGAAGTGAGCTGACGTCATGAGGGCTTCCAGGATCTTGGTGTCAAAGAGGAAATGATGTGTCCG
Organism: Symbiodinium natans; assembly: GCA_905221605.1. NCBI lineage: Eukaryota > Dinophyceae > Suessiales > Symbiodiniaceae > Symbiodinium > Symbiodinium natans. The sequence continues at coordinate 113,238 of CAJNDS010000244.1, read as the reverse complement.
TGCTGCGCGCTGGATCTGCTCACTGCACGTCACCAAAAGGCTGCCACAAAGCATCGCAAGACCATCCCCGTGACCAGGACTTGCCAACAGTTCTTCTGGTGAGGCGTGTGCATGGACGATTGACTGGAGCAATGGACCCACTTCCGGCAGCTGTAGTTGCTGGAGTGATCTCCAGTAGGTTCTGGCCAGCTGCATAGAGTCCTCCACAAGCGGCTCGCACCATTTCACAATATGTCACTAAGGCGAAACAACTCAGCTAGTACCTTCACCATCCTGGTTGCACAGCGCAGCCTTGGCTGCGCCCCAAAGAGGGCCAAGGCCCTGACCACGAGTCGTGGACATGTGACAGCTAACTCATGCTACTCTACCAGCCCCCACCTGGAGGTGGGCTGGAAGCCGCACCAGCATCTGGGCAAAGGTCTTCAGACCAAGGCCTCAGCAGGTACCACTTTACTTCATGAAAGAGTAAAGAGCGAGAGTGAGTGAGAGAGAGAGAGGGCCCATGACGCTGCCTTGCATCCACGTCACATCCTGAAGCAGTGCCTCCTTTTGCGAGGAGATCGCTCAAGTCGATCGTATTCAAAAGGACGTCAAGGTAGTCGGCATGCATGCTACTCACGTGATGGCCGAGCTTTGGCGTAGCCCATTCTCTGACCTTTTCCCGCATCTCCCGTAACGTGCTTTCAAGCTCGAAAGGATGTGCGCCCTGCAGTCCCTTCAACATCTCCGGTTTGGTCACAATCCAGTTCAGCAACGGCTCCAGCAACAGACGTGTGCCCAGACGATACGTCCCAGGGTCGGAGTCCAGAATGCCATCCTGGCAAATTTTCTGGCAAGCTGTGAGACATGCTTTTGATTCAAGGTCCCTCCAGCTTCAAGGCACTTCAAGACAGCTCCTTTTCTAGGCACAACAGGGTGCACTTCAGCAGCAGCCGCGGAAAGTGCTCGAGTGTGAGCTCGTCATCGGAAGACAGTAAATAAATACGCTGGAAGATCGGCAAGAAACCTATTGCGGAGACAGTTGGAAGATTGACAAGAATAGCTCATATTCATGGAAACAGATAGAGACATGCAAACGCTGCCTGAACCAGGTCCTCTCATTGTGACCAAGTGTCAAAGGGACTACGCTTTAGGCAAGGCACTTTCCATGGAGCATCGTTCCAAGTACTTCGCTATGTCTTCCGGCATGTTCGAGACCATCGCCTTCCACAAGGGCTGAAGAGGCCTGAGACAAGCCAATCCTATGAGTTCTGAGGCTGCCCGCGCAGAAGTTAACGGATCAGCTTGCTTCGACTACTTTCTCTCGTTGTTCAAACCATTTCAAGACAGAATGTCGTGAACTTGGAGGGTTTAAGGTTTAAGGGCTCAAATGGAGACATTCTTCCCACATACCTGCCAAATACACGTACTGCTTCTTATGACATCCTTGGTAGTGCAAGCTGCGCATGGTTTCGTCTGTGATGCCTGTCTCTGTGCACATACTACTAAACCTGGGTGATGCAGAGTTGAATGGGTGCTGCAATGTCGTGGGCTGACCCCTGCTGGCAAGCCGCGTTCGCACTCAAATGAAACATAATATTGTGGTTACGTAGACCGTTCGATGAGAATTGCCATGGGCTTGAACCATTAAGTTGTAAGCTGCCAACTTCTTTCCAGCCACAGCCAGCTTGTCGAGAACTCTCGGGAGCCACTTAGCAGGCTCGTCGAGCTTTTCCTTGTGTGCCAAACAGCCCGAGTAATCCGGTGAGTGTTTTTGGAAGTTTGCCAGCTCTCGTTTAAGCGATGAGTTTTCTTGTGTGACCAAAAGTGCCGCAACAAAATCAGCGTAGTACGGAATACTCGGCCTCAAATGTCAAACAACGATCAGGTTATGCTTGGTTGGAACCGAAAACAGACGAAACCGGCAGTAATTAGTCAAAGACGGCCCAGGTTCCCCATCCAGGCATCCCAGATAATCCAAATACTTCACCAAGCTGCGCGACTGGCTGGCCTCAGGGAAAAAAGTCCAATTGGTAGGCAAAGCTTCTGCCCACTCTGTGATGGTAACCGTTCATTTTGCTATTTTTGCGGCTCCTGGAATGCAGAGGACAGACTTGCCACAACTCGATCACCAGTGTTAGGTAAATCGAATCCAGGACTCTTTGGGAAAGCTTGCCCGCTTTATGTTAATTGAAGTAGTTTAGGGCCATCCATGCACACAGGAAGGAATTCACCCTAAACCCTAAACCCTGAGCATGCCCAACATAGACGCAGGGACAGTGCTTGTAGGGTCAGACCGAAGTTTCTCCAGATCAAGCGACGCAATGGCCTTGGAACGTATTTGGGGTTTAGGGTTTTGTTCTTAAACAATACTAGAACTTTTCGACTGACACAAAACAAACAACTAAATACTTAATATGTGTATGTACAATATACAAGTACATATATATATATATCCGTATAGAATAAAAACATATACATTTACATAGCGATCCAAAATCCTGGATCTCAGAGTATTGATCTTTTGATGTACTTCTGTATGTTCATAAGTTTCGGAGGATCTGAGATTCGGATTCTAGAGTCCCCACAATCTTGGATCTTGGGACTTAAGCCCCCTGAATACTGAATTCATGAGATCACGGTTTTTCCAGATTGCGCTGCGATTGGGCGATTGAAACCCGATTGCGTGATCGAAAGTGCCAGAGGGTCTTGCGCAAGGCATCTTGGATCTTGGCTTTTGTGAATACTGAAACTCAGATATTCCAGTGGGCTCGCTGATGTTCAGGCACACGTTAATGCATATGAGGGTAGCAAAGGTGGATCTACATTTATATTTATATATATATATATATATACATAGGTAAAAATACAACAAACACACACACATACATACACACACACACACACATACATACATACATACATACATACATACATACATACATACATACATACATACATACATACATACATACATACATACATACATATATATGTGTATATGTATACGTATATATGTATACATCTTGCCCACCAAGCATGAAACCAAGCGTCCCCGTTCAAGATCTCCACGCTATCTTGCAACAGCTTCGTGGCCAACTTCTTAAGAAACTGCTGGGCCGATTTCTCAAGGCGGTCTTGTAGCCATCTGGCTGGCTTCTGAAGGCTGGAGATGGATGAGATGGCCTCCATCTTCCACAAATGAATGCAATAATCCGTTTATGAGGAACACAAGGTACCCTAATTTTGGGAAACGTAAGTGTATCCGAAGAAGGGTCATGGGGTGCCCTTCGATAGCCTTTGAGACTCACGCCACGCCTCCGAGCTTAAAGAAGTGGCGATGAGCTGGTTAACTTCCTTGTCATCGAGATTGAAGGCGCCCGCTTCCATGACTTCGTCGGCAAGTTGCCTGAGCAACTTCCTCGAATACTTCGGCAACCAGCTCCCGGAATCTCCTACCATACCCGCATCCAACTCTCCGGCGGACTCCAGAACCTTGGACAACTCTGCGCCGCTGAGTTCGTAGAGGTCATCAATGGCAATGTTGGCATGGGGTTCTTTAGCATTAGCAACTGCTTGACCAAGCAAGCGTTTAGCCAACTCTTCCGGAAGCCGATGAAGAGAGCTGGCTGAGCTGGCTGAGCTCACTAAAGCTTTCGAATCTTTTAGAAGTCCTCGTAGCTGCGGTGGCCAAATGTTGGCCAAGAGCTGCTTCAAGGGACTGCTGAGGTTCTCGAGGTCAAGGCTTTGGATTTCCACTTCCAGGTCCTGAGATGGTTTACTTAAGGCCTTCAAATGCGTTCAAGAGGGGTCCGGGGATGTGGGTAAAAATCTGACCTCAAAAGCCTCAAAAGCCCCCTTGAAAGTCGCCTTCCAAGCATCTTTGGCCAAGCTCCGGAGCTGCTCCACGGCCAGGTTGTTCCTGTTTAGGGTATAGGGTTTGGGGTCAAAAAACAGCTTCAGATGGGTTCTCACTGAGTCCTAGGCTCTTAGACCCCCAACCACCCGAAAGTTGGCCAAAATCAGAATCTCTCAGCTTCCAGGATTCAGCAGCTTGGGCAGCCACTCCGCGGGGTTGGTGAGGTCTTTCGGGAAAGCCCTGTCCAAGACAGCGTATGTGCACATGCTTTGTTCCCTGTTGTGAGCGAGCGGTTTTTGAAACATTATGAAACCTGAAAACGAGCCAAAATCAGCTTGCTCTTGCAAGCAAAGCTCGTCCAATCAAAACTCCTGACCGCGCGGATGGCCGCGTGGAGATCCGTGATCTCGACTGCGTCGAAGGCGCGGAGTTTCTCGCGAAAGAAATTCTCTAGCCCTGGCCTGTCTTCAAGCATTGCTTGGAGCTTTGGCTTCACGCCGGCTTGCAGGTACAAGAGGACGGCCTTCAGGATTACAGCGTCGTAGCTTGTATATTGCTCTGCTGCAACTTTCAAGTGCAGGTGCACGTCCTTCAGCGTGGTCTCCTTCAGCACCTGGACGACTCCTGCCTCCAGCTTCGCCTCCACTGCAGAGCTCCAAGAGCTCCACAGGATCAAGACCTTGTCGCGCGCCTTGGCCCAAATACCCTCCAACGGCGACCTCACACGAAATGGGTCAATTGGACAGCAAGACTGTCATGCACAAGGCATAAAATCCGCCGAGGCCTTGAACCGTAGGTTTCTAGAGCTGTCAGAACAGGCACCCCACCCCCCCCCCGCCCCTCCCCACCCCCCTTCCCCCACTGCCCCCCGACCCCGCACCACCGCCCCCTCACTGGACCAGGCCGAGGTGGGTTGCGTAGCGTTAAAATTGCATCATAGATAAGGGTTCGACTTTCCGAGAAGTACTGGAACGCACGCGCACAAACACACATGACAGCAACGAGAATGGCGGCACACAGGGGGTCACGGAGGGGCATGGAGCGAAAAGATGAAAAGGAAGCTCATATGGAAGTTGGAAGTCCAAACGGAAGTCCAAATACAGGCGGAGGAGCAGCTGATCAGCTTCCACCTTTCTGAGCAGCCTCAGCAACAGCGCCCAGGACCCTTCAGGATCACCTTTTCAAGAGGAGCAGGGCGAAGTCTCGTTATCTTGCGGTTCTGGTCCTATCACTTCCTATCTTTTCAAATGTGCTTTCTCTCGACTTTATCCCCCAACTGGGACCTTGGAGCAAGTCGGAGAGCATTGACGGCAAGCGAGACAGCTCGAAAGAGTCAGAACAGCTGACCAGGAGCTTGGCAATGCCCGCCACATCGTAGCCGGCATCATCGAGTTGGCCCAGTTGGGGGCACGTGGCAACCGCAAGCATGATTGCTACATCAATGTCAAGGTGGCTTGTGAAACGCTCCAGCGTTGCTTCTGGTTCCTGGTAGAAGTCGGCACACACCTTTTTCAAGTCGGCTGCAGTTGTTTGCTGCAGCATGCAATGAACACAAACACGCCCTTTTCGGCCAAGACGTTCTTCAAAAACATCCTCGAGACTCAGAAGCGAGACTCTTAGCATGAGCAGCACAAGTTCCTCCCAAGATTGGAGGCATTGAGTTCCCTTTGTGATCACTGCTTGCTTCAGCTGTTGCAGGAGCGAGGGGACACAGTGGAAGAAGTTCTTCTCACCAAGTTTCTTCATCGCTTCGCGGACGCCGATCTGGCCGTCCAGCAATGCAAAGAGCCATTTCACCGCTGCCATCCACAAGGGCTCCAGCAAGGACCTCAGCCAGATGGCACCATGATGCCTGATATCAAAACCCCTCGTGCGTGCTGGTGCGGACAGGTGGAAGCCACAAAGACGTGTCCAACGTAGTCACACACACATATAATGTGTATAGTGTCCCCAGTCTATTCATGTGTTGCGGAGTTTTTTTCAGGCTGCCCACCTCCTCCTCCAACCCTTTCCGGGCTGGGCTTCAGCTGAGGTGGCGACGCCTGCTCCTCGGTGAGGTCTTTGAGAAGTTGCAGCACCATAGCCCAAGGGTCTTGAAGCAGGTCCTTCAACTTGTCCACCATAGCGGCGGGATTTGTCAACTTCAAGTGTGATTTCAGGGCCCTGGCGCTGGCTATGATGCATTTTGCGTCCAGATAGGGGCGGACCTCTTCCGGGAGGACGAGGCTCGATTCTTCCAAGGCCTTTGTGATGGCCATCGCGAGGACAAGCTCGGTGTTCTTGCGCGCAAACTCCTTGAGAGTCTCTACTACAACGTCCCAGTCATTCTGTTGTAGGAGCCTCTTCATCTCGGCCATAGTAAGAGGCATGATGACCGACTCAAAATCGAACTCGGGCAATCGCTCCTCAAGGTGCAGCAGGTCACTTATCTCCTCCGCCGCATGAAGCAGGACCGCCTTCAGAAACACGAATGGGAGGTATTCTCTCTTCTTACCCGGCCGGATGGTCTTCCGAAAAACGTCTTGTAGCTCCTCAATTGTGATGTCCTCTAAATTGCTCATAATCTTGTCGGCCAATGACTGCGAGGTTTGGTCGGCCGACTTGACACCCGCAGCACCAGTAACACTGTGCATGAAGTTCTTGAGCTCGCCCTTCGCAAGATTCAGAAGGGGCTCGCACAGCTCCTTCCTAAGCTTACGGAGTCTAAGCCACTCGAAGATTCGAAGCTCTACATAAGCCGCCGCTGCGATCCGCTGAGATCCACTGAGGCCCGGGCAGCTCCTTCGGAATGGGACCCTGAAGGACCCTCAGCAGCAAGGTTGTGGGATCCTGGAGGAGCTTCTTCACGCTCACCAGTATCTCCTCCGGCTTCGTCCATTCGACGAACTTCTGTGATCGGAGCATCTTTGCCACTGCGATCACATGCTCCACCTCCAATCTCTGCTCGAAATGTCTTTGGACTTCTTTGGGGAGGATATCGTCCAGATGATGTGCGACAAGCTGCGTGAGGGCAAGCTCCAGGTTCGACACGGCAAACTGCGTCAGTGCTTGTGTGAGTCTGTCCTTCACCTGCACCAGCTGGTAGACCAGCTGCTTCAACTCAGGCAGGGTGAGGCTCATGAGGATTGATTTAGCCACCCCCCTGTCCAGCTTGTAACCCAGGAAATCCTGTATCTTGGAACTTTTGGCGTCGCAGAGGCTCACAAGGCCGCTCTTAAAGATCAGAAAGCAGAGCTCATCCATGCTGCCAGCCATCATCTGCTGCTGAATATCCCGTATGCTGCCAAAGACCTGCTGAAGACACTGCGTGCGGTCGATGCTCAACTCCACCTCAGGCAACTCCTTGAGAAGCTCGGCAATGCACCCATCTTCCGGCACAATCTTTCGAATGGCGCTCATTGCCTTCTTCCACACATCTTGGAGCAACTCCCTGACATGACATCACCCCCCCCCCGCCCCCCGCCCGAGTTTCCAGGATTCTGTTTGCAACAACATCCCCAGCAAAACGACTGAGCTTCCGGCTCCAGCTCTTCTGGGAGTTTCTTTTGAAGCAGCGGCTGCAGGATCAGGTCCAGAAATCTGTGGGGTTGTGACAACGCCTTCATGAAGGCCTCGGCAGCTGCCCATGGAGAGCCATAGGCCTTGCCGAGCGGAGGCACAAAACAAAGTACAATCTACTCAACAACATGCACTATGAGACTGTAAGCGAGGTGAAGCCACAATCCTGGCCTTTCATTATGGCTCTTGATGCCCCAGAGTTTCCCCCCTGGCCTTGGTGGCCTTGGCGTTCTGCTCGAGGAAAAGCTTCGCGAAGGAACGCACTTGCTCGCGGCTAAACTTCATGGCGCCAATGGCCATCTGATCCTCACTTAGGGGACGTGTTACATCCACCTTAACCCTATAAGACGAAAGCAGCACTTGAAGACTTGCCAAACCCGGGCAACTCGGGCACCGACCGGCACGTTCCGCATTGCCAGGTCCACGATCACCTCGCCGAAGTCACTGACGAGCCCCTCTGCAAGCTCCTCCAGGCGCTCCTGAAGTGATGTGAAGGTCATGGGTTGAATCCTCAGCCCCTGGATGCTCTGTAATGTCACACAGTGCAGTACCGGCTTGAGCTTCGGCTTGAGCTGCGGGAATGCTTGAAGCAACGCACCCTTGACGAGGACAAGGCCAAGATCCGTGAGTGCCTGGCCGGGTGGGCGAAGGTTCCTGACCTCCTGTACACCCATTAGCAGCTCCTGCAGCCCAAGATTTTCCAGAGGCGCCTGAAGCAAGTCCCTTGCCCAAGGGAAGTTTGCCAGGCATTTCTTTTGCGCAAAATCCCAAATAGGCTCCAAAACCATCAGCTGGTCCAGCTCCAAGTCCAGCAAGTGCAGGGCTAAGGGCTCTGGATTCTTCAGCGTCTCCATCATCCAAGGCAATCCGCCTTTGGCGACGCCTTGAGCAAAGAAGGTCCCGCAACTCTTGCAAAGAAGCGTGACCTGCTCTTCGTTAAGGCTTCTCCCGACTGCTTGCTCCAAGAACTGCTTCTGGCCCATGACGATGAGGTGGATGCCCATATCTCCACCGGCAGTAGCAAGACGCATCCATTTCTTAGGGTCTCTTAGGATGTCCAGTAGGTCTGAGAAGGTTTCCACCTCGTCTAGGAGCTCGAGGAGATATTCCAAAGCAGTGGCTGCTTGTGGATGGACCACCAGCTCTTGGAGCATGGACTGTAGCGTGCAGGTGAAGACCTGCAAAGCCAGCTGTTCGACGACGGACCTCAAGCCGGACGCTCCTGCAATCGCCAGATCTTTCTCCACACGCACTAGGCCCATCTGAAGGCATCTCTTGGCAGAGGCCATGTCCAGATTGCGGCATCTGGCAAGCAGTTCCGGCGACGCTCCACAGTTGGTGCCGACGAAACACACAGAAACCAGCAATCGATCCCAAAGGTCTTGCAAAACATCCTCGGCAAGACCAATGATCAAGCCTCTCAACAGTCTGCAAAGCAACTGCATGATCTGGCCATCAATGTTCGAAAGGCTGCCGCTGGCATCGGCTGCATCCTTCAGCAGCAGGATAAAGTGCTTCGAATGCCGGAAGTTTTTCAGTTCCTCTTCGACTCTTTCAGGCAAGGGAGTCTTCAGTGTGGTGTTCAGGAGCTCCAAGCCCTGGTCGACGAAGGTGCACCACAAGGAATCCAACAGGGAGGCTGGGACAAGGTCCTGGGCTTCCCACTTGGAGAGCTTCGACAATAACAGCGCAGGATGTAAAGTGATGTCGATGAAAGATTTCGAATCCCCGAGCTCTTCCAGCATGCAGCCTTGGCCAAAAGAGAGCACAAGCAGATTATAGGAGATCCAACCCTGCATTTAATGACATACCAATGCGCTTTAGGGATTTTTTTTTGGTAACTTGGTCTTCCACCAGAGGCTGCACGCTGAAGCAGGGACCTACTGGCTCAGCCCTGCGTCGTAGCCTCTCACCAGTCTAGGAGTTGTCAGCAAGTCTGCACAGGTTCGTGTGCTACCCAGGTGCTGCTATTGGTTTGTTCGACTTCTCACTGTCAGGCAATCTGCGATATGGTGAACAGATGTGAAGAGGTCCAGAGTCTAGCTGATTCAACCAGGCCACCAATAGTGAAGAGGTCCAGGCGCTGCAACCAGGCCTTCACTTTGTGGAATAAGGGGTTGTCCGGGCATTGTTCCAAAGCAGCATTCTTCGCCGCAACTTGTGAATGGCTCACAAAGTCCACTGCCCGCACCTGCCACTCCGTGAGCCAGTCCTGCAGTTTCTGGACTAGATCTTGGTTCTCTGGCCTCGACGGCAAGGTGCCACTGAGGACGAATCCCAGTGCTGCAGGCATCAAGCCCGAAAAAATCACCGCGAAAGGATCATCCCCAGAAGACGTTATCGGAAATGCCCAGAGCACGACCAAGAGCGCAGTAAAGAGCAAGAAGGCAAAGACGGAGACTCGCCTCAAGAATCGAAAGCCCGAGGCGTTGTCCAAGCCCAAGTGGTTTAACATGCATTGGATTACATTGGCTCGGATTGCCTTCTGAAACTTCAAGAATCCGTCGATGTTCATCACGAACTCCACGTCGACGTCCTTCAGCACTGCATCGATGCGTGCCTTCGAGAGCAAAAGTCTGTAGATGAGGCGTGCCCGCAATACACTGACGACCTTCTCACTCTCGCCCTGCTGTCGAGCAAGGACATCAAACAAGTCGGAGTCATTGCCGTTGCCAGCTCTCAGCCGCTCGTAGCTTGTCTGCGATGCTTCCGATGGGAGCGTCAGCGAAGCCACACCCGCCCCAACGAGGCGAAACAAGAAGTTGTCAGCAAGCTCCTGAAGCTCTGCTCGCACCTTTGCTTTGAAGCTGAACCAGGCGCTTGCTCGCCGTCCCACCAGAGCCCCGAAACTTACAAGTGACGTGACCAGCGGCACGACGCGGGCGCTGTCAACCAACAAGCCCACTGCAAGCCAAATCAGGACTAGTGCTCCGTACGCGGAAGCTGCGGCGGCCATGAAGGCGCAACAGATCCAGGGGTATACGTGACAAAGTTCATGAACGCCGATCACTGCACTGTTACAAAGCTGGTAAAGGAATGACACGCAAGACCAGCAGCTAGTGCCTGTAGAGGCGTCTAGCGCTATGCTGCTATGCTTGGAGTTCTGGTTCAAAGCACCGTCCGCAAGGACCTGCCGCTTCTGCAACACGGTCTTGCGATTCAAGGCATCTGCTGCAAGGTACATGAATGTGCTGGGAATAGAGGAAGACCAGTGGGCCCAGAGGCTGCTCAGGCAGAGCACTGCAAAGACAGCCATGCAGAAAGGAACAAGGTACCAGAAAGGCGGCTCCATGGTGATAAGTCGCCAGGGTAGTAGGTTCACTCTGTCAAAGACATACAGGCTCGACAGTCTCTCCCGAGGTGCCCAATGTCCATAGGGCTCCGCAGCCAGGGCCAAGCCCAAAGCGATACCACAGGGCCAGAAGGAGAAGAACACGCAAATGAAGGCGTGAAATAATCCTGACAAGAGGTCCGTTTGGAGCCATCCAGGTCGGAAAACTGGGACCACATGTGGCAAGCGGAGTCTCACCTTCCGATCCGATGAAGCTGGGGGTGGACCATTCTTGATAATTGTCTGCAAAGCCTCTGCTCTTTGTGCAAGTATTTGAATGGCGAAGAGATTGACATGCCGAGGCTTTTGGTAGGACTCCAGGACAAGCGTCACACCTTCCTGTAAATCCTCGGGATGCTCAAAGTCCTCGGGGCTTTTCACGTTGATGCCGAAGGCACGGAAGGCCCTCTTCGTCTCCGTGCCCGTCATGTCGAAGAGATCTGTCACCTGTGGTCGTGTGATCTGCTGGTAGCGGGAAATCGCATCTACCAGGCGACTGGCCTCATGATGGGTCAGCTGCTGGCGGTAGACCCTCTCCTCCGCTGATTTTGTGCGTGTCCTGCACCGGCGACAGCAAACGTTCTTCATGGCCTTGGGCTGCGACAGCATCTGTGACCGCACGGACGGTCCGTGACTGGAGCTTTTCGGCTCTGAAGTATTCATCGCTGGCAGCTGCATAGCGGCGCTGCTGAGAGACACAGAATGGCTGAACGCATACCTCGCTCTTGCGACATCACATTGGTCTTTCTCCTTCTGAGATTCTGACTCGCAGAACTTCTTTAATGTACTGACGGCAAGATCGCTGATGGGCGTGCGGTCTTTTGCTCCCAGGATTGCAATCTGCATCAAAGCAGGAATGGTATAGACCATGCTTCTGCTCTCAGAAACTTTGAGGTCACTCATGGCATTGATGAGGCTCGTGATGTTGTCATCCGCGTCTGTACTATCTGCACAGCTCGTACGGCTCGTACTGGTAAGGAGCACATTGCGCACTGCAGCCTGTGACACAGCACTTGCAACTTTCAACCCGTCGGAGCAGATGTGTGCCATGTGGGCAGCGTGCAGTGCAAGGGCTGCGTTCTCTCCAACGTTAGGGGCATCATCAGTGACTGCACTGAACAGGTCGGGCAGAACCATTTCCAGCGACTCTTTCAGCAAGTCAGGCTGAATTTTCAAGTCGCCAAGGGTATCGGCTTGGTCCTGCGCGGTGGGTTGGGCAAGTTGGGCAAGTTGGGCAAGTTCCTTCAATCGCCTTGTGGCGGCCCAACGCGCGCGAGGTAAGATGTCCCTGATGTTGGCTGCCACATCGGCCACTGCTTCCTGCCCTTTGCGCTTATCTTGCTTCAGTTCGGACACAAGCTCATCAAGATCTTTAATGCCGTAATTGGGCTCAATGGGCTCCGGCTCGTCCGGCCGAAGAGGCAGCCGCTCGAAACTTCTTGATTTTGGTGAAAGTGCTTCGAGACGTTGGATAACGTGCAGCTTGTCCCGACCTTGTCTGAGAGCCTGCAGATTCATGGAAGCACCTCGTTTGAGCTGCTTCAGATTCACTTTCTGCACTGTGTTCCGGAACTTTTGAAACCTTCTCATCACCTTCTGCTTCCGGTGCAGATTCAAAGCCACATCGGCGAAACTCTGCCGCCGCTGTCTATGTTGGCTGACGATCTCAAGAAACTCAAGCCACAATCTGTCATACTCAGGGCTTGCTGGGTTTGTCTGGCTGTTTTGGGAGATTCGTCTACTGGAATCCAGCATGTCCCAAATGGTCGTTGCGGAAACGAGGTCTTCCGCTTCTTGCCGGGATCGCAACAGGACCTGCGGCATGGACAAGAGCTCGGACATGACATTCTCAGCACCAGCCACGCCAGAGGCCACACCGGAAGAAAGGCAGCTCCAAAAACACGGGAGATGTTGTAGTACGCGAAAGGCTTGCCATGGGGAGCGGATGCTTTGCTGCGATGCTGCGGGCACTATGCGGTCACCCAAGTAGCGCATTCCAAGTATGGCAGCGAATCCACCAGCAAGACCAACGCAGAGCGCAACCAGAACGCACAGTGTAATAGCAAGAACTGCCCAAGCGTTTTCGCTTAAAGGGATGTCGTCATACCCTCCCGTAGTCGTAAAGAGCACCCATGTTGTCTCATAGAGCTCCCCGCTGCCTGCGGAAGGGACGAGGGCAACGTGTGGAAGTGTCTCTGCCAGAAGCTCCGCTGGGCCACGCGGCTCGGCACAGCCCTCGTACTCCAATTCAACGAAAGATGGCCGACTTGGGAACAATCCACTGGACGAGGCCACGATCCACCAGGGCTTCATCCCTTTCAGGGTCTGCCAAGGCAGATGCACGAATGTTGGGCAAGCTGTCGGCTGCAGAAAGGCTGTTTCTTCGAGCGATCCCCGCTTGAAGACAGTGAAGGTCTTCCTGGTGAGGGCCTTCAGCATTTCCGTGCGCGTGCGGTTGCGCAGGTTGCCAGGGATCTTCAGAAGCCTCTGCTCCTGGTCTTCTCCAACTGCAAGGTGTGCATTCTTCAAATCAGTCAGCATGACAAGGTCTGGGTTGCTGCTGCTGCTGCCACAAGTAACAGGGGAAGCAGGGTCTGGTGCCAGTTCTGTGTCGAGGCAGGTGAAGTTCTCAAGATCCAGGCAGTCCACAATGCTGCCAGCCTGCGCGCCCGTAAACCTGATGTCCACGTTGCTGCGCTCAGCGTGGCTGATGTTGACCGTCAAGTTGAGTAAGCTATGTGGGCTTGAGCTCTTCTCAAGCACAGCCCAGAAGTTGCTCGGGCATTCAGACCAGAAATACAAGTTTTGCACGCCAGTCACTGTGACAGATGAATGCAGGGTCGGGCACCCGGAAGCATTCCCGGAAGCATTAACAGTGTTGGCATTGGCACCACCGTCGAGCTTCCTGAGATGACGGATAGTAAGTGCACTCAGAGAGGTGTTGATGTATATCGTGCTAGAGCCTGCGCTGAAAATCTCGAGGCTGTCCCCTGGTTCGGTCCACATAAGGATCTCGCATGTCTTGTAATTGAGAGCATCCTTGGATGGCACCGGATGGTTCATACTGCCCAGCATGTTGTCTGCGTGGAATCGAATACGATTTTCTTGGGGGAAAGGGTCCTGTACGCCCGTCCACAGTCTGATGATCCCACCCGCCTCCCCGGACTTGCACCTAGCCTTCTGTTCCCCAATTGGGACTTGATTGCACGGCACAATGATGAGGGAGCAGTCCTCCATGTAAATGCTAAAGTTCGAGCTGTAGTTGAAGGTTTCCTCGAGGTGGACACCAAGGCTGTCGACCAGGACGTTCGTAAACGTGCAGAGAAGCAGAAGTCCCAGAGATGTGAAGAACGCACAGGAACGGACACATCGCCGCAGTGCAGCCTGATTTCTCTTCGCTACAAAGATGCCGGCTACCACTCCCTGATCTGCAAGGGAACCGTAGAAGCACTGCCAGAGAATCATTTGCAGAATGAGCCAAGCCACAGCTGGCAGAATAGAGACCTCAAGAACTTTCGCATCATGCAAGCATGTGACAACAAAGCCAATGGCAGTGTTGAGGCACATCGACCAGCAAACAAACTCGTGAAGGTGGTTAAAGCCCCGATGGTTGCTGGCACCAATATACCGACTGCTCAAGGCCAGTCCGGTGGAAGCTGCGAGTGCAATAGCAGTCCAGGCTACATCAGGGAATTCTGATGGCCAAGCAATCATCACTCCAACCACAAGCACCTTCAGAGGCCTCTCCAACAGCAGATGCCCCGCAGCCTTTACCAGTTTGCTACCTGAACGGTGTCTGGAATGGTGCGGATCTGTCAATCGGATCCACACGCCCCCGGCATAGACAAAGGGCAGGTAGGAGGCGAGCAGCGCACTGGCCAAGAAGCTGCCGGCTTCACGGGACAAGCCCACCCTGCAGTCATCACCCTTGCAAGCGAGAATCCTGAGGAAGCAACTTAAGCAGGGCAGGAGCATGACGCCGCACACTTCTTCTACAGCATCCACTGCGTCCCCAGGTGGGGGGACCATGCTGAGTACAGGGACAAGGAATGATGTGCCTCGCATCTTGCGCGCTGCCTTGAAGGTGTCCTCCTTGAACATGGACAACATCAAGAACGCAGGGATGCCCAGCAGCAGAATGGCCATGATCACCAAGAGTCCAGCTAAGTTCGTGTCTTGACTATCACGCAATTCACTGAGCAGGCCCCAAGGGCGCACGATGAATCTGTCAACGTACGTTTGCAAGGCGGGTGGGACAAATTGCACAGAAGGAAGATTGAACAGGAGAGTTGTGTAAGTGTGCCAATCAATCGCGAGACCACAAAGTCTCAAGGAGAGCCTGGAGAAGACGCCCCAGTGCATGTCCTCAACTTTCTCGCTTGCATAGAAGCTGCCTGGCGGTCCCATGTATGCCAGCAGCAGCAGAGCTGCCGTGAGGAGCATCTGTGCAAGAAAGAATCCGAGCAAGATGACATACTCTGGCACTAGGTAATCCTGCAATATCCAGAACATCCAGGGGAAGGACAAGGTGCAGCAGCACCACGTAAACATCAAGCCGAAGCATAGCGTGAGGCAAATCGTGCTGGGCCGCTTCAAGTCCAAGGATTGAAGGTCCCAGGCCAGGACAGCCGTTAGAAGCAAAGGGCCGAGGATCACGTATATTGTGGACAGAAATATGAGGCCCACAAGAAAGATCACCATTCCCAGCATGACTGCGACGATCAGAAACTTGGAATCTGCATCCTTGCGTCTGCGTGCACAGAGGATCAGTGGTAATGCCATAAGACACAGCAGACCTGGGGGGGTTTTCGCCAAATGAGGGTACCTATTTTGGGGGCACCTTAAAAAACTGTAGTTAAAGGGGACTACAATCTATTTGGCGAGTATATAAGGGGTATCCTATGTTTGGAAATACCCACCTAGGAAGGCTAGGCCCAAGGTGGCCAGCAGCACAACTACGACCACGGCTGCCATCACGAGGAAGCAAGCACGGCGCATCCTGCCGGTATGGGGTTCAGGCGGTTTAGGGTTTAAGTTGGAAGGTGTAGAAAAATGCAGCCCCGCGTGTAGAATCCGCATGCAATGCTGCCTCCCTGTCGACATTGGCACCTGCAGCGTCATTACAAGAACATGTGTAGCTGTAGTCTACATCTTTGCGCTTCACACGGCAACTCTCCACGCCTGTTCTTCAGATTCATCTTCCGGTTCCTGCGTCAGGTGGCTTGCTACACTCGACTAAGTAACTCATCAACACATGGAAAGGACACGTCTACTTAGGAAGAAATGGCAGCCCCAAGCATTATACACATTTAGCCAAAACCTCAGGCTATAGGCTCTGCACTTTCTGAATCCAGTTCGTCTCGGCTTTTGGCCGGAGGCGTCTACAACAATCAGACGAGGACCTTCCCCCCCCCCCCCCCCCGCCTTCTTGAAACTTGCGGAACTACAAACCGATGCCGTGGGGGGTTTTGCCTGTGGGCGGCTCCAACAAAGAGGGCGCCCAACAAAGACGCAACCTGCTCCTTGACATTTTTCTGGGACCCTCGGACCCACCCGGACTCGAGCATGGGGCCGCTATCTGCTCCCCGCAGTGGGCCGGCCCGCCGAGGCGGTCCGAAACTCGTTGCTGACCGCATGCCCTCAAGAATTCAGTCTGATCATTGGCAATGTCCGCCGACGCCAGCGAAAGCGGGGCGGTGGCAGTGAAGACCCATACCCCCGCCGCTGCCCTTCCCCCCCCCCCCCCCCCCCCTTTACCTCACCCCTTGCCCTGAACCCTTGCATACCTGATCCCCCCACCCCCGCTGCCCCGTTTGCTGCCCCCGCCGTGCCCCTGCAGTGCATGCCAAACTCCCCCCCCCCCCCCCCCGCTGCCCTTGCTGCCCCCGCCCCCAACCCCGGCTTCTCCCCACGCTCGTTTTAAGGGCCAGTGCATGCCCGACTCTGCCCCGCCCACTGCTCTTGCCGCCTCCCCGCCCCCCGCGCCCTCCCGCACCCCTTACCCTCGCCTTCACTCTCACTCTTCCCCCGCCTCACCCCTTGCCCTGAACCCCTTAACTTCAGTGCGTGCCCCGCCCCCGCTATAGGGGACCCCCCACTGCTCTTGCTGGCCCCGTCCCCCCCCCCCGCCTCCCACACCCCTTACCGTGTTTTAGGGGCTTTTGTCCATGCCTCCCCCCCACACTGCCCCTACACTTGCTGCTCCCGCCCCCCGCTGCTGCCGCCCTCCCGCCCCCTTACCCTCGCCCTCACCTCTTACCTTTACCTCACCCCTTCCCGACCCTGAAATGAAGTGTTTTTTGAAGTGAAGGGCTCCAGTGCATGCCCGACTCCCCCCCCCGCTGCCCTTGCTGCCCCCCCCCCCCCCCCCGCTGCTGCCCCGCCCGCGCCCCGCCCGCGCCCGCGCCCGCGCCCGCGCCCGCGCCCGCGCCCGCGCACGCAGAGGATTATATGAGGGTTTCGGCTGTCGCTTCCTGTTCTTTCTTCTCTTCTGCTTCCTGTTCATTTGTTTTTCTTATTATTTTTCTTTTTATTCCTTGTTTTCTTCTTTTTTTTTTCATTCTTTTTGTTATTCTTCTTTCTTTTCTTCTTCTTCTTCTTTTTCTTCCTTTTCCCTTTCTTCTTGTTATTCTTCTTTCTTTTCTTTTATTATGCTTCATTTTCTTCTTCTTTCTTTTATTCTTCTTCTGCTTCTTCTTTCTTTTCTTCTTTTCATTCTTCTTTATTTTCTTCTTCTTCTTCTTCTTTGTTTTCTTCTTCTTCTTTTTCTTCCTTTACCCTTTCGTCTTGTCATTCTTCTTTCTTTTCTTTTCTTCTTCTTCTTCTGTGTATTATTCTTTCTTTTCTTCTTCTTCTGTTTCTTCTTCTTTTTCTTCTTCTTTCTTTTCTTCTTCTTCTTCTTCTTTGTCTTATATTCTTCTTCTTTCGCTTCTTCTTATTTTTTTTCTTTTTCCCTTTCTTCTTTGATTACGTCCCGACTCCCTGCGCCCCCTAAACCCCTAAAGCTTTCAGACGGCCAGGCCGGCCCGTGCCGCAAGGCCTGTAGATAATCTCACTACGACAGGCTGGCCAATTACTATCTGGATATCCGTCAGACCACGAAGACCTCTGCTGACATACCAGTCTGAAACCGTTCTGGGACTGCGGCCGGGACGGGGATTGAATGTTCTTCTTCTTGACCGCGGCGGTCCTCGCACGGCTCATGTTGAAGCTCACGCCTCCTGAACCGGTGCAAGTTACGAGGCCGCGCTGTGCTCCTTTGCATCAAGCCATTGTGGACTTTCCGCTGGTTCCTGGGCGTGCTTCAATGCCCGGTGCCTGCCTTGCACATGCTATTTAGCGCTATGTGCTTTCAGTGCTTTCCACAGCATCTCGGTCCAATCCAGGGGGGGGTGATGTGTTTCTCACTGGGACTTTAGCGCGGGTACTGGCAAGGCACTGCACTATTTACAAAAGTACTACCTTGAGTACCCTTCAGTTAACAAGACCTGCTGTTGTTTGGAAAACACAGCTGTCTCAGAGATTTCGGTTCATGGGTTTAGGGCTTGCTGGTAGCCCCAAACCCGCTCGGTTCACAGTATACACTCACTAATAACAAGAGTCGAAACCCCGCATATCCAGCAGGAGTGTAATCAGACTTAGCCATGTTAGGATGCCAATCCAAGAACTGAGACATGGGCAGGAAGCACACGGTGGTGCCCCACCATCGTGATGCTCTCAGTTCACAGGCACGTCTTGATGTCCAGGGTGTGTAACGACGAAATGCTGACTGACACTGATGCAGTTCGCTTAGGCTTTGCTGCCAGCGTTCTGGAGGCTGCATGCAAGCTTGAAATCCGGTGTGTGCTTACAGCGCGCCGCATAAACACAAACCGAGCCAAGAGCAAAACACGCCAGAATGTAATCGATGCAATGTTGCGCACATGCCGACGATGCTTTCTGGCTCTCGTTGGGATCACGCACGGAGCAATTCACTTGACAACGTGAGCAGCTGGACACTCTGAGGACACGGTGCGTCCCAATGACCAACAAACCGATCTCGCCCCCACCTTTTTTAGAGTGCATGGTTGGGGGGGTACAGAATTGGGTAGTAGAGGTCATCGTAGTAGGAGGTGGTAGTAGCAGTGGTACGGTTACTTCGAACTGCACCAGCCGGATTCTCGCCATGAGCCATCTTCAACGGCTCTATAATTATGCTACATTAAATCAAGTTAAACGCTAAGGTCTGAAGAGCGATCACTGCTGCAGAGGCTCCTAGCTTCTGTTCCCCTGGGGTGCCGAGACGGTTTGGGGCATCGGGGGTTGTGTAGTTTTGGGAGTCCGTTGAAATTTTCAGGGCCAGCGGCCCTTTCCTGCTGGCTCCCAGGTCAAAAAGGGCGGCAAGCTAGGCTGGCCCGCATGCCTCATCGTCTCTGGGATTTATGGCAAGTTCTTTTTGCAGCGCCTAAACCCAACATATCCAAAAGGTAAATAAAACCAGACCACAAACTTGACGGTGTGTCGGTATAACAACTACGCCCTTCTGCGTGCCCTTGGTAAGGTACGTTGCCCTGTCATGACAAGGCAGACGCATAGGTGGTAGCTGTATGATTCGGAGCTGAGCATTGCCCAGCTACTACCAGTGGAAAATCACCACCATTTATTGCAGGATGTGAACAGCCGCTCTGAGCAATCCGCTGCTTAATCGATGATGAAGTATCCGATGACAAAGACCTCGCCCCTTCTTGTAGTGCGCCTGATAACAGGCAGATTTTAAAATGTTGTAAGTTGGTAGTCCTCAACGCCTCCCATCCGTCTACCCCGCAGGGGTCCTTCTGATCCAGCCTGTGGAAGGGCTATGATGAGTGAGCAACAGTGACCCAGCGCCTGCTTGAAGTGCTGAACCAAGCTTGTACCATTGTTGGAGAGTACGCGACCCCAAAGTTTGTACGTGCAGTCTGGGCCAACTTTGCAAGCCGATACATGTGTACTCGATCCTGCGTTTCATTTACCACTTTACACAAGTAACAGAACACAGGTACTTAGCGGCCTAAGAGCGCGATTTCCGTGATTTCCCGCCCGCGCCTAATTAACTACTGCTTCTCAAAGCGGTACTTGGATACATGTCATGATGAAATCAGAACTTTGAGCTCTGATTTGTCAGCGTGGTGAAAAGGATCGGATGGAATGACTTCTTCTGTACGACAAAGCAGTTGAGGGGGAAAATCGTGTCCATTTGGCCCGTGGACGAAAAATCCCCCCCCAACCGAGCTCAATGAATGCTGGAGCAAGCTAGGGGCCTCCGGCCTCCCCTGCCCGAGCAAATCTCCCAGGGCTCACCCAGCGTCGACTGGAGCAAGTCCCTTCAGGACAACATTGCCAGCTCGGCCACGTGGCCGCCCCGTGAATGTGAGGAAAATGCTCTGATTTGTCGCTTGACGAAATCTTCAACCAACGTCTGGTAAGCGCAAGAGGCTGACAATGCTTGAGGACTAGTACATCACCATCTAACCCCGTTTGTGTCTTGTATAGTGCCTGCATTCGAGGATGCATCCTGGCACCCATTTCAGACCAAGTCTTGGCATCCTGCCGCAATCATGTTGGGGGGCCCAGCCCGAGAGCTCGTGTATGTCCGACCCCGTTTTGTACTAGGCATACTGGGATGCCCCGAAACCCGAACCTGCGGAATTCCTCGCTCGGCTCAAGCATTTCTCAAGCCTGCAGGACGTCGCCAAACACGATCGTCATTCTGTTCCGGAAAAGTGGTGGGGGAGTCTTGGGGGGCACGGGGTAGTGAGCTGGACGCTCAAGCATTTCAAATGCGCAGGCGCTGAGCCTGGACTTGTGCCCGTATCCTAGCAGCGATCACGGTTCACAGCTTATTGCTTCAGAAAGCCCTTGGGCAGCAAGCCTCTATGGCCACTGCCACCACCAGCCCAACTACCACAGTGACTACAACTGCTCTCTTGTCGAAGA
Source organism: Symbiodinium natans (assembly GCA_905221605.1). NCBI lineage: Eukaryota > Dinophyceae > Suessiales > Symbiodiniaceae > Symbiodinium > Symbiodinium natans. The sequence goes on along the minus strand of CAJNDS010000244.1, from coordinate 92,557 downwards.
TGCTAGAAAGTACCGCCGTGCACACGTCTTGGCAGTTGGAAGATGTCGAAACTGGCTACAGCCTTCCTTCGCACAACCCCAGGCTTTGCGCTGCTCTCTGGACAAAGGAGTTGTTGGAAACTGAAAGGCGGTTGGCTCACAGTCGCTTGGATAACCACGTCTCAATTGCCTGAGGGAGGCTCGAAGTCCAGAAGAACGCTCGAAACGCTAAACCCTCCCAAACAACTTGCTCGCTATTGTATCTGTTTTATCTGTCAGACTCCATACGACACGCCACATGCAGCAGGCCTGAAAAGTAGGCTGTTGGGGTCTGGGGTCTAGACAAACACATACTAAATTCATTATTTTCAGGTTTGGATCCCTGAAACCTTGGGTGTTGGATCCAGAAATATACGAACTCAATATCTTCAGCATGTTTCAATATTCCTGCGGTTTCAAGGCTTCATGATTTAGCCATCTGTCCGTAGATTTAAAAAACATGTGTATGCGGGGTCCTGGAAACGGGAAAGCCACATTTTTCCGTGAGTCGTAGTTAAGGAGACAACCGCATTTTTCCCTTTGCACAAAAAAGGTGCATGTTTTCCGTTGCATCGGACTTGCTTTGCACGACTGTAAATGCGTGGAATACAGGGAAGAATCTCATGTTCGCTTCGCTGATGATGCTTGCAGCATGTGTCAAAGCTTCTCATAATCCTTCATGTCCTTCAGTATGACTATGGCTTGCCCTCCCCCTCCCCCCTCCCCCCTCCCCACTCCCCCCTCCCCCCCTCCCCACCTCCCCCTCCCCCCTCCCCCCCCCTCCCCCCCCCTCCCCTCCCCCCTCCCCCTCCCCCCCCTCCCCCCCTTCCCCCCCTGCCCCACCCCCCCCCGCCTCGATCTTCCGGCCTTCTCAGTCAGTTGGCACTTGTCCTGGCATCTCTGGCAATGGAGCGCCTGGCAGAGCTGGCCCTAAACCCGGAACCCTGAAACCCGCTGCTGAGATCCGCGACATGTAGATGTGTCACAGCCGCCATGCAAAAGTGGTTGCCATGCGCTTGGCTGACCTGTCCCGTTCCCCTTCGCAACTTCAGGGCTGCAGTATGGATATTGGAAACTAAAGGCCTGCAAGGAACAAGCGCTTCTAACGATGCTCTTCGTAAAAGGGTCATGACAACCCCGGAGACAGCTTGGCAAGGATGACCCATGTCACCCAACATGTCCTGCCGTCGCTAAGAAAGAATTGCAGGAACCAAGACGGGCTTTCGAATTCCGCACAAGCATGAAAACGCCTTGCTTTGATTGTACTTCGGTAAAGAAACGTACCGTACTTGTCTACAAGTTTGTCTTTCTCACTAATGATGCGTAGTGCTGCAAAAAACGGTCAACTCCTTCTCACAATTCAGGAGCTTGAAGGGTGGCGGTGCAGGAGTCGGAGTGCCCCGCCTGACGGGATGCCGCCACGCGAGATGGGCCTGCCAGTGAACTGGCACAGCGGGTTCAGGGTTTGGAGCAGTGGCAAAGCCAAAGAGTAATGCGAGCCCCACATCCAAGCCACTTGACACCGTGTGGGTTCAATCTGCGCTGCAAGGACCAAACAAAACATTGCCACAGAGTTCACACCTACCATTTACCAACAAAACCCCCATGCGAAGCAAGAAACTTCAGAGCTTGATGGTGGATTGGACGCAGAAGTCGGAGTGCCCCGCCTTGGGGAAGAGATCATCAGTGGCGCGTCGCTGGTGGGGCCTGCCGTGTAGGGTGCAGATCACAGCCTGGATCGACATCCAAGTTGCTACAGTAGGCCCAGCTGTTCTATCGGCAATTCAGAGCTTGAGGACTGCTTCGTGGCTGGAGTCGGTGCGGGAGTCGCAGTGCCCACCTGCTGGGATGACGTCGTGCGAGATGGGCCTGCCGTCGCACTAGCACAGAGGGTTCAGGGTTCGGAGCAGTGGCAAAGGTAGAGAGAAAGGCGAGCCCCGCAACCAAGCCACTTGACACAGCGTGCGTTCAAAATTTGCTGAACAAAACCCACCATGCGCACCAATGTTACTCTGCAATGGAAGCAGTACAGTTCAGAGCTCAGAAGTCGGAGTGCCCCACCTGGGGGAAGGGCTCATCTTTGGAGCATCGCTGTTGGGGCCTGCCGTGTAGCTTTGGTGCAGACCACGGTCTGAATGGCTACTGCCACCGCCCACCCAACTACAGCTGTCAAGGCAACTACAAACTGCGGCCCTCTCACGTAGAACATGTTAGAAAGACCGACGCGCGCCCGTCTTTGCAATTCGATGTTGGTTACAGCCTTCCTTCACACCTTCTCACAATGCAGCGCTTGAGGACAGGTTCTTGGGTGGGGTCGGTGCAGGAGTCGGACTGCCGCGCCTGATGGAAGTACGCCGAACGGGATGACTGCTGTCGCACTGGCACAGGGGGTTCAGGGTTTGGAGCAGTGGCAAAGCCAGTAAGGCGAGCCCCACAAGCCACTTGACACAGTTTGCGTTCAAGACCCGCAAAGGACAATTCACCAAAGCCTCCACCATGGACGTGGAAGCAGGTTCAGAGCAGGAATGCAGAAGAGTGCCCCGCCTTGGGGAAGAGATCATCAGTGGCGCGTCGCTGGTGGGGCCTGCCGTGTAGGGTGCAGATCACAGCCTGGATCGACATCCAAGTTGCTACAGTAGGCCCAGCTGTTCTATCGGCAATTCAGAGCTTGAGGACTGCTTCGTGGCTGGAGTCGGTGCGGGAGTCGCAGTGCCCACCTGCTGGGATGCCGTCGTGCGAGATGGGCCTGCCGTCGCACTAGCACAGAGGGTTCAGGGTTCGGAGCAGTGGCAAAGGTAGAGAGAAAGGCGAGCCCCGCAACCAAGCCACTTGACACAGCGTGCGTTCAAAATTTGCTGAACAAAACCCACCATGCGCACCAATGTTACTCTGCAATGGAAGCAGTACAGTTCAGAGCTCAGAAGTCGGAGTGCCCCACCTGGGGGAAGGGCTCATCTTTGGAGCATCGCTGTTGGGGCCTGCCGTGTAGCTTTGGTGCAGACCACGGTCTGAATGGCTACTGCCACCGCCCACCCAACTACAGCTGTCAAGGCAACTACAAACTGCGGCCCTCTCACGTAGAACATGTTAGAAAGACCGACGCGCGCCCGTCTTTGCAATTCGATGTTGGTTACAGCCTTCCTTCACACCTTCTCACAATGCAGCGCTTGAGGACAGGTTCTTGGGTGGGGTCGGTGCAGGAGTCGGACTGCCGCGCCTGATGGAAGTACGCCGAACGGGATGACTGCTGTCGCACTGGCACAGCGGGCTCAGGGTTTGGAGCAGTGGCAAAGCCAGTAAGGCGAGCCCCACAAGCCACTTGACACAGTTTGCGTTCAAGACCCGCAAAGGACAATTCACCAAAGCCTCCACCATGGACGTGGAAGCAGGTTCAGAGCAGGAATGCAGAAGAGTTCCCCGCCTTGGGGAAGAGATCATCAGTGGCGCGTCGCTGGTGGGGCCTGCCGTGCCAAGTACCCCCCCATCCATTCTGGGCCCATTATCTCCACTAAGCCCAAATAACATTAGTTGGGCTCAGGAAGAGTTTGGGGTTTAGGGTCTAGCATCTGGAGGGCTTTGGGCGAAACGACTCCGACCTGCTGAGCCCAGCCATAAGCCACACAAATAACCATGCAGGTCCCACTACCAACCTGCGCGAATGCTTTGTCAGAAGCCGGAACAAACTCCACCGAATCGTCTGAGGTTGACTGTTGGATTCAGTGCGCCATGCCGGCATGCGTTCAAAGCCGATTGTATACCATGGGCGAGATGGAGGTCCGGATCATGCGAAGCTGCTGGAGTTTATTGAGGAACATGTAGAGTAGAGATGAAAAAAAGGAGTCAAGTAGGCCTTATCAGGATGAGGGTGCTAGGAGTGGAGCCTAAACACGAGAACAAGGTTTTGGCGTGTGTTTACTTCAATTCTGTGTTTGACTCCTGCTCCGAGCCGTTCTGGGATTGGGGCACTCCTGCCTCCCTCGGCTGTGTCACCACAGGCTTCTTCATCCTTCGATGTTTGGATTTGGGGTGTGGGGTTTGGGCTCTTCAAAGTTGGACCGATGTAATCATGTTCGGTGCTGCAGCAAATACTAGAATCTAGTGGGAATCCACCGGTGCGCTTGGTTCTGAATACTGTGAACAGCAACTATATTAACTATATCGTTTGCCTTTTTACTCCAATCATGGGACACTAGGGTTTGGAGCTAAGGGATGCAATGTGCAACTTTGGAACCTGTTAAACTTTGCCTGAAAACTTAAAACAACACACCCACATGCTACCAAGCCCTTTGCCCCTCGTAAACGTGAGTTCGCCTAGCGACTAACTCAAGAAACGCAAGGCACGGGTAAGCCGAACGCAGAACACTCACACCCACTAAATCTCCGAGCTTGCAAATCGTCAGACGCTACTGTGCGCATTGGAACACGCACAATTCTGCTCGGCCTTCGTCGGATTTTCCGCGCGCCAGTCATGCGCGATGCCTGACATGCGATTTAGTTCGTCACGCGGGTATGGGTACGGGTGTGAACCAGACCTTGTCAAAAGAAGGCCCATCGTGTTGACGCAAACTCTATAGACACTAGAAAAACTGATGGGGAGGCAACGCGAAGGCTCAGCTTAAACCTGGATCCCCATGATGTGCGACATGGTGTAGGATGTTGCTGCTTGTACTATCGGCGAAGGCTCTTCACATTGCAGCAGTCTTCTCGGCATGAAGATGCCATGCGTGGGAGTCGGTTCGTGACCGTACCAAGTGGAGTGGCCTGACATCCACTTAAAACCCTGAAACTTCTGCCAGCTCACCCGGGAAGCAGAGCATGGCCAGAGAAACCGCGATGCCTGCCCGCTGGTGCACGAGAAGCTGGGTTTAGGGTGTAGTCTGTAGTGTTTGGAAAATTTAGGAGTCCGGGCAGAGCAGGAGGCAAGATGATCGCCAAGGGTTTGTGCCCGCTTAAACACCAAACCCTAAGCCCAAAGATGAACACCTTCGCTCAGATCTGGCACCTAGTGCGGCTGCCTCGAGCCCAGGCATCAGCACTGCAGCCTGCACGGCCCTAGTTTTTGGTTCAGGGTAACGGTTCAGGGTATGCCCCAAACCGAAACCCTAAACCCGCTTCTGGAAGCCGGCTGAGCAGGCTTTGCGCTCCCGGTGACGGACTCTTAGTATTCGGATCTTCCGGCATCAGGGCACCTAGCATTCCTTAGACAAACCTCCCACCCAGATGTGGGCTTTGGGTTTAGGGCTTGACTTTCAGGCCAAGGAATGTGCATCCATTTTTGGTGCTATTTACTTATCACTCGCTGCCGACACCATCCTGCAATCATACATCCAGCCACATCACGTCTGAAAAACCGACAATACTGCTGGCCCAGTCCTGAAGGAGGCTGAAGGTGACGGCTCGAAGCCACTTGTCCCGGAAACTGTCTCCGACGTTAGCAAGGAAGATCAGGATATAGAATATGCAGACAAACATCAAGAGCCATGCAAGAGCCTGGGGGCGAGGTTTGTGATGGTCGAACGGTTGAGGAGTTGAGGGCGAGTTTGGGAATGCGGATTGCGCTGGGGACTAGCTACTGTCGTGTTGTCGCTCGCGTTTCCCAGCTGATGCAATTCTGCAAACAGGGGAATATGTTTTGGCTATCGACTTGGCTGAACGTTCTTTATCGATGCGTGCAGGCACTTGTGATTCAACTTGCGATCCCCCTATTAGTTCGGGAAGCTTCTTGGGCAGAAACACTGAAACACTGCTCAGGACCCTCTGAGCGAAGTCCAAAAATTAGGTATGCCGCAAGCCATGTTGACCTGCTTCATGAGGGCGTTCGGGCTAAGGCTTGACTATTTAGGGTTTGTAGGATTCAGGGTTTACCCTGCGAGGATACTGGACAAAAAGGACGAGAAGAAGGAAGACAAGCAGGCGCTGGCAGTGGCATCACAAACAGGTCGACACCCAGCCCCTAAACCCTAAAACCGCACACCCTGAAACCCTGAAGCCATCAAACCCCACAGCCCCAAAGCCCGTGAACCCTGACGGCCAAGCCCCTCCGAAAGGCGTTTAGGGCCAAGAGGTTTCGGGTGTAGGGCTTAAGCCGTGTGGAGAAGCGAATTCACTGGACATGTTGTCAGGCTGTTTCTATAAGATTGTCTAGGCCCGGTTCCCGAGCAATACGCCATGATGTGATAGGTCATCGTACTTGGTCCTTATGGCGATTGCTGGCGCCATCATGTTTAGTGTTGTGATCATGTTTAGTGCTGTGGTTGCTAGAGTCGATGGTATGGTTGGCATGCAGTATTGCCACCATTTTCATTATGTTCGTCGTAGTCATCAAAACTCGAGGCTCAGGGTGGGCCAGTCTCAACGTTAGTGTGACGGAAAATTTCAGGGTCACTCTAAATTGTCCCTGCTATCACACAGCTCAAATCTCCAAGTCGCTCTCGGTCCCTAAAACCTTAAACTCCGAAAGCCCCAAAACCCTGAATCCCAGCCGCCGCTATGATTGCTGTTGACTCACTGTAGTTATCCGACATGGTGCGTGTGAAAGGGATCTCTGCGAAGATTTCGAAACATGAAGACACTGGAGGTTGAGTTGTTTTTTTTCGGAATTCGAAGTGAATATGTAATAAATTGGCAATTGATAACATTCATCTTAAGGTCGATGAACCGCATGCACTGAATCAATGCCGAGAGGCCCAGAAGACGGTGAGTCTGATCATCCATATGCGTTTGTGTTTGTCGACCGCCTTCTGATTTGCCTCAGATAAGGTTGGTCTTGCTCCATGAGCGGTTTGGGGTCGTAATTAGGTTCAAGGCTGACCTCTGAAACCCTCTTAAGCCCAACAAAGCCCAAAATCACCCCAAAATCTCGGCTCCAAGTAGCCAGCGTGGCAATACCGCGTCTCTGGAGCAGCATGAGGCCCAGGATGGCCAGGTTTCCACACAAAGATGACAAGAAGCCTGGGGCTTAGGCCGGCTTAGGCCGGCTTAGGGGCTTTAGGGTTTCGGGTTTAGAGTTTAGGGTGTAGGGTGAAGACAAGGAGCCGGTGAAAGCGCTGCGCAGCCACTCTTGCAGTGGGGTCGACGGCTCTTCGCAACCTGCAAGGTCGTGACTCATGAGCTCCGATTGTTCAGAGAGTGTATGTGGGAGTTGTTCTAGTTCTGAACTATGGGTCCTTCATAGGTACCCAAAACTGCAAGAGAAAAGGCCCATCCTTTAGATCAAGCCCTCGCCTGGAGTCGTCATGACAGCATAGAGAAGCATCGCAAATAAACTTGCTGGAGCTAGCCAGCCTTTTGGTGCATCTCGATCGACAGCCCCTGTTTGGAAGAAGGCGGCACTTAGTGCCCCTTGGCTTGAACAGCTTTTCGGGTTTAGGGACAGGGACTAGGGGTTAGGGTTCGGGGCTTAGATCACGCTGCAAGCCTCGAACCTGAGCCCAGTTTCGCAAAGTTGCCAGCGCTGAGGAGCTTCATGATGATGAAAGACGTCCGTCTTGTAACAGTCGTTACTGCACAGAGCCCTTGGTGCTGCAAGATGAGGAAATCTGCTCTGCAACAATACAGATAGCAAATACACCTTCGACGATTATTGGCCTTGTCTGAAGCCTTTGCACTAGCAAGTCGCTTGGTTCATACAACGGCCCGACACATGAACTCCAGATAAGGCTAACATCCTGCCGCTTCCTTGACATGACAACTTTAAGTGTTTTTGGCTATACGTAAATGTTCCAGAAGTGGGTGCTTGACGCCAAGATGAGAGCTCCATCTCATCGCCACAGGATTTTGAGTCAGATTCGGTTGCTACACTTGTGGTCGAGAACTGCTTTTGGTCGAGAAGTAGTTTATATGCCCTGTAACTCTGGCAGGAGCTCCGAAAATTACCGCCTCAACCCTAAACCCCTAAACCCCAAACCTTGGGCATACACGGTCTGAACTCGGGCCCTGAATCTTGCAGCGCTGAAGGGGCGTTTACAGTAAACCCCAACAAGTTGGAAACCTAAGGACGAATAGTGCTGGGATTCCCTATGCTTTACTCTTAGGAACTGAGGCTATTGAGTTTGCAACTTTTTTGCTTCTACTATAGGGTTTAGGGTTCGGGGTTTGGGTCAAGCGTGGTCAGATTCAGGAAAGCGACTCGCCAGTGCCACCCAAGGATGCACAGCCAGAAACCTAAGCAACAAGCTGGCAAGCACAGAGAGCTTTGGGGTCGAAACAACCTGCAGCAACCCTGAAACCCTAAACCATGAGATTTAGGGTTCAGGATTTGCGGTGCAGGGCTTAGGGTTAGGTTTCAGGAAGGACGAGGCAAAGCGCTACATCAAGCCTTCCTCCCTAGGACTGTGTGACATCAGGGCTCAAGGTGGCTCAGCAGGTTGGGCGGCGTTGTGGAGTTCGGAAATTAGGGGTACCTTATTGGGGTCCTCCTTTGGGTCCATATTAGGGGCCCCTTGTTCTCTTAAACCCCCACATGGGGGGGCGGGGGGGGGGTTTTCATGCCATACTCGTTCCCGCGAGGGCACGCTGTTGTCACGTTAGTCGTACTCTGGTGGCCTCATACGAGTCCATAAGAACAAGAGAACTCGTGTCCTTGCTGCTGGGATCCTAGACTTAGGTGTTTTTTTGTAGCTGCCTCCCCTTCCAGTTCTACGAGACATACCACTCAGAAGAGAAAAGAAAGACAAAGACAAAGACAGAGAGAGAGAGAGAGAGAGCGGACGAGCGAGCGAGCCGGAAGAAGAAAGGAGCAAGGTAGGAAGACATGCAAAACTCCTCTTCTCTCTTATCTTCTTATGTTTCTCTTTAACAACGAAAACTGATTGGGAGCATAAGTTTTTCCAAAATATTTTGGGGGGCTGTGCTTGCGATTTGTCTTTTGGGAGCATATTTTTACCAAAATCTTAGGGGACGGCGCTTGCGATTTGTGTCGTGAGAGCATAAGTTTTTGAAAAATTTTAGGGGGACGGTGCCTTGCGATTTGTCTTTTGTGCTGCGGTTGGACTGGTCTCTATCTTTTAGTACCAGTGAACAAGGGTGAAAGAGTCGAAGAGCAGCCCGATTTGGCCAAATTTTGCCCGGAGGCTGCCGGGCAAAATTCGGCCAAATCGAGCCGCGCCTTTCTGGAACTAGCAGCTGTTTTTTGGTTTCGGGGCCACCACCCCAATACTAAATTACGAGCCCGGGCCTCCCCCCAATGCTAAATGACGAGCCGGGGCCTCCCCCCAATACTCAATTACGAGCCCGGGCCTCCCCCCAATACCTAAATTACGAGCCCGGGCTTCCCCCGCAAGGAGCCACCCCCCCCCCTCCCAAGAAGTAAATAATTTAAACAATTTAAAAAGCACGGGGAGGTTTCGGATGTAAATTATTTAAAATATTTAATTCTTAGGGGGCGGCGGGGGTGGTCCCCCCCTTTTCGGATTTAAATTATTAAAATTATTTAATTCCCGGCCGAATTAAATAATTTAAATAAATTAAATCCGAAACCTGCCCGTCATATTTAAATTGTTTACATTATTTAATTCCCAGCCGAATTAAAAAACTTCAATAACTTACATAATTTAAACAATTTACATAATCTAAATAATTTAAATCGAAAGAGGGGGGGACCAACCCCCCCCCCCCTCCCAAGAATTAAATAATGTAAATAATTTAAATACGACGGGGAGGTTTCGGATTTAAATTATTTAAATTATTTCATTCGGAGGGGTGGTCCCCTCCCCTTTTCGGATTTGAATTATTTAAGTTATTTAAATTATTTAAGTCCCGGCCGAATTAAATAATCTCAATAATTTAACTCCGAAACCTGCCCGTCAATTATAAAAAATCTAAATTATGAATTTCCCAGCCGAATGAAATAATTTAAATAATTTCAATAATTTAGAAGCTTTAAATAATGTAAATGATTTAAATCATTTAAATGATTTAAATAATATAAATAATTGAAATAGTTTAAATCCGACAGTGGGGGGGGCCATCCCCCCCTCCCCAGAATTCAATAATTTAAATAATTTACATAAGACGGGGAGGTTTCGGATTTAAATTATTTTAAAAAATTAGTTAATTCTTAGGGGGCAGGGGGGGTGGTCCCCCCCCTTTTTCCGATTTAAATTATTTGAATTGTTTAAATTATTTACATTATTTAATTCTCGGCAGAATGAAATACTTTAAAGCATTTAAATCCGAAAACTGCCCGTCATAAATATTAAAGAAACTTAATTCCAAGCCGAACAAAAAATAAAAAAACTCAAATAATTTAAATATTGTAAATAATTGAAATATAATTTAAGTTAATTTTCATAATTTAAACAATTTAAATACTTCAAATAATTTAAATCCGAAAGGGGGGGGGGCACACCCCTGCCCCCTAAGAATTAAATACTTTGAATAATTTAAATCCGAAGCCTGCCCGTCGTGTTTAAATGATTTAAATTATGTAGTTCTTAGGGGGCAGGGGGGTGCCCCCCCCCCCCCCCCTTTTCGGAAATTATTTGAACTATTTAAATGATTTACATTATTTAAGTTATTGAATTCCGGGCCGAATTAAATAATTTAAATAATTTGAATCCGAAACCTGCCCGTCATATTTAAATTATTGAAATTATTTAATTCCCAGCCGAATTAAATAATTTAAATAATCTAAACAATGTATAAAATCTCAATAATGTAGATAAGTTAAATAATTTACATAATTTAACTCATTAATTATTTAAATAATTTAAATCCGAAAAGGGGCGGGGGGGCGGACCACCCCCCCCCCCCCCCCCCCCGCCTCCTAAGAATTTTAAATAATTATATCCGAAACCTCCCCGTCGTATTTAAATTGTTTAAATTATTGAATTCTTAGGGGGCAGGGGGGTGGTCCCCCCCCCCCCCCCCTTTTTCGGATTTAAATTATTTAAGTTTTTTTAATTCCCGGCCGAATTAAACAATTTAAATAATTTAAATCCGAAACCTGCCCGTCATATTTACATTTTTTAAATTATTTATTTGCTTACATTATTTAATTCCCAGCCGAATTAAATAATTTAAATCATTTGCATAATTTAAATAATTTAAATCCGAAAGGGGGGGACCACCCCCCCGTCCCCAGAACTAAATAACTTAAATATTTTAAATAAGACGGGGAGGTTTCGGATTTAAATGACTTAAATTTTTTAATTTTTAGGGGGTAGGGGGGGTGGTCCCCCCCCCCCCCTTTTCGGATTTTAAATTATTCAATTCCCGGCCGAATTAAATAATTTAAATCCGAAACCTGCCCGTCATATTTAAATTATGAAAATTTTTTCATTCCTGACCCCCCCACCTCCCAGATGCCCAAATAGGGTTTATTTGGAAGCTCCCGTGTGTGTTCTTGGTAAAAACCCGAGCCGTAGCTTCCCTATTTAAGCTGCACAACCCCCCCTCCCTGCCGATGCCGTGCAGGGTCCAGCTGTCGGCGGCTCCTACCCGGCTGCCGAGGCGCTGCGCGCAAGCGTTTACAAGTACTCAAATTGTTGAAACTCGGGTGGAATTTAAATAATTTGAATAAATTGAATAAATTAAATCCTGGGGAGGGCCTTGAAGAGGGGGGCTGGAATTTGACTAATTTTAATAATGTAAATATTGGGGCCCCCCTCAATATTTCAATTACTTAAATTATGAAAATATTTACATTGTGTACATTATTTAAATTCCGGACCGCCCCCCACAGGCCCTCTCCAGGATTTTTTATTCCCCACCTTCGGTGTGGGGTTGTTAGATTTTAAATTCAACTCTTCTCCTCGCCTCGCCCGGTCTCCTCCTAGCGACTCCCTGGAGTGCCCAACCCAGACATTCCTGGAGTGGTCAGAATTCCCCAGTCACCCAGAGTCTCCCTGGAGTGCCCAACCCCAAACCTAGAGACTTGCTGGAGTGCCCAACCCACCCAACCCCCCAAAAAACTTCCTAAGTGCCAACCCTGAGTGCCCAACCCAGAGACTCCCTGGAGTGCCCAACCGCAGAGTCCCCACAATCTCACAACCTCACAGTCTCCCTGGAGTGCCCAACCCAGAGACTTCCTGGAGTGCCCAACCCCAGAAACCCCCTGGAGCGCCCAACCCCAGAGACCCTCGAGAGCTAAGGTGGGGATGTTCGAAGTAAAATAACTAATATTTTTTAACACTATTTAAATTCCACCCGAATTTCAACAATTTAAATAAATATCTAAAGTGTGTAAATTATTCAAATTCGGGCGGAATATAAATAATTCAAAACATCAAAAAATTTAAGTCCTGGAGAGGGCCTTTGGGGGGAGTCTGGAATTTAAATAATTTATATAATTTAAACAATCTAAATGCTGGGGAGGGGGGGGGGTGGTTCGCCGACCCCAGCCGCTCAGTCAAGACCCACTGCCTCTTAGTACCGCCCTCACCCCTCCCCACCCCCACCTAAGCCCTTCCCTTACCCTCTAGCACCCCATGCCTTCAGTGCTTCGTCTACTGCGTTGCTCTCAGCGTGCCTTTAGTGCATGCCCAACACCCCCTACCCCCCTCTCCCCCCACACCACCCCCTCACCCTCCAGCCCCACCGCCCTACCGCAGCCCCCCTCCCGCCTCCCCCCCACTCCCCCCCCACCCGTTCCCCCCTTACTCCCCACCCCCTCTTCCCCCCCTACCGCGGCACTGGCGGTAGCCGTTAATAATGTAAATATTGAGGCCTCCCAAATATTTAAACTATTAAAATTCCAGCCCCCCTCCCCAAGGCCCTCCCCAGGATTGTTATTTAAATTATTTGAACTACAGAAATTATTCAAATTATTTGAATTATTCAAAATTCCGCCCGAATTTAACAGTTTAAAAAATTTAAGTATTGGGGCCCCCAAATATTTACATCATTTAAATTCCGGCCTATCCCCCCCCAGGAACCTAAATAGGCTTTATTTGGAAGCTGGCTCTTGTGAATAAGTAAAGGTGTTGAGGCCTGATTTCCTCTTGTAAACCCGAGTACCAGCTTCCTCCAAATCAACCCGGTTTAAGCCGCACACAGGGGGGGGGGGGAGGGGCTGACCTAACTTTATAAACCTTTTGGCACCCCAAGCTGCAAGGATACCATAACAGCCATAACACAAAGCAAAAGCCGCAAGGGGAACACCATTCAGAACAACCCCATGTAAAGTCTCATTGAGGATAGCTTAGGAGCAGCCACGTCGTTCGTCTGAGCGGATAGGCAGCGAAGAATGTCTCGGCGGTGTTTTTGATGTTCTCCCCTGAAGCGTATCTGGCAATGTTGAGGCTTGGAGTGGCTGAAAGAACCTTCTCCTGATTACTACGGGGCGTAGATATGAGGGAAAGCGTTTCGGACACAGAGATGTCAGCAGCAGCTATCCACCGAAATGCCTCGACTCCTGAAAACTTATAAACTTCCATCAGACCATCAGACTCTCACACAGCTATTGCGTCTGAGGTCTGGAAAGTTGACGCTGGCTGTCTTTGTGCAGATGATGCAGATGGGAGGCCCTCTACCCGTTCATCCAAGAGACTTTCAACCTGGCGGCCAATAGACAGGAACGTCCTGCCCATGTGAAAGGTTGAGGGGGTTTCGGGGGGTATAAAGATGCGACATCTGGAGTGAGGCCTTTCAACACACACTCCTGCCGCACATGCTTTGCAGACTGGAGAAACCTGAAACCCACGTTGCGCCCACAGTTGCCTCGTACCGCGCGTCATGGAGAACATCTTTTCGTCGGTAGGCCTAGACGTCTCCTGTCAAAGCCAGGAAACGGAAGCAATATGTCCTACAAGCAAACATGCGCCAAACAATCGTGAAGGATGCACTGTCTTCACTTCTATATTCGCTCCGGGGCTCATCTCGTCTTGCATTGGGGGCAGCTGGTTTTTAACATTGAAATCTTCATACATAGAATGTCAAGGCCGTGTGGCCCTGTCTTGGCACACTCTACTATTGTGTGCCGTGATCCCACAAAGATATTGATACAATGGGATAGAACCCAGAAAACTCAAAGAACCTAGGCGCCACGCTGCCCGTACCTTGGCTTCAGCGTCCATGATGAGCCGAATGGACTTCGCATGAATTCCACTCCTCCGCTCAGACCGGTCGGCAGTAAGAGTTGAGGGCCTAGGCCTTTAGGGCTTGGGTGCAGTTTGGACCCTTAGACTCAGAAAGTTGAGCTGTGTGGCTGTGGATCTCTTCCCCAAACAGAACACCCGAAGTAAACTGAATACGGCCTCATTACATTGAGGGTCAAAGCGGGCTCACGTTTCTATAGATCAGTATTGGTTAGGGCTCGGGAACCTTTACGGTTCGAGGGTTTCGGGCCTGGGTGCAACCCCCAAACCTGTGGCACACACACCGCTGTGTGATCAAGCGCGCTGAGAGACGCACAGTGGCCTTCGTGCTCAGTAGAGCGATGCCCGCTGCAATGTTAAGACTGTAACAGTTGCTTGCAAACAGTCGCGGCAAGCTGCGACAATACCCATCTATATGTGTCAGCCTTAAAGAAAACTTAAATGAATATTTGGAGGTTGGCAAAGATCTGGTCCCCAGTGCAACATAGTATAGTATGTTTATAGTTCGGGGCAAGTACGAAAAAAGGGTTCATAGACAAGCCCCCATATATTAATATGGCTCAAAGCTTCGGGAAGCATGCCGAGGTTCGTTCTCGCGTGCATGGACGCAACGCATTTCTTGATCACGGCTGCAAGCCTTGCCCGCGCACGTGCCTCACAGTCGACAAGCCCTAGGCCACCCCAAACCCTAAACAACCTAAACTGCTGGTGTGACCCAACAATGTAACAAGGACAAGTGGTTCTTCATTTTCCCCCATACCAAAAATGGGCTCAGATAAAGGCAGAGTGTTAAACGCACAGCACACCTTGGGGCCTTAGGGATTGCGCGTGATGCAATCTCAAGTGTGCAATGACATTAAACAAGTGGAATACATGCTGAAGGCTTCTGTGTTTTGGGCGGCCTAAAGCGCACAGAGGTGGACATGTACAGAAGCATGCGTTTCAACACTCCTCTTCGTGCCTTCGTCAGGAGAGCACGGCAACAAAATTGTCCATGTCATTCCCTTCCAATAAAGTTCCAATCGTCGCCTACCTAAAGGAAATTTGCTTACAGTAACTGCACACTGGCCGGCTGGTTTTGGTTTGAGTGGTGTCAGGGCATGTTGTGCAAAAGAAAACAAACTGGCAGACTGGCAGGGATTTACTTGGCTCGACAGGGCGGAGGTGTCTTGCTGGGGCGGCAAGAAGGACGGGACGAAAGCTCAACAAGCAACGAGCATGTCAAACTCACGCAAGGCAAAATGCAAAGTTCTGCTGGGTTGAGGATACACCGTCCAAGCCCGACGCTGGCAACAACGATTTGTGATATGCGCCGGGGTTGCCATCACACGGTTTAGTCACAGGGTAGGCCCCCAGCAGCGGAGTGCTGAACAACACAAGCATGTCGGAACAGCGCGTCCAATCACGGAGATCGTGCGTACCAGGCGTGATATCACCTCGATTCGCATCGTCATCGCTGTCATGCTCAAATTGAAACGCGCTGGCACAGACTCGCACTGCAATGCATCAGCCATCGACTGTGCACTGTGCACTCGAGTGGTTGTTTTTGGCCCTGAATTGGGATCTCGACCCAAATCCCGAAACCCTTCACTCTGGAGCTTCAGAGATCCCTTCCGGGACTGGAATCCCGGCTGATGGCTTCATGTAGGCCTCGGGGCTTAGGGGCACGTTGCCGCTTGAAGAAGAGCAGGGGGCCTAAAACCCACAAAAGCACTGAGCTTCCTAAACCCATCTAAGCCCCATCCTGAACCCCTAAAGGGTCCTAAGCCCCAATGGCAGACCAAGGTGCCTTGGTCCGGGACCAGCTGCACAGGTTGGCAAGGAAACGCGGACTTTCCTTGATTCCTTCATTTTGGGGGATTCAGGGGTTTGGGGGTTCAGGGGGTTTGAGGTCTAGGATTTCGGGTCGGCGTCCTTCATGCTTGGGCTGGACATCAAGCACCAACTCTTCGTTGTCACGAAAGGTCGGGCCCAATTCTAAGCAGAAGCTGTACGTGACACCTCCGTCTTCCTCGAACCCTGAGTGGCGTCCCAAACCCTACATTCCAAACCTCTGAACCCTTCCCCCAGGCCCTGGTCCTTGTGCTAGCTGCCCGCAAAGCCAGGAGCAGGTGGAGCAGCGGCAGCTGCCGCCTTGGGGCTGATTCGCGGCCTTGGAGCTTCGAGAACTTCGGGCCCTTTTTGCGGGGTCCCTATTGTAGCTAGCGGTACTGACCCTACATTTAAAGCACCTTCAAAGTGCCTAGCATTTAGCACAACCTGCATGTGGCATTTGCGGTGCTGGGTCTGAGTTGCAGGAAGTCCGATGGTGCTGGAAGGCTGGAAGGTAAATCCACACTCCTGCCCTGCCATTCCAATGCCTTCCATGATTTGTGAGCCTAGCATTCTCAAGGCCAAAATCCATTGATGAGGACTGTAGATGATCGGGGATTGGATGCTAAATTCGCCTCGTTCTTCACGTAAATCATCTCCATGCCCGGCTCCGCCTTGTCAAGCAAGCAGCATATGGTTCGGGCAGTTGGGGAGGGCTTCGGGTTTCAAAGTTTAGAGGTTCAAGGTCTTTTGCACCGGGTTTGGGGTCTAGGGCGAGGGTCCTTCATAGGCTTCCTGTCCCACTGGTGCCTTGCAATCTTGGTAATAGCCCACGGCCAGCGCCACAAAGCACCTCTGCGAACGATTTTCACAACTGCAACGGCTGCGCCCGGCCCTGCAAAATGAATATGTAGTCTCTGCAGAGAATTTTAGGGGTCGTGTTTCTGAGCCACTCGGCACCGAATAGTCATGAGAGGCCGTCGAACCAGAACAAGTAAGCCCAAGACTCTCAGTTAAAGGAGGGTCTGGGTCTTGGTCTGCAACTCCTGTGTGGAGGATACAAGAAAAGAAGGAGGAAGCCTATTCACAAGTAAAGTCAAGAGGTTAAATAAGTAAATACATGTAAATATAATATATACATATACACATATATATATATGTTATATATGTATATACATGTGTATAAGTACAAAAAGTTTTTTTTAGGTATTTGTCTGTTGATTCATCTATTGATCTGCTTATTTGATATTCGTTCTTGTTCTATATACTGGCTTATTCGAAAAGTTCACGCAATTATTAATGTATTCGGGGTTCCGGAAAGGGGGACCTGCTGTAGTTCCCCAATTCTAATTTCGACTTAAACATAAACCCTGAACCCTGATGTACCGGCTCTGACAGACGCGTCCAGCGCCTGGCTTTGGTGCCTCGTCCATTTCTGGGTAGCCTCTAGCCCTGAAGCGCCGCACAGAGCTTAGTAGGATTCAGGGTTCAGGGTTTAGGTTTATGCACTTTGGCATGGAACTGCACCGTTCGCACGCGCGTGCTCGTGTGCGCACGCTGGATGCCTTGAAACTTCTGTTGCCCACACGTGGCAAGGCAGCATGGCAACGATTGTCGAGGTCTCACTTCTACTTGCTTGTTTTAAGTGTATCGCGTTATAGGAGACTCAACCCTGAACCCCAAGCCGTTCAATCCTAACCCTAACCCTAACCCTAGCCCCTAAACAATGTAGTGGCCCGGGCGCAAGATGTAAAAGCACAGCAGCACAACGGTGCTCGGATGCTTCCAGAAATCGGGCCTGCGAGCTTCACTCAAGTATATGGGTGACTTGAATACTCTTTGGCTCTACTCTGAAATAGGGTTTGGGTTTAGGGTTCATGGGATTTGGGGTTTAGTTTTTAGGGTTTAGGGGCTGTGACTTCTCAGATTGCGTTTGCTCCAAGGCGCCAGCCCCCCACCATGATAGAGATAAGGCTCTAGAACACCCAACCATGCTATGAGGGCTCATTCTTACGGGTATAGCGCAAGCACAATTGTAAATCCTGGGAGCTGCTACAGGGTGGAGGGCGTATCTAAGCTCTGCAGGAATCTGAAAGAAAGGAATCGGAAAGAGAAGTTCTGAGGGGCTTTGTAAAACTCTACGAAACATGCGACATGCACAGGTGGCACAGGTGACGCAGGAGGTGAGCATACCTTTCGTCGGAGACACGCTCAAACACCATCACCTGCTGGTAACTCTGCAAACTGGCATGACGCAGGTGTCGGACGACATGAAGTGCTGCATCCAACCTGAAAATCAAAACACCCAACCTGTCTTTGCGAAAATTCTACCGGGTCCTCGCCAATTCCTCAAGTCCCTTCGTGTTCAAGAGCTGGCCGACGGAGCTGCAGAGAAGGGACTGACGAAACTCCTGGCCAGAAGACCGAGACGAATGGCCCTCGCAGTCCCTCGATTTCATCACTCTGTTCGTCCTACTCGACAACGTATGGGGTTTAAAGTTTAGGATTTCGGGTTTAGGGAAGGCACAACAGCAAAGCATCGACCTCCCATTGGTTTAAGGGCTGGAATGGAAGGCTTTGCAGCAGCCACCCATCACAAAAACCACGCACAGGTCCCACTGTATGTTAATTACTCGTGCACCTTTCAGGCTTCCAACTTGTCCCAGGTTCAGATCCTTAGGGTTTTGGGCTTTGGGCTGGGAATCCTGCAGCACAAAGGCGAAGATGGAGAGGTGATCAGTTTCACAGATGCCGATGCCGGACTCCACATCAGTGGACAGGGTGCGGACGCCTCTTGTTGACCAGGATGAGGCGTCCTGAAACATTCCGCACTGCGGGCTCTGCAGATCAACTGTCTCGGCTCTGTCCGTGAATCTCGGGATGAATATGATATCCGTGTAGCGACAACCCTGCGCCATCCCCCTTGCCAAGTCCGATTACGATCCCCATGATGCCGAATGAGTTATACAAAGGGTCGCAAGAGAATACCATGCATGTGCTCAATCCTCGATAAAGTGAGTGAGCGAATCAAGCGAATCTACAGATGAAATGCGTGAAATTCACGCATGAACGAATGAACGGAGCAAAATCCTCTACATGAAGATGCGCCATGGGGCTTCTTGCCGCTAACTTTAGTAGAAGGTTTCACGGTCGATTGATTATCTTATGTATGCGCAGCTATTATTTTAAACAATATGAAAGGCACCATAAGTAAAACAGAATAAAAGCCCACAATGAGTAGTAATGCAAGCACGAATTCATTTGATTCGCGGGCTTTTCGCATATGTTTGCTAACGGCCAAGAAGACCCCTAATTTGCACATGTTTAAAGGGTCTTTCGCGACGTCGATTAGAATTTCTACTGCTGTAAAGACTCAGTGAATGAACAACGTGAATGCACCGACAAAAAGCCGTAACATAAAGATCTGTTTGTTGGGCTGTTTGTATTCACTTCGTTCGCATCGTTTTAATAGCATCTTCGCTGCCCAAAACACTTATAATTTTAGGCTGCTACGAAGATACACAAAATGCCAACTGGAAAGGCTCGCCGAGCTTTTTTGCTTCGCCAATGCAAGAACAGTCTTTAAGGACTAACACCCACCCACCTCGTCCCAGAAGGCGCAACTCACAGTGGAGCCTTGCACCTGCTACATTTCCCAGCAAAGTGAGAACAATTGTATTCTGGTTTGCTTAATTAAGAAGGGATGCTAAACTTGAACCAGAACCAGGGATACTACTGGGCGTCCTAAAGCTGCAGAAATACCTGGCATGAACAATACTACCCATACTACCCTGGAAAGCCCTGAATCCCGAACACCCCGAAAACCCTGTTGAAGTCCTGAACATCCAGGAACATCCATGACAAATGTTGAGATCTGAAATCCCTAAATCCTCATTGCCATGGCACCGCAGCAGGCACTTGTAGCTGCAGCTGGATGGGGGTGGAAAGTTCTGCAGGCGGCAGGCTTCCAGAACCCAGATCGCTCCGCCCTAAACACCAAGCCCTAGGCCCTAACCGCAAAGACCAAAAGCTCACAGTTTGTATCAAATAAGCAATGGCTTTCGCAGTTTTCCAAATGTTACATCTTCAAGGGGGTTTGGGCCGTTAAAATTTCCACAAATAAAGATGTTGCAAACCAGCATTTCTGATGGTTCCGGAAGTTTCTAGAACTCAAAGTTTGAGAAGATCCTTAAACGTTGAATGCCCAGTGTACCCACAGAGATGACACTTTTCATTTCAACGTTTAAAATGTTAAAGGGCCTCTTTGAAGGGGCCTCAAAATCTAAACCCTCAACCCTAAACTCGATATGTGTAGACTACGAGGGGACATGGAACTTGTCGGGCACGCTTGGCAGCTATGGGGCAAGACGCGAACACACCACCTGCCAGGTCAGATGACTCATATGACTCATATGACTGAGGCATTAGGGCTTGTAGGGTTTAGGCTACTGGTAGAAACGATAACAGGGTTTTGAGGCCTCAGCTCAGCAAGCCTGGCAGAACGGTACGGCAAAGCATTTAGATTCAAGAAGGAGCTATATTGACTGCCGTGGGACACTGCTCAGTGCTCTAACTGTGCGGCAAGTACAGCAAAACAAAACGAAGGACCGGCACCACCTCGATCCCCAAACAATGAACCAAGCTCACAAAGACCAAAGATGGAAAATAAACCCAGAAACATCCACGAGATGAAGATGCTCGGTGAGCACATGGGTCCACTCGAGTCTATGTGGTTCGCAGCTTGGGCATCGAAGGTGCGTGCGCTTTGTTCCTAAATATCGGATCACCATTGAATGCAGTGCTAAAGCTTTCGCCGTACTACGTTCAGACTTTGAACCCTGGAACTTGCCGAAAGATATCCGACCTCTACAGCACAAGACTATGATGATTACATTCTACAAGCCCTAAACCCTGAACCCCAAGAAAGCCTGTCTCTGAAGCCCCAAGTCTGGGCACGGAAGCTCGACCGCTCTAAGGGTTCAGGGTTTAGGGGTCAGGGCTTCTCCCCCAAAAGAAACTGAAAACCCTAGCCCCCCCCCCCCCGCCCCCAATAAGCCTCCAAGCTCGATGATCTTCCCATCTTCTCCACGCAGTTCAACAACCAATGGCTGCGACGCCAGGGAAACACCTCTGAGGGGAGCTCAAGGAGCCCAATATCCGAGGGCAGTGGTACGTTTTGGGATCGCAGCGTTCTAGGCACGCGCCGTGCATTCAGGAAGTCAGAAGAGTCAGTGCAAGTACCTGCAGCATTTCGGGACGCAAGGCGACAGAAAGCTAGACAAAACATATGCGAACTACATAAATCACCAAGGAGACGCTGCACGTTCTAAGAGCCAGTGCTATCGCGTAGCGGCGGTGCGCAAAAAAAACATTTGATCTGGGAGGGAAGCCCCTGGCTGCGGCCTCTGACACACAAGACTTTGATACGATTTTGGGCTCTGACTATACTTCTTCACATATACGCAACAACTTGTTATTGGGCTCCAGCTCCACATCTTCATAAACACAAATATGTTAGTGGGCTAATCCCCAGCTAGATGCCACACGCCCCAAGGGGAAATCCTGTGAAACCCCGTGTGGCTCTGTAGGACCCTGCCAAAGCCCACCCTACCTCCTGTGGTGGATCTGCTCTAGAAGGCCCGCCAGGTGGTTCTGCGGGCCCATGCCCGCAGGTGCCCACAGGCCTCTACCAGCCCTGAGGCCCGTGCTCAGGCCCGTGCTCGGGAAACGGTACTGCCGGTACTGAGTACTGCACGGAATCACTGGAATCATGGTAGCGGCGCAGAGCTTCGGCTCAGAGAGGCAAAGAGCGAGAATGGACTTCGGACACAGGTTGGAGGAGAGATCAAACTGTTTCCACCACTTACGATGGAGAACTGGAGAAGTGGGAAGATCATGTCGACTGAAAACGGTATGCAGGACTGCACTAGCTCCTTGCACAGAGATTCATGGACGAAGCGGAAGGAACAAATACTACTGTCACTGATACGGTTGCTGAAGCGTTTTATCAGCACTGTCATTTGTTCGAGGCAATACATGCTAGCAGACAACCGATCTGCTAGATCGATTGTGCGAAAAGAAGACACCCAGAAAGGTTTTCATACTTGGAAAATGCTGCACCCGCAGTCTGCACTGAGAGTGCGAGGGCTAAACTAAGGGCCCCTACGCGCTGTCTGGGAAACTGCAGCGGCGACCAGGGATTCCTCAACACTTTCCGGGAACCTGAAGCTTAGGGGAAGAGGGACTGGGGTTTCGAGTTTAGGGCGCCATGGTAACAGCCCAACTTGTATCAACATACTTGTACCGAGACCCTAAACCCCAAAGGCCCCAAAGCCTACGAGAAGAGGCGCGGCGCAATGTTTTTTCGTGGATACAAAAGCGATGTGTGGTTAGGTCAACAATCCGGGCCCCGCCTTTCAAGGGTTGAGGGTGCAGGCTATTCCATTTGTGCAGAGAAGGGTCCGGCCTTCTTCAGCTGGATCGGGCGGTATCGGTACAAACTTGCTTGCAATCTCCTCCCCAGGAGGTCAGCTTCTTTAGGGTGTAGAAAGGTTCAGATTGGAAATCAGGTGTGAGTTTACCTCGCCGTGGCAAAGACCTACAATGACAAACAGCGGTGGGGGTGTCCAGCTTGCCACGATGTGGGTCACAAAACCTCCAGAGTTTTGGGGGCCCTTCACCATCCTCGGCCATCTTCATCACGCTCAGCACCACAGAGCCGCCTGTCACCCCAAAGGCCCAAACTCTAGATATCCAACAATGCTCCCGCTGTCCCTCCTCCTGCTCCTCTTCCCCCCCCGTCCTCCTCATGAAATATCGCTACCCCCCTAAAACCAGATTGCGACAACAGTGCAAGCACCCTGTCACTTACACAGCGGCAATGCGCATGTCTGTTCTCAAAGCCTTCGACCCCCGATACTTTGGCAGCAGCTGCTAAGACATCAGCTGTGACCTGGCTTAGGATGTTGAGCTAGGACCTGGGGACTTCCAAGGCGAATGGTTTTGGATTAATGCTGAGTTTGATGTACCGACGGGCCATAACAGTCCTGGCCCGCACCACTTGAAGCTCAGGGGCAAGGTGTAGGAGAACTGAAAGATGCTGTAGGTTATGAGGGGTGAGGGGGCCTGGTGAGGACATGTTGGATACTCTTGAATAGTGAGTAGGAGTAGGACTACCAACATTGCGCCTAAACTGCAAGGGTAGATCATCGAGACTATTGTACCCATACAGTCGTGGTAGATGCATAGGATAGAGTGCACTACAAGCAACTCACCAACTCAAGCTCAACACACCTTGCATCCCAGACACCTTCACCTCGATTTGTGCGTGTTGTTCTTGAGCCAACAAGTGGCCATGCAATCTTCTGTATCGTTCCAAGCATCACTTGGTACACTTCTCGGATTTTGTGCTTGCAGAACAAACAGATGCAATATATAGATATATGTATGTATATGCTAACCCCCCCCCCCCCCCGCCCCGCCATACGCTAACCTCCCCTCAAACACCACACCAAGTACCACATCAAGGCACGAGAGGAATAAAGAACACACACACACACACACACACCCTAGACCTGCGGGAGAGTAGTCCTGAGAAGGCTCGGTTGTGTTTAAACTTTTTGTATTTCAGATTTATTTTGATACTTTTTGTGTTTTTTTTGTTTTGGGTTATGGTTTGTGGGCTAAGCTGGAGGAGGAGGGAGATGAGTCCTCCAAGTTTGTGCTAGTCTTAGGTTCTTGGTCCGAAAATTAGGAATAAGGCGGGAGTATATAAGGCGGGAGGTATGGACACAACCAAAGAGACATTCTAAAAACAAAGCCACAAAACAAAGTTGAAATGTCCAAGACTGGTCATCAGAAGTTTGTAAGTTTCAAGCGAGAAATAGGGGTAAACAACAAAACTGGAAAGAAACTAAAAACCAATACAACTAAAGCTTCCGTGTGGGCTACTCTCGAGACCCAGAGCTCTCGCGTCTCGAACGTTTACTGTTGAACTGTTTAGTTTGTCTAGCGGCTGTTCGTTTTTTGGTTTACTTAGTTGTTTGAGTTGTTGTTTCTAATTTGTGGTTTTCAAACTTGTGGTTAGTACAATATGATTGGAGGGGGGTCTTGGGGGGCTTACCATATACGTTTATCGTAAGTTGCAGTCCAGGTGGTAGTCGCCATGCCAACAAGTGAAGCAGGTGGCCAAACCTACCCCACAGAACCACCGAAGCCCGGGTACCTCGGGAGGGTGAATACACGAGTGCCTAAACAAGCTCAAACGTCACGGCGTGCCCCTCGTGTTTACGTTTTCTCGCTAAACATGCTGCTGGGCTTCGGTTCAGAGTCAAGACCCTGAAACAAGTGCCCACATGCATGTGATTCCAAAATGCCCTAATCAATGTGCTGACCATACAGTCTGCGGCCTCAGGTGTATACCTCTTTCAACCTCTGTCAGGCTGAGCTTGTGGCATCATATGGCATTGTGCAATGCGCAGGACCATTCGACAATTGAGGACGGAAGGAACGCGTGGAAATCCGAGATCCGTCTTCGTCAACGTTGGAGTGGCAAAAAAATGTCTCCATTCCTACAGAGCCTCAAATCAACCGCTGGGTACATCCAAGCCCACACTTTCTACAAAGCCTGGGGAAGCTGGTGCAACCAAGTCGAAACGAAACTCTGAGAACCCTCCAACCCCGTCCGAAAACCGTCCAATGCCTAAACCGTAAACCCGAATTGCCTTCACTTTGGTGGAGCAGTTTGCACCAGCTGCGCAGACGGAGGCGATGCCCCCGGATGTGTTGACAGCTTCCGGCGACAAGGCAGCTACCTCACGTTGGAGGTATAATACATACCTTTGACTCTGCGTACCAGGCTTGCAGGGAAGAGCGATCTACATTGCCAAAGCAGACTTGAGCCCTAAACTTTTATCATCTGACCAGCATAAACAAGTTGGCGATTGCTAACTTGACTATTGTTCATTTCAATGAGAAGATGCAGCTTCTGCAACTTGGCTAATGATAGAACGTAGATGAAAACTGCTCAAACAGAACAAGCATAACACGAGCAGCCGCTAGTAGGCTTGACCCTTCATCCTAGTCTGCACATTACCAACACAAAAGAAGGGTTTTACTAGCAATCATTAACCATGCTGGCTTTGGAATAGAACTCAGCACTTAGAAGTTTGATTCTCTTCAGTTTCTAGTAAGATAAACTGTTTAAACTACAGAATACTAGAGGTCAGATGAGATAACAGATAAGCAGTTAGCTTTCTGAGTTTGACAAGAAAACATAGGACAAGAAAACATAGGCGAAGACTACCACAGGTATAGTGTGACAATGAGTCAATACTACCACATGCACAAAGACTCGAAACATATCTAGCCTTGAACCATTGATTCGCTCTTTGAAGCGGTGTCTCGAAAACTCCTGATTTACACCCTATGTCTCCAGAACTCAAGCACTGTTGGTCCTTGTTTGATCTGGAGTTTCGGTCCGGAGTCATGGGGTGAGTTGCGGCAGACATAGCGTGTATGTAATTTTGGAGTTCCGCAGTTTCATGCTTCAACGGCGTGGAATGGGCAGGGGCCGGGGGGGGGGGGGGGTTGGGGGGGGAGGGGGGAGGGTTGGGCAGGCATGCAACGTGCGTACATATAACTGCGTTGATAATAATCTCGAATGCAAAACCAAACGGGCGGACATAGCTCCCAAAGAATCCTGACTCCAACAGCTCAAGAGACCGTCAAATCGCCAATCTCGGTGGAGATCACCAGTTCGGCCTTGGCTAAGCGTAGGACCAGGGCTTTGGAGAATGGAGCGGCTTCAAGGAGGTCGAGCTTGGTTTGGGGTTTTGGAACTAAGGGTTCAGGACCCCCATCCTCAGAAAGGTTATTGGGTTTAGGATCTAAGGGTGCAGCTAGAGATGAGTGCATGCAATGGTCGCAAAGTCGAGAAGTGGTTCGTAGCAGAGAGCAGAGATTACTTTCAGAACCTGCCGGCGCAAACACATGCTGAACATAAAGCTCAATTTCTGCTCAACGGGTCAACGGGCAATCTCAGTTAAAGCCAAAAGGACCATTGGCCTGGCAGGGATCCTTGGCAAGAGCTCCATCTCCACAAAAGATCTGACATGCTGATGGAATTGCAGAACCCCCAAATCTGAAACCAGCAAGCCAAGCAGCTTGGGTAGCATTTGGCAAGAGCAGCTCGTCCAACAAACGCTGAACTTCTTCCTCAATTGGCCGACTCAGGCTTGTTGTGAAATCAAGAGAGTAGATGATAAAATGTGTGTGGGGTAATTACCTCCGTTGAAGGGTTCGAGGCGCTTCCCCCAATTGATGACTATTTCTACGCCAAAAAAAACCTCGGCAGTGTCGGCTTCCTTTGCTAGGGGAACACAAGGACCCGCCCACCTCCTTCACAACAAAAAAACGAAAACCCCTAAGCCCGAAACCCTAAACTCCAACCTCTAACCTCTTTAAACCCAACCCAAATCCAAAATCATTCCATAACATCTCATTCATCGGTAATGAAAGCAAAGCTCATTGGTCCCCTCTGCGATCGCCTTGGCTGCAGCAGCCGCCTCCTGGTTTAGAGTTTGAAGTTTAGGGGTTCGGGGCTGAATTCTAGGGGTTTAAGATGGTTTCAGTTCAGGGAGGTTGGGGTTTTAGGGGTGTAAAGCTGTAGCGCTTTGAGGGTTCAAGGGTTCTAGCGGGCATCGTTGAAGGCCCAAGCATTGGCAGAGATGTACAGCGCCCCAGGCCTCATTGGTCTTACATTCACACCATTCACCACTTGGGCCTAGCTGCTTATCCGCCGACCCCTCTGTGGAAGTGGGGGCAGCGTCAGTGAAGACCCAGGAGTGCTCCAATCCCTTCCCACTACTCCCCATCCCCCCCGCCGCCGGCAAAAAACCTGATAGGATCCACGAACCCGAACGCAGAAAGCAAACACCTATAACGTAATATATAACGCAATATAAACGACGAAACGTCAGTGGCGGGTGGGCGGACCACCACCACGGACCATTTACGGAGCACCACCACGGACCACCGCCACGGGACCACCACCACGGACGACCACCACGGACCAGGTGTGGTTCCGCTGTGGTTGTCCCGTGGACCACCACACGGACCCACCACGGACGCCACGGGACCACACGGACCACCACCACGGACACCAGGTAGCGGAGGTTCACGTGCAAGTCCGCGGCGTCTGCGGAGTCATCACTCCGACGCCAGGTAGAAATCCTAGCAGGCACTGGTCGTCACCAGCGCTCCGCTAACCATGAATAGCGGATCACGGCGCAGCAATGGGCTTGGCTCGCACAATTTCTCCAGACTCAAGGCGCCTGCGGAAAGTTAATCGTCTGATGCAAAATGCATGTCCTCGCACACTCCTTCGGGAATGCTATGCTCAGAGATGTAGGTTTTTTTGCTGAATCTTGGGGCCGATAGTTCCACAAAATGATAATAATAATCAAAATATTAATAGGAATAAGAATCATAATAATAACAATAACAACACGAAAAAATCGAAAAAGAACACGAAAATGCGCGCCGAGACACGCAAAAAGTAAAACAAACAAGCAAAACAAAAAAAAAAAAGAAAACACGTTCAAAGGCAAACACGAAAAAGTGCACAAAACAAACAACAAAAAAACAAGAAAACAAGCAAACAACAAAAGCAAACTGCATGAGCTTTCGCGTGTTTCACGCTTTTCTCGGGTCACGCTAGTCGCATGTTCCGCGTTTTTGTTCATGATTGTTGCATTGTTCGCGCTTTTCGCGTTTTTCGCGAAAGGTTGCCTTAGCCCGCCGCCGCCTGACCCCACCCAAACTTTCGCTACTTAAGAACCCGTCTTGCATTGTGTCTGGCAAGGGCTGAACCACCTCCCCCCCTTGCCGTCCTGCTTCTGCTGCTCCCTCCTTTCATCTAGTGTGCCGCCAGTGGTCGAACCTGAGTTTCGGCTGACCATTGGCGAATATTGAAAGCGCAGAAGGGGCCGCCGTCTCAGAACGGTGGGGGATGGGGTGGGGGAAGAGGAGGGAAGAGGGGGGAAGAAGGGGGAGGAGGGGGGAAGAGGGGGGAAGAGGAGGGAAGTGGGGGGTAGAAAGGGGAGTGGGATAACACCACAACAATGCTCGAAATGGAGCTTGCTGTGGAGCTCGTCGATGTTAGTGTTACTGTGGAAGTGGATGTTGAGGTCGACGATGTCGTCGTTGTCGAAGTGGTGGAGGTTGTCGTGGACGTTGTTTTTGTTGAAGTGGACGTTGAGGTCGTCGATGTCGTCGTTGCTGTCGAGGAGGTGGAGGTCTTGGATGTTGTTGTTGAAGTGGATGTTGAGGTCGACGATGTTGTCGTTGTCGAAGTGGTGGAGGTTGTCGTGGACGTTGTTGTTGAAGTGGATGTTAATGTCGACGATGTTGTCGTTGTCGAAGTGGTGGAGCTTGTCGTGGACGTTATTGTTGAAGTGGATGTTGAGGTGGATGATGTCGTCGTTGTCGAAGTGGTGGAGGTTGTCGTAGACGTTGTTGTTGAAGTGGACGTTGACGTCGACGATGTCGTCGTTGCCGTCGACGAGGTGGAGGTTGTCGTGGTCGTTGTTGTTGAAGTGGATGTTGAGGTGGACGATGTCGTCGTTGTCGAAGTGGTGGAGGTTGTCGTAGACGTTGTTGTTGAAGTGGACGTTGACGTCGACGATGTCGTCGTTGCCGTCGACGAGGTGGAGGTTGTCGTGGTCGTTGTTGTTGAAGTGGATGTTGAGGTGGACGATGTCGTCGAGGTCGACGATGTCGTCGTTGCTGTCGAAGAGGTGGAGGTTGTCGTGGATGTTGTTGTTGAAGTGAGTGTTGAGGTGGACGATGTCGCCGTTGTCGTGGTTGTGGTGGCATCACAGCATTCACTGTTGGTGCTTGCACGGATAGTGCTTGCACTCGTCTTGAGCAAGTAGCCGCTGCTACAGGCAAAGATGCTGCATGACGCGTCGCAGCATTCACTGTTGGTGCTTGCACGGATAGCGCTTGCGCTCGTCTTGAGCAAGTAGCCGCTGCTACAGGCAAAGATGCTGCATGACGCGTCGCAGCATTCACTGTTGGTGCTTGCACGGATAGCGCTTGCGCTCGTCTTGAGCAAGTAGCCGCTGCTACAGGCAAAGATGCTGCATGACGCGTCGCAGCATTCACTGTTGGTGCTTGCACGGATAGCGCTTGCGCTCGTCTTGAGCAAGTAGCCGCTGCTACAGGCAAAGATGCTGCATGATGCGTCGCAACATTCACTGTTGGTGCTTGCACGGATAGCGCTTGCGCTCGTTTTGAGCAAGTAGCCGCTGCTACAGGCAAAGATGCTGCATGATGCGTCGCAGCATTCACTGTTGGTGCTTGCACGGATAGCGCTTGCGCTCGTCTTGAGCAAGTAGCCGCTGCTACAGGCAAAGATGCTGCATGATGCGTCGCAGCATTCACTATTGGTGCTTGCACGGATAGTGCTTGCGCTCGTCTTGAGCAAGTAGCCGCTGCTACAGGCAAAGATGCTGCATGATGCGTCGCAGCATTCACTGTTGGTGCTTGCACGGATAGCGCTTGCGCTCGTCTTGAGCAAGTAGCCGCTGCTACAGGCAAAGATGCTGCATGATGCGTCGCAGCATTCACTGTTGGTGCTTCCACGAATGGTGCTTGCGCTCGTCTTGAGCAAGTAGCCGCTGCTACAGGCAAAGATGCTGCATGACGCGTCGCAGCATTCACTGTTGGTGCTTGCACGGATAGTGCTTGCGCTCGTCTTGAGCAAGTAGCCGCTGCTACATGGAGAGACGATGCTGCATGACTTGAAGCACGTCATCCACGGACTTCCCCAGTTGTTGGCCACTGAATCCGTGCCAATTTGAACACGGTCATATGCTGCGTGGCTCCATGGACAAGGGGTGGAAGAACATAACAAAGTTGAATAGCCAGTGCAAGCTGTCTCAGTGAGGCAGAAATTTCTCCCCGTCTCCTCGCCAAGAACGCACCAGTTAGACTCAAATGTCCCAGTGCATTCGCCCCAATTGTATGGGTAAGACTCCCCCACAGCATTTCCCACATTGGCACCGCCTGTTGACTCAATCCAGCCAGAAGGGCAAGAATATGTTGAAAAAGACTTTGCACCAATAACGAGGATCACCACAACAGCGATCCGAGGAGGGACCATGCCGTCCAGATTCAGTGCAGGCTCATTACTAAGCTAAGCCCACGAGTTCGTGCGTTTTCTTTGCCCACAAGATAGAAAGAATTCGTTAAAACAAACGCCAACTGGAAAGGAAGAAACGTTTCGTATGCGTCCTAGACAACCAGTTGTCATTTCCAGAAAGAAGGGCAGAAGTTATCTGCCTTGAGCCGGCAGCCAAGTGTGAGTCTGACACAGATGCTGACGTGGCGCGGCCCACGCATCTATACTGATTGTGTGCCAGGGTCGCTGGCATTTTGCTGAACCATGATGCTTAGCCTCCTGGCCGCCCTTGAGTCAGGATGGCCTTATTTTCTCCATTTTTTGTTGAGGGGGAGAGGGGAGGGGGGGGAGGGGAGGCGGCTCAAACCCTAACCCTAAACCCTAAAACGCCAAAACCATGCCTTGCGCCCCTTTCTTGTGCCCAGGTCGCTGAAGTTATCGGGGCAACGGGGCTCTGGCCACAAAGCTATGACTCCCTGGTCTTCTGCCTGCCAAGGCTTTGTTTAGGGTTTACTTAGGGTTTATGGCTTAGGGATGTGATTTTGGCGTTGACAAGCTGAGGGTCTTCGGAGGTTTGGGGCTTAGAAGAGTTAAGGATCTTTCCTCTTTCTTGAATGTAGGACTAGACTGACTGGATTTTAAGTGTATCTGAGGAGACAGGCTGCGTTGCTATTTCAACCAGCCTGTCCTCCTTTCTCGCTGGTTTTGACAGGTTGTTTTCCTAAACTAAGCCCAACTCCGTCCAAAGCATGCTCTCAATGTCCGCCCCGCGCAGCGAGGGGAAGGGTTGTGTTTCTGCTAAGCTCCTTTCTCGCTGTCTGTGAAACAAGCCCAAATCTGCCCAAATCCCCTTGAGAGGACAAGTTGTCTTGTTTGTTTTGCAACCTGCCTGTCCTCATGTCTCGCTGTCTGTGAAGACATAACCCATTAGCCCAAATCTGCTCAGAGCATTCCCTGCATTTTGCCAACCCCCCCCCCCCCCCCCCCCTCCGTACCCCAGCACTCCCTTCGCGTCACTTCCTCGCCCAAAGCACTTGACAGTGCCGTCATCCAGTAGGACGCACGTGGCAGCCGTGGCATACTCGGCCAGCGCCATCTGGGTCACAGTGCGTCCTGCCCCCACATCTATGGAATCAAAACCCAACCGCGCTTGGCCACTGTTGCCTAGCATCCCGTCGTCTGGACGACCCAAACACTTTGACGAGCCATCCGTCAGGATAGCGCATGAATGCCAGAACGACACGAAGACGTCAGTGGCCGCACTTCCCAAGTTCACCTCTGGCAGATGGTCGCCGATGTACTCCGGCGCGTGCCCCATCTTGTGCGGTGACAGCCCGTTGCCGATGCGCTCGTAGTGTCCCCTTCCCACACATTTCACGACGCCGTTGTCCAGGATGGCCTACACTGCCTTGGCCCCAACACTTGAGAGCATTGTCGTCAAGCACAGCACAAGCATGGTATTTGCGTCGCCCATTTCACCGCTGCTGTCCCCCACTGCATTGGTGTGGCCGACCCCCAACTGGCCATAGTAGTTGTAGCCCCAGCACTTTACCGAACCGCCGTCCAGCAGGGCGCACATGTAGGACCCACCGCAGGCAATCGCAACTGCCGTGCGGCTGGTTCCGAGGTCAACTGCCACCAAGGCGCCCATCTCACCGCTGTTGTCCCCCCACACGGTTGCCGTGACCAACCCCCAACTGGTAGACTGAATTTTCACGGTCCCCGCCCGGTCCATGGCACAGTTTGCGTCCGCGCAGGGCCTGGCCAGCCACCAGGATGCACACACGGCCACGGCGTGGCAAGGCTCGGTGGTTCGTTGCCTAAGCGACGCAAGCTGTGCAGATCAGGAATGATGCAACGCGCTGCAAGTCCTAGTTGATTCGCGAAGGGCTGTCTTGGGATTGTGGATGTGCTGAGCCAACAACTGTGCTTGGGAGGCATGATCACTTCAATGTGGCTTCAATGCCAGCCCGCGACGCTGCATTCAGAGACAACTTTTCCTCGACTCAGCATTTTGTGCGTGACACCTGCATAAACCCTGAAATCAACTCTGTATGAGCGTCCGATAAAGCTCGCAAAAAACTCACAGCCGCAGCGGAGGTTGCGGTAGCCTGAGCAACAGAAAATGCGACTCAGCTTTCTTGCCCAGCCTTGACCCTCGCACACCCCAAGCCCTGAACACTCTGGACCCTGCACCACTTCTAAATCCAGCTCCGAACCTCGAGCTTCCGAACCCAAAAGAGCCTGTCTGACCGCAATGTTGCCACAGCAAATTTCAGTCGCCTCGAATTGACGGGGCCCAAAGGATAGAAAACCTTGAGACCACACTGTCCTATTCAGGCCAGCGCCACTTGATGTCATCATCTTGCACCTCCGAGACCTCGCTGGGCCGGTATGAGGAGTCTCGATAGCTCGACTGAAACTCATGCTCGATAAAGCTCTGCGCGTGAGAGTTGTTAGTCAGTGCTGTATGCCGTGGGCCGTGCTGTTGCTGCTGCCCTGGCACTGTGTACCGCGAAAACTGCCGCGACTAAGCAGTCCTTACATTGATGGGTGCTATGACTGCAGTGACTGCAGACATGTGATCAGAGATCGGGAAAAGCAGATACCAGCAACCAGCATTCACAACTCAGGGTCCCTAGGGGGGGGGGTTTCATGGGGGGGTAGATACCTAGGGAAGCTTAGGGTGCCTTATGGAGTAGTGGGGAGAATTAGGGAACCTTGGGTTACATAACCCCCCACCCCCCCCACCTGCCGCTACTGTTGCTGCTACCTCTGCCGCGGAGTTGGCTAGAGTTGGGAAATGAAGCAGAGGTCCCCTCAAAAAAGTCTTCGTCCTCTCGTCTTAACTGTCGGTTGATCTTGATGTTCCACCTCTAATTAATGTTACTGTGCGAATGGTATTGGGGATGTGCTAGGAAGAGCCTCATGTTTCGTTTTGGAGCGCCTTGGAGGGCCCAACATTCTCACATTCAGGATCTGTTTGAGGTGTGACCCCTATTTAGTCCAAGTAGGATGCAACATTGAGTGCAGCTGTACTGGAGGGGGCAGGAGCAGTCAGTCCAAATTGGCATCATGTGAACGTGCTTGCAACCGACTGCCACAACCATGCAACCGAAG
The DNA here is from genome assembly GCA_905221605.1 of Symbiodinium natans. Taxonomy (NCBI): domain Eukaryota; class Dinophyceae; order Suessiales; family Symbiodiniaceae; genus Symbiodinium; species Symbiodinium natans. Next base: position 59,386 of record CAJNDS010000244.1, on the reverse strand, counting down.
TATCAGGAGAATGATGATGCATTCTGAAGCAGACTAATTAGAGTCTTTCTGCAGGACATGGTCGATCATTGTGTTGACGCCAGCATCCTCCAGCACTGGTCTCCTGCTCACTGCCACAGCCAAGTCAGTTCCAACCAGTGTCAATGTTGTCCCTGCGGGCAACTCAGGCACCGACCGGCACGCTCCGCATTGCCAGGTCCACGATCACCTCGCCGAAGTCACTGACGTCTGCAAGCTCCTCCAGGCGCTCCTGAAGCGATGCGAAGGTCATGGGTTGAATCCTCAGCCCCTGGATGCTCTGTAATGTCACACAGTGCAGTACCGGCTTGAGCTTCGGCTTGAGCTTCGGGAATGCTTGAAGCAACGCACCCTTGACGAGGACAAGGCCAAGATCCGCGAGTGCCTGGCCGGGTGGGCGAAGGTTCCTGACCTCCTGTACACCCATTAGCAGCTCCTGCAGCCCAAGATTTTCCAGAGGCGCCTGAAGCAAGTCCCTTGCCCAAGGGAAGTTTGCCAGGCATTTCTTTTGTGCGAAATCCCAAATAGGCTCCAAACCATCAGTTGGTCCAGCTCGCCAAAGGCGACGCCTTGAGCAAAGAAGGCCCCGCAACTCTTGCACAAGAGCGTGACCTGCTCTTCGCTAAGGCTTCTCCCGATTGTTTGCTCCAAGATCTGCTTCTGGCCCACAACGATGAGGCGGATGCCCATATCTCCACCGGCGGTAGCAGGATGCAGCCACTTTTGAGGGTCTGAAAAGCTTTCCACCTCGTCCAGGACCTCGAGGAGATACTCCAAAGCAGCGGACGCTTGTGGATGAACCACGAGCTCTTGAAAACCTGCAGAGCCAGCTGATTGAGGCAAGTAGTGATTGACTGGATTGACTGGAGGCCTGACACTTCTGCAAGGGCCAGACACTCGTCCGCATGCAGCAGGCCAAGCTCAAGGCATCTCTTGGCAGAGACCATGTCCAGCTTGCGGCATTTGGCGAGAAGTTCCGGCGATGCTCACAAGTTGGAGCCGACCAAAAACACAGAAACCATCAATCGATCCCAAAGGTCTTGGAGAACATCCTCGGCAAGACCAATGATCAAGGCTCTCAGCAGTCTGCAAAGCAACTGCATGATCTGGCCATCAATGTTCGAAAGACTACCACTGGCATCGGCAGCATCCTTCAAAACCAGGATAAAGTGCTTCGAGTGTCGGCACTTTTTCAGTTCCCCCTCGACTCTTTCAGGCAAGGGAGTCTTCAGTGTGGTGCTCAGGAGCTCCAAGCCCTGGTCGACGAAGGTGCACCACAAGGAATCCAACAGGGAGGCTGGGACAAGGTCCTGGGCTTCCCACTTGGAGAGCTTCGACAATAAGAGCGCAGGATGTAAAGTGATGTCGATGAAAGCCTTCGAATCCCCGAGCTCTTCCAGCATGCAGCCTTGGCCAAAAGAGAGCACAAGCAGATTATATGAGATCCAACTCTGCATTTAGGTGCATATCAATGGGTGCTTTTCAAGTACGTTTCATCTTTGTTTCTCGACGCGTCTTGATTCTTGATACTCGTGTTGGGGTGTGTAGTCTTCCACTGGAGGCTGTACACTGAAGCCAGGAAGGACTTCCTGGCACAGCTGTGTGTCAATCAGCCTCTCGCCAACTTGCCTAGGAGTCTAGGAGTTGTCGGCAAGTCTTCTGCACAATTTTTTGCATGAACCTTGTGGTTGACGGTTGCCTCAACTTTCAATCTTAAGGTATCGAGCCTTGCAACAGACCTGTTTCTTGTCGACTTTTGGGGGGCAAGTGGGCATTTTGCAGAGGCTCCCGGGCCGGGCCTCCCTCGACCTTTGGACCTTTGGGCTTCTGGTCAGCGCCTTTGCTTGGCAGATTGATATGCAGCTTGACGATCCCTTGATGGATGCGAGAGCCCTCTTTAGCCCATGCTAGCCCTCTGTTAACCTCTGTTCTCACATTGACGATCCGCTTGCAGCAAGCCTCAGCCTGAGTGCAGCCACAGCGAAGCAAATTAGTGAATGCTGGGGTGATATCCTCGAGGGGTTCTTCATGTCGGCTCTGGCTGAGTGCCGAGATCCATGGCAAAAGCTGCTACAAAGCTCCCCAGGTTAACCTGGTGAATTTTAGCAGATGTGAACAGGTCTGGAGTCTAGCTGCTCTAGCTTAGCTGCAACGTCAAGGCGAAGCAAAGCGTGAAGCACATCGTGCTGGGCCGCTTCAAGTCCAAGGTTTGCAGGTCCCAGGCCAGGTCAGGACAGCCGCTAGAAGCAAAGGGCCGAGGATCTCGCATATCGTGGACAGAAATACGAGGCCCACGAGAAAGATCACCATTCCCAGCATGACTGCAAGGATCAGAAACTTGGAATCTGCATCCTTGCGTCTGCGTACACAAAGGATCAGCGGCAATGCCATCAGGCAGAGCAGACCTGGGGGGCTTCCCAAAATTAGGGAATCCTATGTTTGGAAATGCCCACCCAGGAAGGCTAGGCCCAAGGTGGCCAGCAGCACAACTACGACCACGGCTGCCATCGTGAGGAAGCAAGCACGCATCCTGCGGTACGCGGTGCATGGGGTTTAGGCGGTTTAGGGTTAAAAAGTGTAGAAAAATGCAGCCCCGTGTGGTCCGCATGCAATACTGCCTCCCTGTCGACATTGCCGCCTGCAGCGTCATTGCAAAAACTCTCCACGCCTGCTCTTCAGATTCATCTTCCGGTTCCTGCGGGTGTCTTGCTACAATCTCTTAACCACGTAACACTCTTTGCTGACCAGCTGCATGACCTCAAGAATGCCTTCCGATCACCGACAACATAGTCTCACAATAACAGGCGTACCAGTTACTCTTGATATCTGTCAGATCAAGAGATCATGATAACATCACAAAGACCCCTCCCGAAATACCTGTGTTACGGCAACCGTTCTGGGACCGCCGCGACGGGGATAGAATGCTCTGCTTCTGCTTCTTCATCTTCTTGACTGCGGCGGTCCAGGCTCATGTTGAGGCTCTTCAGGCGCCCTGAACCGGACCGCTTGGCCGGGCCATAGCCGCAACGAGGCCCGCTGTGCTCCTTTGCATCAGCCGTTGTGGACTTTGCAGCTCCTAGGCTTCAATTGATGCCGGTGCCTTCCCCTTGCACATTACGGCTATTGCGCTATGTGCTTTCCAATGCTTTCCATAGCCCTATGTCGGACTGTAGCACGGTACTGGCAAGGCACTGCGTTGTTTAGAAAAGGATCTAGCAAGCTTGTGGCACAGAATTGGGCAGCTGTTTGTTGGACTCGCGCTCACACAGCTGCTAGTACCGAAAGTTAGTGGAAGCGGTATATCATGCAGAGTTTTATTGCTAGTATCCCCAAACGGACAGACCGCTATATACATCTTCAAAAAAAGCCGCATCACCAATAACCGCATCCAGCAGGAGTGGAATCAGACTTCGCCATGCTAGATGGTAATGCCAGGGCAAAAACTGAGACGTGGGCAGGAACCACACGGTGGAGCCCCACCATCGTGATGCTCTCAGTTCACAGGCACGTCTTGAAGCCCAGGGTGTGAAAAATGAAATGCTTACCGACACTGCTGCAGTTTGCTCAAGCTTTGCTACATTGCCAGCCTTCGGGAGGCTGCATGCAAGCTTGAACTCCGGTATGTAATTATAATGTGTCACATAGAAACAAAGCGAGCCAAATGCAAAGCGCGTGCGAATGTAATCGATGCAAAATTGTGTAAATACAGACCATGCTTTCTGGCTCTTGCTGGGATCACGCACAGAGCAGTTCACTTTACAACTTGAGCAAGCTGGACACGGTGAGGACACGGTGCATCCCAACGATCAACAAACCGATCTTGCCGGTCGATCTTTGGAGTGGTTGGGGATTCCCGATTGGGGCAGTACGGCAGTAGAGATCGTGATCGTCGTAGTAGGAGGTGGTAGTAGTGGTAAGATATCATTGATTAATATCCGACAATGCCCATAAATACACAAAGAACCATCCCGAATGGCAAGTTTAGCAAACACCCCAGACGAGAAACCCCACAAAACCATACGCAACCCAAAATTAAGGAGACAATTCTTGGGACCATTATGGCCTGCACGGACACGATCAATCACACCACCGGCTACTTGAATACATGTTGGCGAACAACATGAGATCCCTCCAAATCTTTCATTCTCGATGTTGAATGATGATTCCATGTGACGTGCTTGCTGACCTCATGCTCGTATATATATATATATTTGGTACCCCCCCCCCCCCCCCCCCCAGAACCCACCCTCAAAAACATAAAGCTTCAGAATTTGGTTGTTTGAGCCTGAGACAGTGTTAATTAACACTAGCCCAGTGTTAATTAACACTGTCTCAGTGTTAACTAACACGGCCGGAACCAAGAACCAAGATTCCCAGAAAAGTATTGGGACGAATCTTGGTTCCTTGGGGATGGAGGCGTGTTAATTAAAACGGCCCCCGTTTTAACTAAAACGCCTGGAACCAAGAACCAAGATTCCCAGAAAAGTCTTGGGATGAATCTTGGTTCCCAGGGAGTGGGGGCGTGTTAATTAAAACGGGCCCGTTTTAATTAAAACGCCTGGAACCAAGAAGCAAGAACCAAGATTCCCAGAAAAGTCTTGGGACGAATCTTGGTTCCCAGGACCTGGGTCCGTCAGGTTGAGGAGCCAGGCAATTCACACGGCCCTCTACCTCAGGAACCAAGATTCGACCCAAGACTTTTCTGGGAATCTTGGTTCTTGGTTCCAGACGTTTTAATTAAAACGGGGCTCGTTTTAATTAACACGCCCCATTCCCCAAGGAACCAAGATTCGTCCCAAGACTTTTCTGGGAATCTTGGTTCTTGGTTCTTGGTTCCAGGCGTTTTAATTAAAACGGGGCTCGTTTTAATTCACACGCCCCCATCCCCAAGGAACCAAGATTCGTCCCAAGACTTTTCTGGGAATCTTGGTTCTTGCTTCTTGGCTCCAGGCGTTTTAATTAAAACGGGGCTCGTTTTAATTAACACGCCCCCATCCCCAAGGAACCAAGATTCGTCCCAAGACTTTTCTGAGAATCTTGGTTCTTGGTTCTTGGTTCCAGGCGTTCTAATTAAAACGGGGCCCGTTTTGACTAACACGCTCCCATCCCCAAGGAACCAAGATTCGTCCCAATACTTTTCTGAGAATCTTCGTTCTTGGTTTTTGGTTCCAGGCGTTTTAATAAAAACGGGGCCCGTTTTAATTAACACGCCCCCATATCCAAGGAACCTAGATTCGTCCCAAGACTTTTCTGGAAATCTTGGTTCTTGGTTCTTGATTCCAGGCGTGCTGAATTAACATGGTGCCTTGACCATGGGCACCAAGAATCCCCGAGTTGGACTGCTCCCCAACAGCACCGTAAGGAAGAAACTCATCGCCATGAGTTTTTTGGGGTGGGGGGGCAAGCTTGAGTCATTTCATTTAGTCTGACTCAGGGCAGCTGTCTTGGTTTATTGTTCGCTATATAGCAAAGTAAGAAGTTCATATTTTCGTACTATAGCTATATAAGTCCTACATAAATATGAGCACAGAAAACTCTGATACGTATATTTGGAAATTACCCGTTTTAAGAAAAACCGGGTCCGCGAACCAAGAACCAAGAATAACCCTGGACCTCAAAATTTAAACCCGAAACCCTACCCCTGCCCCTAAACCCTAAACAATTTAGGCTTTAGGAACAAAGGTTTAGATAGGGCTGAAACATTAAGGAGACACCCCGCAGGCACCGAAGCCTGATTATTCCTGAACAACAATCATTGAAAAATAAAACAATATACGTTGAAAGTGTGGGAATAGGGTCTGGGCTTTAGAAAAAGTTCTTTAGGGAAAGGGTCTGGGCTTTAGCGAATTGCCTTCAGTGGCGAGGGCAACGTTTTATAGGAATAGGAAGACTGAGTATTCCTAAACAATTTCCGTTGAGAGTATGGGAATAGGGTCTGGGCTTTAGTAAAATGTGTTTAGGGATTAGGGTCTGGGCTTTAGTGAAATGCCTCTAGTGACGCGGGGAAACATAAGGTTTTGGACTAGGCTTCAGCCTACACCTTCAAGAGATAGGCTGCCTGACCACCAATATTCGTTGAAAGCATGGGAATAAGGGTCTGGGCTTTATAGCTGAGGGACAAGGGTCCGTGCTTTAGCGAAATGCCTTCAGTGGCGAGGGAAACGTAAGGTCATGGACGAGGTTTCAACCTAAATCTTCAATAAAATTTCGGTTTTCAGGAACAATTTTCGTTGAAAGTATAGGAATAGGGTTTGGGCTTTAGTAAAATGTCTTTAGGGAATAGGGTGTGGGCATTTGTGAAATGCCTTTAGTGACGAGGGAAAACAAAAGATTTTGGACTAGGTGCCAGCCTGAACCTCGAAGAAATAGGCTATGCTACTCCTAAGCAATTTTCGTTGAATATGTGGGAATGGGCTTTAGCGGATATTTAATAGGGAGGGAAAATTCTAAAGTTTTGGAACAGGCTGTCGGCCTAAACCGTCAACGAATAGGTTAAGTGAAATCTCTCTAGTTAAACCTTTAGGGTCCGTAACTAAATCTTAAACGAATAGACATAGGGAAACTCTTTGATCTTTAGTGGAACTCTTGAAGGTTTCAGCCAAGGGCTTGTTTGTCAACTACTGGAACAACTTTGCGTACAAATGGCTTAACTTGGTGTTCAAATAATTCAGGATGCAAACTTGGTGAATTTCTGCTGCGTGCGACCCGGAGGGGAGGGTCCAAAATCCACTTCCTCACACTGCCCTTACCCATTGGTTGAAAGGGGTGGCCCGTCAGATATGGAACTTATTATATCGCAGCCTTCGGGGAAATACCCTGCCCCCTTACCCTGTGCTTACGGTGGGTTCTGAGGGGGGGGGGTAGCATATATTTATATGTCAGTTGCATGCTGTACATGTGTGTGGGGAGTGCTTGGGCATATTCTATTTTTCTATTTTGCAAATTGCGACTCCTACAAGTCAGCGTTCATGACAATGACTTGTCGTCACTCGCTGAATTCTCCTGCCGAGAAGCGTCTGGAGCAAGCAGCCCCCTAACCCCCACACAAAATTTTGTAGCGGACCCCCCCCCCCCCACCCGCCCTGTGGGACCCTTCCCCATCGCTTGGAGGAGCCGCAAACCGATGACGTGGAGGGTCCCGCCTGTCACCTACAAACGCACAACCCCACCCCCCCCCAGCCCCCCCAATCCCGGCCCCTCAACCCCCCCAACCCCCCTCTTTCCTCCTTTCCTGTCTTGGCGCCGGTCCGGCTGCCGAGGCGGCGCGCGTAAGCGTTTACAATTATCACTGCATGATGCGCCTGGGCTTTTTAGGGCATGGAATGGCTCCAGCCAAGTCTGCAGAAAGCAGAACCTCCGAGATTCAGGCACACATGCCTGAAATAGTAGCGGACATGATGGAAAATGTCTGACAGCCATACTTGTAGCAGTGATGGCAGATGTAGCGGCAATGCGGCAGCAAATTGCTAGTTCAAAATAAGCTTCGGCCAGGATGCATTGGAACTGCAAAAGGAACTCCACCAGCTGGATTCTCGCCATGAGCCGTCTTCAACGGCTCTATAATTATGCTACGAATGTGGCAGGATAGTGTTCTCCTGCCTTGGCCCTTCTTTGAAGGGGACCGCCAGCTTGGTGGATCTTTCTACGCATCGCAAAAATCTTTCTGCCCGAATGCCAATGGTACAAAGAACTTCTGCTGAGTGTCTCTGCCGATTATGGCTCGTTTTGGCGGGCATGCAGGTTTCGACTTGTATCGTCTTAAACGGCATGAGGGTTGCACCAAGCAGCCCAGAGCACTGCATAGTACAAGCTTTAGCCGGGTTGCCGATTGCACCCCGAATCTCTTGGTAGATGGCATTCTTTGGGTGAGGAAGGTGGGCTGCGTCGTCCAAGCAATGGCTGGAATGGCACTTCAGTTGTGCCGCGCAGGCTGCATAAGCCGCGGTGGTAGAGCCTGGGCACTCGAAGGGGGTGGACACTCGGCCTAATACATTCTGTGCTCCTAGAATGCCAGAACATCCAATCCCCGCCCGCTACTTGTGATGTGCTCTTGAAGACAATGGAATAGCCAGGCACCGCTGGGACCAGTGCTGGGGCCACTGGGCGCTGTGACATTCAGAACACTGATTTCACTCTAGCTGTTGTCCGCATATTCGGGCACCTCTGATGCTTCATAATCAGCAAAGCAGACGCGGGCAGATGACACTGAAATCCGACCCAGCTGCTTCGTTCGTGACAGCGCAGGAAGCTCTGCACGCCTCTCCTGCGTTCAAGGCTCTAGGAGCGACGATCTAGAAGCCACGCTTCGATACGCTTCGAGCTTGATGCAGTGCAGCCTGGGAGGTCCCTTGCATCCCTGAATGATCATGTCTTGACAGCTGCTGACCTCTGCCCGCAAGCCAAGGTACCATGTTTCGGCTTTGTCTCTAAGGTATCGGAACGATTGCATCATCTCAGAACTCAAGGTGCAGAATAACTTCTGCCGGCTTGTGTGCCGTTAAGGCCCTTTTTCGCAGGATTGGGCTGTTTGGAACCTTCTGGCAACCCCCCGAGTGCAAGACACTATCAGCAACCGCTTGTCACCACGACTGCTTCAAAACCCATCTTCCTGAAAGAGGCACCGCTAACGGACTTCTGCCGCTTGCCCCGTTTCCCTCATTTGACTGAGCTGCCCCACATCTGCTGCTAAAGGTAGTAAACCCTAGAAAACACACCTGACCAGAGACCTCCCTGGAACGGGCTGCTCACGAAGCTCCTGGGAAGCTGTGCCGGATGCGCCATGGCTTTGCTGCCCGCCTACGCGGAAGAGAAATTTACTTGACGTCACCCCTCGCTTCAGGGCAGTTGTTTTCGAGGCAGGGCATTGCTCTTTACCGTCCTGGTCTCCCACTGAAGGCATGTAAACCAAGTGATATTTCCCAGCTCTGCTGGCAGAATCCGGCAGACTTTGAAACCCAGACGTCAGCCCGCGTTTATGTGTTTTTTTGAGCTCTTGGTTGCTGTTGGACTTCTAGGTCTAAACCTAGAAATTGGAGCAGCAACCGAGGTCAAGCTGACACTCAAAGGACTTTGGCGACCGTTTGCCAGTTGTTGCCATGACAGTCATCAAGGTTTCTTTTTTGCCTGACCTGTGCACGACACCATGGCTTTTGACATGCGTGTGGTGTCCATCCATGTGCTGGCAGAGTGGCTCATGGAGTTTGGGGCAGAAGGGGTCCCCTTCTGGATCTCCAGGATGAGCCTGAGGAACATGACCCTTCCTCTCCCAGGAGTCCCAAGGCACAGCTTTGCATGTCGGATGCGAAAAGCGTATGCCTCACACAGAGAGGTCGGCAAGGGGATTCTTATGCTTTCATGATGGGCTTCAGTATTGACAATGCCGGGAAACTCCACAGTCTCGTCGACCGGATCCATCAATTTCCTGTGGATTGTGGGCACCGAACCGTGATCGACCCCTAGAGTCGCAGTCTGCATCATCCGCAGTCACCCATCATCACCCGCAGTCATCCGCTGTCATCTGCAGAACAGCACCTGGCTGCACGTGCCAAGGTGCTCGAGCTTCGCCAAGTTCACGCACCCAAGCATCCTGCCACAGACTAAGAAAGGTGACCTCAAAGCGCTCCAGCTCTGTGCATGACAAAAACAATCGCATTCGAGCCCAGTAGCTCTGGCTCCACGGGGTCTGGCAAAACCTGGGTGGAGATGGCTCGATGGTGCAAACACCTTTCCAAAAAAAACACTTTAGAAACAAACACAACAGGTGCAACAAGTCGGCTACTTGAACTTACGCAAGCAAAAAGGGCTACGGTGATACATGAAGTGAAGCCATACAAACCTTTACTTTCCAACAGAATCACGACACCCTACAGTCCCGTCCCAACAAAGTGTCGGAGCAAACAACACAGGGCATACTTTCCAAAGGTTCAAGTCACCTCTCGTCGAGTTGTCCCTGCACAAAGCCAGCAGCGCATTGGACAGATGCTTGGCAGGCTGAGGAAGAGCGAGCAATAGCCGCATTCCGCACCTTTCCATCACATCAGCGGCTTCGTGACTTGGCTTTCCCAAGCAGTGCCAATGAACAACTTGCTGAGACATGCTTGAGGCAGGCATTTGCTCAGGATGCAAACTTCAGCCTCTGTCTGGATCATGTGGTAGTACGGTAGCACAACTTGCAGACAAGCGATGTGATCCAGAAAGGTGCCCTGTTGTTGTCAAGGCTGTGCCCTCGGCCTTCAGAGCCCAGTGGATAGAAGATCAGCCTTGCAAGTCATAGGGCCGCACACAACCTGCAACCCTCTCTGGCCCTACCACATGACACGCTCCGGCTTCTTATGCTCCCGTAGCCTGAAAATCTCATGACTGAAGTCGAGATGCTGCAAATCTTTGATGCCAGCTGCCTGGACAGTGCTTCGCACTGCCTGCGTGCAACAATGCATCAGATGTCAGCACGTCAAGACATGCGAAACCAATCAACACCAACAAGAAACCACATCAGGAGAAAATGACATGATGAGCCTGCCTCCCCCGGTGCAAGGCTGCTTGAGAGCAGGGATCCGCTCTCAAAGCTCCAGTGCACACGGTGAACGCTGCCAGATTGCACGATATCCGCCTGACTTGAAGACCCGAAAACCCGCAAAGTCAGACTAGAAGCGCTTGACTCTCACTTTCCTGACATGCGGCTGGCGGGCTCCTCACTAACAAAACTGAGTCAAACACCATGCTTGCGAATTGAATTTTGCAACCTTGATGTAGGACCTGTCTCGTTCGCCCCCCCCACCAAGAGCAAACATGAAGGGGGTACCCTCGTTGACAGAGAACGCTTCCCAAGGCGAGACAAGAAAAATGTCACAAGCGAGGGGAAACAACGCCGCAGGGGAGGGTGGATGTCAATGCTAAACCGGGATTGAAACTCAATCCAAACAAACATCATTAAGGACATCGTAAACAGTTGGAAGTCAGCAAACGCTGTATCCAAGAAGTCATCCTCAAGCGGGTGCAACAGTTGAACCCTGCAAAGCACAGCAATGAACCTGCTACCTTGGACAAATCCATCCCAAGTCTACAGACATCCTCAGAAAGGCCAAGCCAACAGCTCAACACCCTTCAACCCCACACCTTCCGGCGGGGCTGCGCCGTGGCTGGTCCAAGCGAAGGTGACCTTAGCATGTTTTTTTTTGCTTTTTGTGGGGACATGAGAGAACTCAGTCTAGACGAAACAGCCATGTTGTTCCACATCGCTTGGACCTGCTCCCGCTGTCTTTAGGGAAAAAGCGAACTACACTACGGCGAGAATGCATGGTCGCCTTGTGAGAACTCCGAATCCGACCTAGCAGCTAGCTAATCGAAGGGCAGGCTGCCCGGATCACCGCACGCGAGGTAGACTGGTCCCTCGCAACACAGTCGTATAGAAATCTGAGTTTTCACCCCACTCCCGCCGAAAGCTTACAAGCCCAACAAATACGCATCAAAACAAAACGGGGGACCCTGGGCGTAACAGTCCCCCGGACTCTGTCAAAAAGGCAGTTGTGAAATGTGATATCCGGTATTGGAACATTGGAACGGCAGCGGCATCGACTTGCACTATGCGCGATCACTGTTGGCTGGCGGCATTGGCTCGAGACGATGGTGCACGTTCATGGAGAACTGCACCTGCGAGTTCAGGCTTATGCAGGTCTACCTCAAATGCGAAGCTTAATGCAACACCTGCTTGTCCTTGTGATGAACACAGCAGGTGCAGGACCGGTTTCCAAGATTCCGGTCTGTGTACGCTTAGCCCTGCGGTTTTAACATCGGATGGCGAGCTTCAGAGGCTTTTCAGAGGCTTCGTGTGTTTGCCGGAGTAGAGGCCTAGTCCTCTAACAGGGCATCCTGGCGGAGCTTTTGGAGCACAAAGAAATTAAGAGAACGCTGTAAACCACACTCGCATAACATCTCATAACTTGAAAAGTCGGGGAGTGTGACTATGCAAGTATCACAGAAAGTCTGTGAGACATGACTCAATTTTTGCATATTACTCCCTTGGCTTTCAGTCCAGGCTGCCGCAAGCTCACCGCAAACAGGGCCACGCGATTCCTTGGCGCTCGGATGGATCACTTCAACTTGAAAACAGGGGGGGGGGGTCACCTGGGCATGAAATCTGTGAGGCTTAAGTCATAAGTCAAGTCGCGCAACGCTCAGCCAGCTGTCGGGACATCTGACTTGAGACATCACCTCAGTCTAGGCTGCAGAGAGGATACTGACAAAGTGATCCCTGATGTATCTCCCCGGCATGTGACAGGTTTAGGGATGTCTGAGCCAGTTAACCTGTGGTGGCTACCCCTTAGGGCTGCCTGCTTTGGCTCTGGAGTTCTATTTCTTGCCGGGAACTTTGGGATGTAGGGAACCTCCGATATTTAAAGGCCTACAATGTCCTTCCATGAGATCTGCAATGTGGGCTTGCAGGAAAAATCGAAGTCCAAGCTACTGGTGCCAGTTGCCGAGCTCTCCTGGGAACCATGGCATGTGTGACAGAAAGTAACACCCGTGCACTGCCAAGGGCGCTCAGGTTGTTCTAAAGCCCATCGCCCTGCAACAAGTTCACAATCTTTGCTGCTCACCGGATGTTAGGCCTTCATTGTTACGTGCAGCAAAACTTAGGGTTTAGGGTTTAGGGTTTAGGGAAGCCTACAGTGCAAGGATCAAAGGAGGACTTGTAGAGCTCGATTCCCAGTCGCAGGGATCGGAGCAAGGAACCCTGGCGCCTCAGTCAACAGCATGCTGGGTGCTAAAGCTTTCGCTCGCCATTCAGTGAACTATTGTACGCACTACAGTATACTAAGGCATGCTATCGTACTGTTACAGTGTATCATAGCGCACTAGGTCATATGATGTCCGAAAAGCGGCTCCGGCCATAACCGTGGCCGTGCCTTTGTTCAGTGTCCCAACTCCCATTCACATTGCTGCGGTGCGGCTTTTGAAGCAGGAATGTGAGCCGGAGAGTCATGCTTGAAAACGAGGAGGCGGGAAACGGATACCCTGCAATCAGTTAGCATGTGATTTGGCCACTTGGTCTCAAGCCTCAGTCGATGAGACATCAAGGGTTCTTCTTCAAATTCCTGGGCGTTCATATAGTCAATTGTGATAGGAGGGACTTGGCCTTCGAGGTTTGGAGACAGAAACTGTGCTTGAACGTCTTATAGAACACGGGTACGCCTGTTCGAAGAAGCTGCGCAATTTATCCAAGGAATTTGGGTACAACCTTGCATTGTTCCTGAAACCGAACGATCCGTTCTTAGATTCAGGCAGCAGTTTCTGGTTTACTTGTGCCATATTCCATGATCAGTATTGGGCACTGGGCACCAAGCAGGATATGTCGTATAGCTAAAAATAAGTGATAAGAAATACAGGGGAAACGTGTGCAGAGAAATATGTATGTATATGTGTATATATATATGTATATATATATATGGACTCTTTTTTTAGAGCAGTATTTCGCACCAGAAGAAAGTCGAGCCAGGGCTCTAAACATGGAGCGACCTGAAGGGTGCACATTTTGCCATTGTTGGACCCTTTGCTTTCTGCAACAGACCTATGCATTTTCATTTGAACTGAGTTGCTTGAGGCCGCAAGGCGATTTCCCATCAAAGTCGTGCCGGAGGACAAGAGACTCTGTGCCTGAGGGCTTGGCATGTTTGAACCCTTGCAGGCTCTTCAAACTTGCACAGCTGATCTGTCTGCTCAAAGCTTGGCACACGTTCTGAGTCCGACATCGGTCACCATAATCTCGCAGCCACTCCCTTTCACCCTGAGGTGCGGGCCGAAGAGCAAGCGAAAGACCAGCTGCAAGCCATCGCAGGCCCAGACGTACAAGGCACAATAATTCCTCAAAGAATCTGCTTCCTGGTCAAGGTTCAGGGCGACAGCAATGCAATCATGGAACAGATTGTGCGCCGAGGCCTCGGGCAGTAGGTGTCTGGGTAGCATAAAGCAGGTACCCCACCTCCAATCCCCTCCGCTAGGCGACAGCTGTCGACAGCTGTCCGGGAGCGGACGGTGCATCGGACCAGGGGGCATTCCCCCCCCCCCCGCCCCCCCCTCCCCACCCCCCCGTTATCAGGCCCCCGCCCCCGCTTCTTTTCTGCCTGAGTCCTTGAGGTCCGGGCCAGACGTTTCTTTGTGCCAGGATGTTCAGTGTTTGCAGTGCCTGCTGGGCCCCTCGCACCGGCTTGGTAGCTAACATGCGGTCCATACACCACGACCGGATTCAAACGATTCGGTCACGCCGGATGCTTCCACGTTCTGCGAATCAGGTTGTCTTTTTCGTTTCTCCGCTGCAATGTAGACTCATGCGCTGGGTCCTCGAAGTGAATCCGGAGCTCCAACTGCATTCCATGGGCCCCTGCTGCCTGAAGGACTGCCCACTGTCTCGGGCAAAAGTCCCGAAACCCATGTCCCACCGTAATGGACGCTGGATGCGCCATGATGCGCCTCAAAAGGTGGCGAGAAGAAGCTGGCCTGCGTGTGGCAAAGCGCTGATGCGATTCACGTAGTTCTTTGGTTGTACCAGTTGTCAGGCATAGTCGGCATAGTCATAACCGCAGAACTGTCGTCACAGCCACACTCGTAGCAAGAACTGCAATCATCGCAAGCAAGAGTACAAGAAGAACAAATACAAGCAGATATGGGCAGTCTGGGAGGCGAATGCGTCTCGTGCTTAGTTGTTGGTACTGTCCATGTCGCCTAGATGTCCCGAAAGAGTTTAGGAAAGGAACGTTACACGGGCTGAAGAACACGAAATGCAAACTAGCATGCCACCACCCCCGCCGCAACAGATGATGATGAACCCCATCAACCACCTGAACGCGCAAAATCCGTAACCCGAAGAAGTATGCCACCAAAACCTTAAGCCCCCCTTCCCGCCTAAACCCCAACTCTTTCGAATCCGAAATGTGAAAGTCTTCTGCCTCGACCCGGCCTCCCATGGCAACTGGTCGAGTTCGCCAGCCTCGACAACTTGTTGGCCGCGACAGGGACGGCTTCGAGGAAGTTTAGGAAGTTTAGTGGCTCAAGGTTGCTTCTGCTGTCCTGCGCGCGCTGCATCAAAGCTTGCATTGACGATGCTGGGCGTGGTGTTCCGGATTTTCGCAGATTTCAGTGTATACGAATGGGCGGGTCTAAAGATGCTGCGCCGAGTTGCCCGTACGTGTGGAAAGTATCTTGGGGTATGGTCTTCTCCGGATTCATGTCTCCGCACCTAATTACCCAAAGCAGAAGGACTAAGTTGTGATGTAGATGTGGCGGCATTGGTCTTGGGATGTAGCAAACTGGTATCCCAAGCAGAGAGGCTCTCAAGTGCAGGTGTATCACTGTATTTAGGGTGAGTTAGGAGGTCATGGGCCGAGAGGTTTTGAGGGCAATTTTTTGATGAGGAAGTGGATTTCCTCGCTCTTCTCTGCTAAGAGTTCTTTTCATCGATCTGCAAGTTGCGCATGACAAAGGGCCCACGCAAGACCATGCAAACGAGGTGCAGTGGCTCGTTTGAAGGTTGAACGCACCCTTGGTAAGTGGCATGGTTCGTCTAGTTAGTCTAGCTGCGTGAACTTCAGCCTGATCGTGATCAATAGCTCCCCCCTTGCAGAACGCGAACCCCCATGACTTGCTTGATCACGGAACGCGAAAAGCCGCTCTACGCAACCTCTAACTCGAGGTTGCCTGGACCTTTCCTATCTGCTGGATGGCTTCTTCAGGAAGATGCCATTCGACCTGCCCAGCGATGTTTTTCAGCATCTGTGGAGTATGGGCTAGACTTCAGGCAGCTCTGGGGAGCAAGGCGGTGCAAGAACGCTCTTCACGCCGCTCCAGCATACTCTTCGAAAGATGGTTGGTTGCTCAGGATTTCTAATCTTCGGTTTCGACTGTTTGGAAACGGGAGTCTGGATCCAGCCTGTCTTGTTTCGTGCCCCGGCGAAGCCAGCACAAAAAGTGTCAAGGCGTGCAGTCTCGCCTGCGCAAGGACCAGCAACCCATATAGTGTACTCCATACTATCATGCAACATACTATGGTCCCCCCCAATCCCCCCCCAATCCCCCCCGACCCCGTTTCCCCCCCCTCACCCCCGTTCCCCCCCCCCCCCGCCCTCCCCCTCCCCTCCACGCTCCCTACTCCACATGGTCCGCCCCTCCCCTACCCCGACCGTTTCTTAAGTGTAAATTTAAGGCGTTCGCATTTTTGAAGGCTGTAAAATGAGCCTCTAAAACCGTCCAAAAACTGTCTCCACACTTCTTGTTACAGTTTTTAAAGGCTTTGAATGGGCTCTTAACCTGTTTAAAGCCACTGAAACTTCGAAGGAGGCCCCTATCTCTTTGGTTTTGAAGGTCTTCTTACAAATAGAGAAGGCTTAACATAGGCGTCTTAATAATTAGAATAGGGTTCTTGGGAATACTATAGTATAGTTACAAAGGGACCATAAGGGAATAATATCAGTAATTCTTACGACCCCTATATGAAAAGGTGATCGCAGCAAAGCTGCAGAGCAGGAATGGTCACCTAACAGGGTCGGCCCAGTGGCTGTGTCCAGGGACCTGGAGCTGCCGAAGGGGAGAAGGGCAAGGCACAAAGGCTGAAGCACAGAGAAAAAGAAGCGTTCGAGGAGCACACACGCCCCAGGAACGATCAGACGTCAGCCACGCGTGGACTCCGCCTGCTTGCCCCGCTGCCAGTTTGGGAAAGGCCGGCCAGCGCACTCTTTCACGGCGAAGCATGGCCATGACTCAAGGGCCCTGTACGATCAAGTATTGCAGATCGACAAATGTTCAGCACTACAGCATGACACTACCGTTTTCGCTTTTTAGATGCTCCCGTCGTCTAGCGTTGCTTTTAAAAACTCCAGTCTCTAAAAACCGAGCCCTTGCACCTCATCGGTGGCTGCTGGCCAGAGAAAACAACAGGCACTTTTCGGCTCTCGGCCAGCAAAACAAAATATATAAGTATTTATTGCAAAATGTAAATACATATAGTTGCCTCTTCGAGTTTCGTTCAAGCTAGCTCGGCTCCGCGTGAGGTGCGGTCCTGGCAGGATAGTAACTATAGTATACCAGCCTTGAAGCTGCGCGATGCTTCGCCTGTCTGCTGCACGTTCTTCTGCCACAGCCTCGGGGGACATCTGAAATTCATCAAAATCGTTGGCACGCAAATGTGGAAAACCCTACTTTAAAGATCACAAACTCGGAACAATCCCACCAAATAACATGTAACGTTTGGGAAGGCCTTGGCGAATGTGGCGATTTCCCGCCTGGGTGCCAAAAGAGCTCACTGTCATTCCATCAGTCGTATGTCAGTGTACGCTCACAGCTCGTCATGTGCGAGAGTCAAAATGTAGGCACCAAGACTATCAAAGTCGGCATGCTGAACACGCATTGCAACTGAAAGTCGTAATTAACCAGGTTAGCATTCTGCCAAGGATCGTGGATACCTCCTCGGCCTGCACGAGTTTGTTGACTGTAGAGATTCTGCGATTGACTAGACTCCAAGCCGGCACTTTCAGACCATATTTAGAACACATAGCTTCAATCAGATGCAGGAACTGCTGGAAACACTGGTTGTGGTGGTGCTGCTGCTGCTGCCGCCAAAGGGCGCATGTAAGAGCAGCTTCATGTGCATGTTGTGCCAGGTCCTTTAATGGGCTTCGCGCGCGAAAGGCATGTGCAAAGTAGCGCCAACAACGCGGGGATTGAATGATCTCTCTGTCGGTCCCACATAACGCCCACTTGAGAGCAAAACCAATCCACGAACCCAAGCCCTAAAAACCCAAAACAAAAAACCCTCATGGCAAATGTTAAAAACGAGTCCTGCTGAAGTCTCCGCAGCTCCTGCAGGGCCGCCAGGAATACAAACAACCCTGTGATGTTTTGCAACTTTTTTTGCTACCTCTGTCTGCTGTTCTTTTCGAGTCGCAACATTCCTGAAAAAGACAGAAGGGAATCTTGCTGCACACCAGATCGCAGAAACACTGCGTGTCTGCACTACGCCTGCATGCATCACTTGTAGAGCATGAGCGCCGCGCCATTACTATGACCAACTCACGACAGCAGTGTTTCAGCAACCATTTCCCACATGCCAGACCTTAAGTTGCCTTACCTTCTTAGCCTTGCGTCATTATGAAGCTACGGTGTTTGGCTCTTTGAGGGGGGCGTCTCAACCACGACAAGGAACACACCATGCCAGGATGTTTCAAAACTCCCTTCTGGTGTAGCCTTCTGGTTGTTTTTTTTCTATCCTGGTGCCTCGTTGTTCTGCTTGGCCAAGTCTGGAGCTCCGCGGACCCCACCTCGTCGACTGTCATCACTCCGAGGGACCAGGGTTAAGGGTTCTACCCCCTCCAACTCTTCAGAGGCCCTGGCTTGTAACCATTTTGAGTTGTTAAAGTTGATGGTTGCTTTTTGGCTGCGTGGGCTGGACTGTCAGAGCAGTAGAGGCTGGGGGATGGGTGACAGCCTGGGAGGCTGCCTACGGTAAGAAATGATGTTCCTGTTGCGTTGCTGCATCTCATTTCTGTGTGTTCGTGCATTGCCAACACTGGCAGGCGCAGGGCTGGGATCGGGCGGATGCACGTCATGGACCCTCCACCTTCATGCTGGCCTGCAAGTGAAGGTGCTGCACATGGATGCGTAGCGTGGGCGATCGTGGGCGTGCTAGAGGGAGCCAGCCAACAAAATTCGGCTTCAGAAAGGTTCAAAGCAGGGGTCAGGAGCCGTTCGGGCTGAGGTTGCTTGGAGGCCTTCCATGTTCAGCGTGCACATGATTGCTGACTCGAAAGAAAGCATCCCCAGGGATTGACTCGCTTGATAGCAACTTTGGGCAATTTTTAGAATGTTAAAATGCTGCGGAAAGAAAGCCATGAGCCGCCCAGCCCCGAGGCTCCAGGCCAGCCTTCTATTTCCGCGCGCAGGGTGGATGTCGACTCTTCCAGATCTTGTTTGGCTTTCCTGAGCAACAAAGCAAGCAAGATCGATTGGACGACAGCCGCTCGACGGTGAGAGCGAAGCACTCGCACGGCTTGTGTTTCCAGCTGCTTCTGCAGGTCGTGGCTGTTCGTCTGCCATGTACACAGATGTAATCTGACCGAAGCACAGCACCATCTGTGACAGGATGTTCGACGTTCCCGCATAGATACAGCAATATTTTAAGGTAGGTCCATGCTTCTTGGCAAGAATCGGTTGCTGACGCCTTCCCCACAGTCCCACAGTGTGCACGACTGCTATCTTCGCGGTGTACGTGACGCGTGTCTGCATTCAGGTTCCAGCTCTTGCATGGCCAGGCAAACTAATCACCTGCTCTGTGCCTCTCCAGACAAGCCTGACGACATCTTTCTGCAAATGGCCTCCAAACCCAAAGAAGGAGTCGCTTGTACTACGCATTCAGACAAACCAGACCAAACGATCTGAGAAACAACCCCCGAAGCAAAGGAACCGATCCACTACGCTTCTGCCAAGAATCATGGACACTTCCTCTGCCTGAGTTGGAGACAATTCAGCATTCAAGTTCTGCTTGTCTGAAAGTTCTGACTGCAGTAATTGATACAATTAGTAGCATTAGTTGCTAATTATGATTCAATTGTTAAGTTTCCTATATATTTTGATGGCAAATATGTAACTTGTGAGAAGAGGCCGCGCAATGGCTTAAATCCAACAACCGTTTTATTCTTAAACCCTCGACAATATAAGAACTACCTTTGTGTCATTTAACACTTAAACTATCAATGAGGATATCTTCGGGACGAAAAGTTTCCATTATATATAGATAGCATAGATGATTTCATTACATATACATACCTTCAACATATATTGAAATCAAGTAATTTGAAGCCATATGAATTTTCTTTACTATTGTTCTTCTTCCTACCTTTCACCTACTTAACTGCTTCATCTCTTATCTCTTCGTAAGCATTTTGTTTAAATTGCTTCTCTATCTTCGGTTTCGCTATTTGTTCGTATGTTTTTGCTTTCTTATGAAACACTATGAATACTATTGCGATTATTGCATCAAACTGTTGTTAAAAACTCTTCTTCGGTTATAGGTAGATTTCCTGCTTTCTATTTAACATTGCCTATATCTTTATAAGGATGATTTTGTAGAGGATCTAATGTTGATTTCTTTGATGTTGTACTTCCTGTATCAAACATAACGGGGTCTCCTGCTTTTCGTATTCTTAAATTTGTCCCAGTGTCTTCTGGTCGTTGTCCTGATACAAAAGGAGAACCATAACTGCGACTTCTGAATACGTTGCCATAATCATTGTTTATTTGTTGTCCCGGTGCTGAACCTAACCTATGACTTATAATATCAGAAATTCCAGTTTTTGTTTACCGTCTATTTCAATAAAACCATCTTGAATGAACTTATCTACATCTTTATAATGCTGAGTCTGTTGCGTCTTATATAAAGGAAGTTTTCAATCCTCGTAAACATCTCTACCGCTTTTAGTCCCAGCAATGTACAAAATATAACCATTTTTGATATTTCCCGTAAGGATTCTCACACGCAAATTTAAGCCCTTGCGTATCCGTTAAGAATGTCTCTGTCTTTGCGAATTCGTCTCTAGCTGTAGTATGTAGTCTGCTTCTTGTGTTAGGTGCTTTATTTCAAACCCCTTCATCTCTTCTGTTATGTTTATGCATAACAGAATGGTTTATAAATATTTTATCGAATCAATGAATATTGTTGAAGTTCAAGAAGGTGTATATTGAAAGCTATTATTTGAACAGCAGAGATTAGCAAACCACACAAAACCAAATCCAGAAACGGATTCTGTTTGTAGATTTCTGTTGCTTAAGAGTATAGATAATCAGTAGCGAGTTGTAGCTTCAGACATGGCAAGACGCGAAAGTATCGTAAATACCGGCGTTTTTCACTTCAACCACATGTGTAAGTAAGCACAGGTGCAGAAGAACAAGCAAGAAAAGGACACATATGGATCATGGGGGGGGTGTGTGACCATATATATACATATATGTATATATATATACACAGTTCATCACTGGTGCTGCCAATTTGCGCTTTTGCGTGCGGCTTCAAGGGCATGACGCTCCAGCTCCTGCAAACCGTTCTCCGTGTTTGGCTCGTTCAAGCAAGGGGAAAGAGCAGAGGGCAACAAGAATGACAGTTTACAAAATGATTTGCAGGGGATATTACTGTTCCAACGAATGAGTGTGGCCAGGGGAATGCATCACTATGTTGCTTTGGGGAGCCATCCGAAGACGGTGAGAACAGCAGGCTCCCTCAAATCTTCGCCTGCCTCTCGTAAGGCCGATGTAACTTTTTGCAGCTCTTGAGCGGCCTTCCTGAGAAGCAGCGCTGCGAGGCAAACTAATGACCTGCACTGTGCATCCAGACAAGCCTGACAACATCTTTCTGCAAATGGCCTCCAAACCCAAAGAAGAAGTCGCTTGTACTACGTATTCAGACAAGCCAGGCCAAACGATCTGCGAAACAGCCCCCGAAGCAAAGGAACCGATCCACCACGCTTCTGCCAAGAATCATGGACACTTCCTCTGCCTCAGTTGGAGACAATTCAGCATTCAAGTTCTGCTTGTCTGAAAGTCTTGGTGCAGAGTGATTTAAAAGCAATGAACTTTCCCGACTCTATATATAGATATACACACAGTTCATCACTGGTGCTGCCAATTTGCGCTTTTGCGTGCGGCTTCAAGGGCATGATGCTCCAGCTCCTGCAAACCGTTCTCCGTGTTTGGCTCGTTCAAGCAAGGGGAAAGTGCAGAGGGCCACCCGTCATGACAGCTTGCGTGCAGTCTTCGCATTCGTAGAAGTTGACTGGGCCGCAACACATCTGCGAACAGCAAGGTCCTTACGAGCTTGCTGGAGCTCCTGCCGCAAGAATTTCTGCAAGCAATTGCCGCCAGACCCCGCACATTTCTCCATGTGCCGGGCGATGAGGCTATGCAACACGACTCAAACGACTCAAACCAGTTGCTCAGGACACCCACATATGCCAACGAAGGCCCTGTGCGAACCTGCCGCAAAAAAAGGTAAGGGGGCAAGTTTGACGATGTCTCTAGATTTTTGCAAGCGCGCCTCGACGTTCTTGTTGGCTAGGCTTTGGATGCCTGAAAGACGTCAACACCAAGGTGCAGCAACTTTGTGGCTCACCATTTGGCTAGCACATTGATGCACACTCAAGCTGATAGCCCAAGCCATGAAAAAGTTTCAATTCTTCCAAGACCCAAACTAGCGAAGGTATGGCCCAAGTCTGAACTTCAAAGCTGGTGACTGTTGAGCCCCCATCGATTTGCCACTCAAGAGCTGAAAAACAAAACTCCCTAAATTCTTAAGAGCAAACTTTCAGCTATTAAGGTTCCATTGCCCTCTGAGCCCCCACGCTTCTCCTCAAGCCCTCAACCTGGGATCATTCTCTCGAGGTGTAGTCGGTGTAGGGTTGCACATGACTTTCATGGGTCTTGCACATTACAGTGCCAGAAGTAGACCCCCCCTTTTTTCCCTCCCCGATCCACACACCGCGCACCTCCACACCTGCCCCACCCAACCCCGGCCTTCGCTTCCCCCCCCCCCCCCCCCCATCCCCGGCGCTGCTGCGTTGCCCACCAGCTGGACGCCCAGTGTCACGGCTACAGCCTGCTCGGTCCTTCCCTTTCATGCGTGCACGCACGTGGCTTCAGCCTTTGCTACCTGCCACATACAGCCAGGGTTGCATTGGCACATATGTGCACATATACTTACAGGCCGCTGACATATATATATATGTATATACACAACACCCATGCTTCGGACTACCTTTCTTGCATGCCGACTAGCAAGCCAACAGGACTACTACAATGCTGTTGAAAACCGGTCCCTCGATTGCATGTGAGCGAGTGCGGGCGGTGAAACGTTGCGACGCAAAGCTGCCCTTCTCCAAAAAACTCTTCATTTTAAATTGTGTATACGCTGTCCAAGGGTCAAAGTTTTTTGCTCGTTTCTCGCTGGCCTAAAGGAAGGGCTCGGGTATGGGACTGCTTTTTCACTTGCTAGTTTCATCCCTTTGCCCTGAGTGCAAGCTCTGTTGAGATTTCTGCTCCAGGTGTGAGCTCTAGCCGCCTCTAACTAGGTGCAGCTGAATTCGATGCGTGATTTTTGGGACAAAACAAAGCGACTCTCCGCACACCAGCCTCGGCGCCGAACTCTTGGCGCATCGCCTGGCAAGTCGAGCAGGGTGTTCGGTGTTCTCGAGGCCTCCAACCTTAAACCCGCCCCGAGCAACTCTTCCAGCTTGATCAGCCTGAAACGTTATGACCCGAGGCACGAAACATACCTGAAGCTTGCACCCAGCCTCCAGATTTTGCTGTTGCTGCTTCGAGGAAGAGCCAAAGTCCTGGCATGCGCAAGGTTCAAGCACTCAGGCTTGTCCAGTGGATCTTTGACATTTACCGCAAACCGAAGTACCGTTCCATTCAGGTCGAATCTCACATATTCTCAAACGGCAGAGCCCAAAGTCGTCCCAACTCTGGTCTGCCACAGAAGGTGGCTCAACTCGGCCAACAACCGAGCATTGGGCATCACATTCCAAGAAGCGGCGGCACAGGAGAGATGTGAGTTCACGCCCTAACTTTGAACCAGGCTGTGGGGGAATCTGATATCCATGCGCCCAAGAAGGGAAACATTCATGCACGCCACGATGTACCTTGATTATCCTAAACAGCCTCCTTGACACCTTTGTGACCGCGGTCACTGAAAGGATTGCAATATGAAAGTAGTGCAAGAATGTTCGTTTCGTTGCCTTCCTATGCGCATCATTGAATCTGTAAAGTTTTTCTAGCTGCCATCACCTTTCTCGACGGTGGGAGTCCGCACAGTCCAACATGGAATTTGGGCAAGGACGCTACAGGCATGATCCCATAATACATAGGTCCAGACCTTCAAAAGGTGCGTCCTGGATCAGCGTCGACAACATCTGATGGAGCTGCTTGAGTTGACCCTGCCAGGGCCGAGCTTTTTCGGGCTTGCGACTTGCTTAAGTACAGGGGTTGGAGGGTCATGGGTAATTCATGGTAATGAGAGGGGTTTGGGAACTGGCCGAACAACATGACCAAATTCTCGACATACGCCGACGAACAAGATCTCCGCGCCCCCGCCGCCCCCTCGCGTTCATGCAAATTCGGCAAAGGCCTATGCAGTGATTTAGATGTCTACATGTAATTTTCATCAGCTATGTCAAACCTGATCAGTTCTATCAAATCTGATGAAAACCATGTCTGCATCAGATTTGATCAGGTTTGGGCAGGCTCAGGTCTTGAAAACGGGGGACCTTAGCTGAGGGTAAGTTTAAGAAGAAACTCAACTCGCCCCACTCAGACACACGAAGCACATCTGCGCAGCTTGCCTTCACAACAGCATCTTGCTTGGCAGCGGTGCTGGCCATGAACCGAACCTCAGCCTCCGGCAGTTCTCGCATTTTCTTCGGAAGCGGCTTCAGGAAATCTGTAGGGGTAACTTTTTCAAGAATTTGCGGTGAAGGGATCCCTGGGAAGGTGACCAGGTTTGCGGTTCACCAAAGCAGAAATGGATGGATTCTGAACAAGGCAGACCCCAAGACTCTGACGTCACAGTATGAACAAGTGTAAACATTAACCTCTTTCTTGTCTCACCTTGCCTCTAGATTCATAGGTCAAACAGGAGAGAGCTAGTCGAGCAGATGTACTCTTGTTTTTCACGTGTTGCTTCGAGGCGGGACCCCAAGGCAAGGCGGTCGAGCACGGCAGTGCTTGACAGGCGAACAACAAGCAACAAGCAACAAGCAACAACCACAACAACAACAGCAACAGCAACAGCAACAGCAACAGCAACAGCAACAGCAGCAGCAACAGCAACAGCAACAGCAACAGCAACAACAACAAGGCCCCAGCACCTCAAGACACCTCCCAGTGGAGCACAAAGTTTTCAAAATGGCCCCGGCCCAGTGAGGGCACCTGCGAAAAGGTCGAGAACGCGTCGGGTGGGCTTTGGCTTCTGCACCGAAAAGGAGGTAGGCACATAGAAAGGCGCGTCCTACAAGGCGCATCGCAGGGACCGCGCCTGGGCTGACTTGTCCGCGTGTCCAGGGGTGTAATCGACGCCATGGGCTTGACGAGGTGGCATGAGGTGCCCCGGCGGCGGTAGCAGGCGCGGCCGATCCCAGCGAATTAACTCTCCGACGGCGGGAAGCGTGGTCCGGACTTGCGGGAACGCTGGCAGGAGGCTGTAGACTGGGCTTGTCACAGAGGGGCATCTGCTGTTCCGGGCCCCTTCCACCCGGGAGAGGAAACAAGGCCGAAGGGAAGCCAACAGAAAAACCTCACGGAAGTGCAAACATGACAGCACTATGGACATAAGGCGAAAAGACACCTAGGCAGTGCCACTGCTTGGAATAGAACAGCTAGTAACGAGCTCCTGACCACACAGATCAAGAAGGCGTGCCTCATGCATACGTATTGCCGGCAAGGTGTTCCAAGTGCCAAGCTCTTGGATATGTTGTAAAAGGACGAACCCTAGGCAGAATCCAGGCAGCCGGAGGCTTGAAACATGTCCTGGCATCCGACTCCTACGACACGAGTCAAGGATCGACTAATCGACATGGCAGCGAAGGCCCCTCCGGCGAAATCAGGGTTTCAAGTTGGGCCCAAGAAGGCTCCTCCGGTGAAGGCAAAAAACATTAGGCCTGTTTGGGAGCAGTTGGGACCCAATAGGCCTGGTTCCTCGTGCAAAACGTTTTCAAGGCGAAGCACCGAAGGCTTTTGAGCCTGGAGGTGTGAGTTAGAAGGCAGAGGTAAGAAACTTCAGAAACACACAGGAAAAGTAACCTGAAGCTTCTTGCTGCTGCAGTTGTGCTGGGTGCTTCCGGCTGCAGCTGTGCAAGTGTTGAAGTACAACAATCAACTGCGATGAGCAGGTTCCAGCGCACTATATGTACTCCACATCAAAGCCCTGTTCGTTGACATCTGAGCGGAGGACCTTGATCTCTTCAAGAGCAGCCTGACCAGGCAACTTGGATTCGGGATGATTCCTGGCCTCAACTGAAGCTTTGACACAGCTGCTGGGGCACCCTAGGCCATTGCCTCTTTAGGCATGCCTGAAGTCCACAGTCGTCTGCGGCCTGGCTTGCTATGGACTGTAGTGCAGCTTCAAAACCAATACTACATACTAAATGAAATCTACGTAGCCTGCTATACAACAGGGCGGCTAGAGGCAAGCCTTGAGGCAACACAAGAACTGAAGCATGATGAAAGACTCCTTGGGCTTTGTGGGTTGTTTCGTCTGTTACGTGTTGTACAACTTGCGGAAGGTCTCACACCTCATACTACACGAGTTGACACGCCGTAGAGACGGTAGGATATGGTGACAACTTTGCGCATACTGAGTATCGAACAGGATGTACATAAAGGGATGGTTGCAGGGATGAATGTATGATCTGCAGAGTGGAGAGTGAGGTCATGCTACCCTCTACAAGGCGGCCGTAATTCAGATGCAGCCAGGGCTCAAACTGTCCAGCCGGTCCTGGCCCGCTCCTGGGCAAAATTTTCTGCTTTTCCAACTTGCCTGGTTTTTCATGGTTTTTCACATGTCTTTCATTGAACTCTAGCGAAGCAGTGCGAAAACGAGTCATGTTCATGAATTCTCACGGAATGCAGCAAGCGAAGTAGAGCTGAGAAGATGCACACCATTTCCAGGCTCCTTTTGTACATCGCTGGTTCCTTACTCTTTCGCTCCACTTTGCTTTTTGCTCCACACGTCTTGACAGCAGCCGTGAACATCCATACAGAGGAGAAGCCTTCTGGACGCTTTCGAACACAAAAAGCTGTGTACCAAAGTATGCCATTAGAAACTCGAATGCGACAAGAAGGCAAGCCCGTTTTCTGGCAAAAGCCCGCAAGCCGTCGCTAAAACTGTCCAGCAGCCCGTGCAGAAACAGTGCAAGAACATCCAGATGGCCTTAATGGCCTTGCATCGCCAGTCTAAGCCAATGCGTAGCGCAGCACTGCTGACAAGAGACCAAGGGATAACTAGCATGCTGAACATTGCCCGGTTCTCACTGAGGTTATTAGCTGCTGAAGATTTCAGGAAGCCTGGTGAAAATGGAGGGAGGGGACAATTGCACAGCGTCTCCTCGGCAGACCAACTCTGCAGGCTCGAAACCCCAAAATACCCTCCGCGAGATGAGACATGACTTTGAATGTTCTGTCGCGACAAGGCCCAAAGCTCTCTTTTCTTGTGACAGTTCAGCTCAGCAGCTAAGCTTGGCGCGGCAGTTCCTCCCCGTCTCTACTGCACGCCGTGCGCGCGGGACTCGGAGCCAAGTCTGCGAATGTTCGCTGCCTTCACATGCTCCAGCTGTCAACTGCTCTCCATGCTCTTCTGGTCTTGGGTTTAGGGTTTAGGGTTTAGGGTTTTAGGGTTTAGGGTTTAGGGTTGTGGCTTGTTTTCGCCGCACGACTCATCGACACACTGACGCAGCACTTGGCCGTGGTCAGGCTCGACGGCAGAGGCCATCACTTGGAACACGTACTGTTTCGAGCTGGTTCAGGCGGTGTGAAAGGCTTCGTACAGACTTGCCGTTCAAGAGGACAACCTGCGGCTGCAACATGCAGCTTGCTGAATCCCTCAGCGCGAAACATTTCGCGGCCAATAGCTCCACTGAGCAGAGCTGGCTGGGTACTGAACATAAGCCAGCCACCGGCAGATGGGCAACATGCCCGCTTGCCACTCTGTTCCGCATTCCGACCCCTTCAGGGTATGGCGGGGAAAAGGGCCAACGCCAGCAATTGACTCCGCTGATCCTCTAATCCGCGCACTCTGGCGCCGCTGACTGAACGGCACATGTCGCTTCTCCTTCGAGACGCTTGGTCTTTGCTAAAGGCCGTGCATCTCCAGTTGTCAAAGCATGTGTGAGGAGGACCTGGCAGTTGACTGCTTCCAGACCCCCCTTCGAGTGATAAAGCAGCATCAGGAGTCTCTGTGAGAGGGTCGAACATGATCATTCTCGAACACATCGCAAACCATCTTGTGAGAAGTGTTCATTTAAAGCTCTCTGTCTCTACACGAAGCCAGTCTAAACGACCACGCTTCGGCAAGATACAAATCTCGGAGGAAAGCTGCTGGGCCATGGAATGATGTGGCAAGGTAATGAAACATGAGCCGGATGCGACATTGAACCGTGACAGGGAGTGTGCGCATGAACATTTAGGAACCGTCATCATCCTGCAGGCCGAGTTCTGCCACTTCTCCCCTGTAGGTAAAGCGAAAGTATGCAAGTATGTGCGGCATACAAAGATGCTTGGAGTGGGCGCTCATGGCCGCTGCAGCTCTCGTGAGATGAAGTCGAACAAGCCCTGGTTCGAGCTCGTGGCCTTCTACCTCGCACATTGTACAAAAATTAGTGCAGTACATTTACTGCATACTGTACAGGGCCTATACTCGAACACAAAAACACCACTATACATAGTTCTGTAAATACAGCTTCCCCCAAGTACCTGCGAACTTTCACCTTACCCTTGGCACTCTGGCTGGAATGCAAGAACTTCCGGAAACATGTGATGGAACAGATATCAGTAGTTTGGCCTTTCGAGAATGCATGCCATGCGGGACGCAATTCGCGTTCCTCTGAGTCCTCTCACATTGTCCGTTCCACGACAAGCTGAGGAAAAATTGAAGTTACAGGTCTGCCACTGGAGCGCCCTGGGCGATTGGGACCCGGAACCTGACCAGCGGGGTTCTGAGGGGCTTTGAAGGGCTTTCCTCTCTGCACGTTCTGTTAAAAGAGGCTTCAGAGTCAAGGAGCTTCTGAACTTTTTGACTGTTCTCCTCTTTGGAGGGTTTCGCGGCCAATGCGTGTTCTAGGGTTTGGGGGTTTTTCACATGTAGCCGGGGACTAAGGCCGTAGAACATGTCGAGCTTGGGCAAGTTCCTGTAGCGAGTATGGGTACGAGCAGCAACGGCTACTGCCCCAGGCAGCTGGTAGACAAATTGCAGGACGTCTTATGCTCCTGGGGAAATTGCAATCCATTTTAGATTCCCCACTGTTTATCCCCCAAATGCCCTGAAAAATAGGTCGCCCCGACTTCGCATTGAAAACTCCTTCAAGCCGTGTCAATAGCCGGAACTCCTCTGAACCTGTTATGGGCAATCTTGGCCTTATATATATATATATATATTGTAGCTAGCCCCGCCCCCATGTGCGCACCACTTTTTTGGCTAAGGAAGCATGGGATCTCTCTCACACACAAATATGTAGGGAAAGGTGCAGCAGTTTTGGGCTACAAAATATGCTAGGCCCTACGCGATTAAATTCAAAAGCGGAACTACTCGACAGCAACAATTAAACTGGCTTCCCCAGCTCTTCACGGAGGACACGACAGTTGATTTAGTGTAACATGCCTTACTTCGTTACATTGCAGCAAGCATTGAACAGCTTACAAGCACCATGCTCGATGGGGTTTGAAAGGATGCATATGCTTTTGAAGCAAGCACTGCGCAGCCTTGAAGTAACACACGCGCAGCGCCATTTCAAGGCGGACCGCGACGCTCTTTCAGAGTGAGGTCATGTGTGTGTGTGTGTGTGTGTGTGTGTGTGTGTGTGTGTCTCTGTGTGTGTGTGTGTGTGTGTGTGTGCCCCCTCCCCCCTCCCCCCTCCCTCCCCCTCCCCCCCCCCCCTCCCCCTCCCCCCTCCCCCCCTCCCCTCCCCCCCCCCCCCCCCCCCCCCCCCCAGCCCCGCCCCCCCGCCCCCCGCAATTGCAAACACAATTTTTGCATGACGGGTTTGGAAAGGACTCAGCTTATTTTTGCAGCAAGGATTGCATGGCTTGGAGCTTCCGGGGTGGGGGCCGGGGGGGGGGGGGGCAGCCTTTTGCGCAGACCACGAATTCTAGTACGAAGACTCTGAACATGAATCTTTTTTCATGAGGAATGCATGCTAAATCTGGCACTATATCAGAATACATAATCTGCTGTTCTCTAGTAATACTATTCATATTCAAATGAACATCACCAAACATGAATATTGAATAGACAGGACATTATACCCCAATACACAATCTGATTTTCAAACCGGGTAGCAAGGCCAAGGGACCAGAGGACCATAACAGCGCGACCAGGGCTCCGGAAGAACCCCGCAGACCAGAGGACCAGAAGACAACGGAGGAAACTAGCTCATTGTAGCGAACTCTTCTTGATGCTTGACCAACTTTTCTTGAGTTCATCAAAAGTTTTCTTGATGCTTATCAATGTTTGCTTGATACCTATTCCGCTTTCGTAGGCTGGAGGCTGAAGAAGTTGGTAAATCCAGCTTCGCGGGTGTCCCAGTAGCTGTCCTTGGGTCTCAGGCCCTGATAGCCCACGGAGGCTTTCAGACCTTGACCAAATCCTAAACTCTGAAGTGGCTTCCAGTTGCTGACGGGTGACCTTGCAAGATCAATCGAAGAGAAAAAGGGCAGGTACATGGGGGGGGGGGGGTGAGCACCGCATATATGTACACACACACACACATAAACACAAACCTTTTCGGGTTTCTGATATGGACGTCCGAGTTCAGGCATGGCCTTCGCGAACGCAACGACTTTCCGCCTGGGCCACAAATTGGTTCCAATGGTTCCAGGTCGTGCAGCAGTCAAAGTCCTAATGCTGGGAAAATGTCAACTGCGACCACTAGAGCCACTACAGCCTCAGAGAATCCACGTGAAAATGAAGGTCGCTCGACCCACCGCCTGTTAACCTAACACACGCAGCAGTCACGATGTGTTTTGCCAAGGATCTCGAACACCTGCTCTGCCTCGGTCGTTGTGTCCAGCACAACGGTTTTTAAAATGAACCCCTCAAGACATGCACAAATGGACGGCTGCCGTCAAAAAAAGCCAAGTTGCGCCCGCACGTGCGTGGTCCAGAGCGCGCTGATCCAGATTCTGCAAGCAGCTTCGCCAACAAAAACGCTTGCAGGAAGCGGGCTACAAATGCCAGAGTGATGGAGTCAATAGTGTCTGCCAATGTCTGCCAGAGACGGCCTAGTAGGTGGGGTGAAGCCTCTGCGGACCTTTCCTGGCATCATTAAAGCAGATCCCTTGAACGAGCACGGGTCCTTCCGCAGGTTCTGCAGGTCCTGCAAGGTAGCTTGGTTGCATATGACTTGGAACTCAGTGTTCACCGGCAGATTGCTCAACATGCAGAATTTTGAGCGTGCAACGTCAAACAACATTGTTACAAGGCGAAGTGAAGCTGAGTACGCGGTCTGCGTTATGTACTCATCTTACCCTCTTCGCTGGCCCCTGCATCTGAGAAACGTCGGCACTCGGCAACCCAAGATTTCAGTTCGTCTGCGCACACAGAACTGTCACAAAGGTCACACCATGCCATTTCTTGCTCACCATACCAGACTGCCTTCCTTCATGCTTTCAGCTGTACCAAGACTGCTAGTGGCAACTGCCAACATCTCCCGCTGCCTCATTGTTCTGCTCGGCCAGACGTTGGCCTTTGGAAATTCGTAGGGGGCTCAGCGGGCTCAGCTCCTAAACCCTAAGGAGGCCTAAGGAGACCTAAAGTCCCAAGGACCCAAGGGGCTTAGATCGGGCCTGTCCTTCTTACGATTTCACTTATGGCGGCAGGCACCCGGAAATCAATGGCACGCTAAGCCCACTATAGCCTCGACTGGTGATCCATTCGCACTCTGATGCTGTCAAATCTTGACATGGCCGCAGCAGACTGCCCGCTGTTCCCTCGCTCGCGGAAGCCTCGTTGCAGTCCCTGATGCATGGCTGACAGTTTCTTTTCCACGTTGGCATTCCTGACATCGAGCAAGAATCTGAAAGAGTTGCAAGACATGCGTGGCAAGGCAACCCGACTGCGATCGCCCAGCCGATCACAGAACAACTTTCATGCAACATTTGATGGGCGCTGCAGGGGTTGGGCATTGCAGGGATGTTCTACAGGAGTCTCTCGGATGTTGCACCAAAAATCCAGGGAGAGTCTTCGCGAGACTTTGGGTCTGCAGGGAAATGTTTGCGGGTGGGGGCTCCAGGGGGGCGCTCCAAGAAGACTCTCTAGGATTTTTTGCGGGATTCTCTAGAGACGCCACTCCAGGACTCTCTGAGATTCTCTGAAGATTAGGAGACCGGGAGAATGGCTGAGGTCGGTGGGGAACTCATCCGAAAACCGGAATCAGTGGTGCACCAGACACCAGACAACCTGCAACTGCTGAATCTCACATTCTTGATGCTGGTCTTGCCAAGGATCGTGGATGCCTGCTCTGCCTGGGTGAGCCATGGCGAGATCTGCAATAGGTGATACGTACTTTGAGACGCCGAGGGCCCTAAACCCTAGACCCTAAACTCGGTAAGTGCCAGCAAGTCGCACTGCTGTGCGCAGCGTCGCGAGCATGCTGCTCCAGGTCCTGTGAGTCGCTTCTTGAAACCCCAACATTGCCAGCGCCGTCTGCAGGAAACTGACAACTGCAAAGAGAGT
The DNA here is from genome assembly GCA_905221605.1 of Symbiodinium natans. Classification (NCBI taxonomy): domain Eukaryota; class Dinophyceae; order Suessiales; family Symbiodiniaceae; genus Symbiodinium; species Symbiodinium natans. Next base: position 26,898 of record CAJNDS010000244.1, on the reverse strand, counting down.
GATATATATATATATTATAAAATATAATATAATATAAATATATAAATATGTATATATATATATATATTATTCGCCAGCAAGCAGACCCGGATCGGGCCTCCTTCTCAACCCTTCCCATCATTGCTGGGTTTTTCGCCCCCTGCATCCCCCCCCCCCCCACCCCCCCCCCCCCCCCCCCACCCCCCCCCCCCCCACCCCGCCCCCCACCCCCACCCCCACCCACCACACCCCCACACCCGGTCAATTTTCAACACCCTGGCGCGTAACCACTTCTGGTCTCCTTAAACCCAGCATTTGTGCAAGTTAACATGCGAGGCGCAAGCCAACCGAGCCCCCCACACGTGCTCGGAAGGGAGGAGGGCGGAGGGCCGAGAGCAGAGGAGAAGGCAAAGATAGAATTATTGAATATAAAAAAAACGAAAACTAGTCAAGGTGAATTAATTCAAACCAATGCGAATTAAGTAACATTAATCTTAATTAAAATTAATCAAAATTAATTCAACATTAATTCATAAGATTCATAATTAAAATTAATCAAAATTAAATAAAATTAATTAAAGTTAATTAAAGTTAATTAAAATTAATTAAAGTTAATTAAAATTAATTAAAATTAATGAAAATTAATTAAAAGTAATTAAAATTAATTAAAAAATAATTAAAGAAATAAAAAAAAATTAAAAAA